>CM057450.1:1642115966-1642683466 GCA_016271365.2 Neoceratodus forsteri
ACTATTTACAGGCTCCTGGCATACCTTTATGAATGCAGGTACTTATTACAAGCAGTCCTTCAAATAAGTCTATTTTGGATGTATTTTAAGTCCAAAAATTAGCTCAAAACGTCCAAAAATTTAACCTCTGGAGTCATTGACATCCAGAAACATTTCCCTTGCTTGAGACCGACGTCCTTTATTCATTATGTGGATGTCAGATCTTTAAGAGTTTTTTTTTCAATCCTGTGGACAGGTGCTAATGCCACCATGCTAGTTGCCATAGCAATCTTTTTTTTTTTAATTCTGGTGCGTCCCCCTCCCACAAACTCCCATTTATTTTGCTCATGCACAGACCATTGGTGCCCATGCTTTCAGTCAGAATGAGGACAGAGGAGAGCAGTCTAGAGTGAGCCTAAGGGCAGGAGCAAGCATCTGAGTGAGTTGTGAATTCAGCGAGGAACGGAGTCGGACTCGGGAATCGGGAGTTTTTGTTTGAGCTGAGCAGCTCAGAGGAAGACCCAACTGGAAAAGAAGGTGGCGGGCTAGGGTCAGGGACATGGGAGTTGTGGGACTGTGAGGGAGCCTGAGGACTGGAGGAAGTAGCCTGCTTGGTTGCACCATGAGCGACAGTCAGAAGACGGCGGTGGTCTCTTGGACTGTAGTGTGTACACAACCGTGCGGCGTTGAGTTGGAGAGGAGTGTGCTGCTGCATTGTGCCTGTTGAGGGGCGGAGGGCCAGAGGCATCATTTGGAAGAGGGAGGTAGCAGAGCCAGTCCTGAGACATGAAGCGAACCTGACACTGGGTTCCCTAAAGAAAGCACGAGTTGCACAGTGCAAGTTGCAGCCTTGCAGGACTTGAGTGCAGAAGGAGGAGTGAGGGGGTTATTTGAAAATGATAAAGGTATTTATTTTCTTTCCCTTTGCAATGCTCTTTAGCCTACTGTACTCCTTTGCTCTGGGTAAAACCTTATGGTGCTCTGTGCAGGGTGTTCTATCAATCAAGTACCACTAAACACGTTTAGCAAAATTCACAAGCACTCAGACTGTTCTTGCCTTATTATTTGCTCTGCATTTTATTACCTAAAATGTATTATCTTGACTGAGTCAAAGCTTTAAGGGACAGATGCAGACCCCAAGTAGCTCATGAAATCATGATGTAAAATGTGCCTTAGGCAGGCCAGTACATGTACAGTCATGATATAGTCTGTAGTCGAAGAAAGTCGAACAATTTAACATTCATTCTCAGCCTGGAGGTTGTGAGTGTGTGACTGTGTTTTGGAGCTGCCTTGGACTGCATTGGAAAGGGGCAGGGAGGGATGCCAGGCAACTGATCCCCAGGGACAGGGATGTATGTTCAGAGTATAGTATGCCACAAAGTGCTTGACATTATTACATATTTAGTGATATAACTGTAATTTCATTTCTAAAGGGTGCCACTGCCAAATCCAATGTGCCATTAAAGAGTGTCTGACAGTGCTGGGGCAGTGATTATAAACACATGTGGCCGGCAGCTGTATGGAGTAATAGGGCTGGGGATCCACTGGCCTCAGGGACCTTTACTTGGGCTGGGAGGGAGTCTGGGACTAGGGAGTGGTCCACTGGACATCTGGAAGGGACATTTCAGTGGGCTGGAGGTAGGGAGTGGGTCACTGAACTGGACACCAGGGACCTTTACCTGGGATGGAGGTGAGCTAAGTAGGGTCCAAGTAGACACCAGGGACATTTAATTGGGCTGTGGTGGATAGAAATGGGGTATCCATAAGACAGAAGTGACCTTTACAAAGTCTAGTGTTAGGGATGGGAGATGCTGGACACCAGAGACTTTTACTTGGGCTGTGGTAGGAAAGCTCAGGGCCGTGGGCCACTGGATGGACAGGACACCAGAGACTTTACTTGAGCTGGGGATAAGGAGGGAGGCTCAGTTTGGACACCAGGGAGTCTGGGACAGGACATTTATTAAGGTTGATGGGGGGCAGGGTCATCTTCAATGTCTTCATAAGTGACATTGCTGAAGAGCTGGAGAGGGAGATGCGTTTCTTTGCAGATGATGCAAAAATGTGCAACAGGGTGGACACTCAGGGGTAGAACAAACACAGAGGAAATGTAAAAATGTAAATGGTGATCAGGATGAGAGGTCAGGGCAACTAGAAAGGAGTATTTCTGAAAGAAGCAGCAGAGCTCATTTACAGCAAATGGCAGGATGGAACCTGAAAGGAAATAGATGGTGCACAGCTTTAAAGGGTGTTATACCCTTGTGTCAGTGCAGCTACAATACTTCATGCTTGCTTCATTGATTAATCCCATCTCCCATTGTGGGTAGTTTGTGAGTGGTCTTAGTGGTGTGGTGCGTGCCACCAATTAAAGTGTTTGCTTGCCCTGGTCCCCATTTGCCCCGACCAGTAGTGGCTTGATCAAGGTGATAGCAGGTACAGATTTCATGGCGTGGTGCGTGCCTTCTGATAACAAATGCCAGTTCCACCATATACCCTGTGGGTCAGTGCACTGTCACAGATAGATAAAGATCTGTAATGAACCCTGCTGCAAGGAGACTCCTGAATATACAAAGGCCACAAACAGGTGGCAGATTCCTGCACCCAAAGTAACAGCAGCAAATGTTGTACTTTGTCTTGGTACTGTAGCATGGGGAATATTTAACAATTTTTTTTTTACTTTATTTGATAATTGATTTATGCTTTTAAAAGGAACCAAACCAGGCACTGCACTGTTAACCCTGGTACAGTGAATGCCACCACTACTAGTAAAGATGTCTACACGTATTATAGAGGTTGTATAGCCCATTTTCAGCTGTTGTTACATTTGTGGAGGGGGCACTTGTTGCAGCCGAAACACTGTTGCAGAAATGTATGTAGGTCACTAGCTGGATACTGGTTAGTTGTCTCTTGGGTCAGAGTGTGTGTGTGTGTGTGTGTGTGTGTGTGTGTGTGTGTTGAGGGCATTGCCAGCATACAACAGAAGAGGTACCAAGATCATTTCTTTTGTGTTGCTGCTGACAGCTGCAGCCTGCATGAGCAAACTCTTGTTTACCAGAATTACATTACTGATTGCTGTGTACTATACATTTTTATTTCCTAACCTTAAGAAATGTATTTATGTGGGTGCAGCATGGATTACAGTGAGGTATTCAGAAGGCCAATGAGTTGACATCTAAAAATATAGGACTTGGAGTATTTTGACTGCTAAAATTTGTCAACCGGAATTATTTTGACTTCCAAAAAATTGACAGCTGGAGTATTTTGACTCCAGTAAAACTGAAATGACTTCCAAATTTCAACCCATGGAAGTATTTGACTTCCACCCAAAAAAAATTATCTGAAGCCCTGATTACATGACATATCATCTATCAACTATGGATGATGCTCATTTAAATATACTACAAGCAATGATTGCACACATACAATTATTGTTTATGAGACTGATTTTGTGCAAGAATTTGAATCTTTATTGGTCCTTTTTCGATTTTTCCAATTGGCAATAATTTTTTTTAAAACCTAGCCACCTGTGTCAAGTCTTTACTTTATCATGAAATCAGAATGTTTGAATATAACTCTTGTTGTTTATGGGTACATGCATAGAAAAAGGTACAGTAATAAGGTCTTTTGATTCTGAAGTAATGGAAGCACAGGCACTTTCACACTTCCAATGGATGACATATGGATGCAGAGATGCTAGCATAGTCCATCCAAATCCTTCACTGTCAATACATGATGCATGCATGAAGTGTTGGAAGCACAGGCCATTCACGTCCTGTGCTCCCACTGCATAATATATTAATGCAGTGCTGGCAATTGATTGGTAGTGGTAGCTCAGGGCCTTCAGTCCCTGCACTCCCACTACATGACATATGTATTCACTGATAGAACTACAGACCATTCAGGTCCTGTCATCCCAAAACATGAAATATGTATACACAAGTGGCACCACACTCCCCTTCAAGCACTGCACTCCCACTGGACAATATATGTATGCAGTGGTAGTAGTGTAAGTAATTCGGACCCTGCGCTCCCAATGCATCATGTATGCACACAGTGGAACAAGCACAGTCCCTTCAGAACATGTGCTACCACTGCGTGATATATAAATGCAATGGTAGGAGTGCAGGTCCTTCAGACCCTGCACTCCCAATACTGATTAACTACTGGCACCACACAACCCTGCAATCCCACAAGATCATAACATACATGGATGCAGTGTTTGGAGCACAGGTCCTTCTGGCCTGCGCTCCCACTGCATGATATATGGACACACTGGTGATGACGCAGTCCTTTCTAGCCCTACAGAGAATGGGGAGAGACTTAAGACCAACAACCCCAATGCAAACCCCAATATCACTGGTAGGGGATAGGCTGGACAGGTACAAGGTGGACTTTCAACCCTAACACCGAATTTCCTTGCTTTTATCACTGTGTAACAACCCTAAGTGATACATTAAACAGACTGTTTTTGCCTCTAATTTACCTTCTTTAAGAGAATGACGACGAGAAATTGTGAATGTAATGCATTGGCAGGAGCCCACGCTCCACCCACGTGATGTCTTGTGAAATAGCAAGAGGAACAACAACACAAACACAAGCAGCAAAAGTGCCGTACATGGTAACACAAACGTAAATGCTTAAGCAAATATTGATAGAAACACAAGCAGATTATAACATACATGGATGCAGTGGTGGGAGCACGGGCCCTTCGGGCCCTGCACTCCCACAACATGATATATGGATGCAGGGGTGGTGACGCACTCCCTTCTAGCCCTACAGAGAATGAGGTGAGACTTAAGACCAACAACCCCAATGCAAACCCCAATGTCATTGGTAGGGGATAGGCTGGACAGGTACAAGGAGCACTTTCAACCCTAACACCGAATTTCCTTGCTTTTATCACTGTGTAATAACCCTAAGTTATACATTAAACAGATGGTTTTTGCCTCTAATTTACCTTCTTTAAGAGAATGATGATGAGAAATTGTGAATGTAATGCATTGACAGGAGTGTGAGGCCAAAAGTGCCCCACACTCCACCCACATGATGTCTTGTGAAATAACAAGAGGAACAACAACACAAACACAAGCAGCAGAAGTGCTGTACATGGTAACACAAACATAAATGCTTAAGCAAACATTGATAGAAACACAAGCAGACCATAACATACATGGATGCAGTGGTGGGAGCGTGGGCCCTTCGGGCTCTGCACTCCCACAACATGATGTATGGATGCAGGGGTGGTGACGCACTCCCTTCTAGCCCTTCAGAGAATGGGGTGAGACTTAACACCAACAACCCCAATGAAAACCTCAATGCTGGTCTGGTTGGTGGGGGATAGGCTAGTGGGGTACAACGGAGACATTCAACCCTAACACCGAAGTTCCTCATTTTTGTCACTGTGCAACAACCCTAACTGATGCATTAAATGGATTTTTTTTGCCTGTAATGTCCCTTCTTTTGAGAATGAGGACGATAAATGCTGAATAGAATGTGGTGGCGGAAGCGCGGGGCCCTCTCAGCACGTGATGTATTGTAACATAGTAACAGGAACAGAAACGCAAACAAAAGCGCTTACAGTGGCACACATGTTAATGGACACATGAATGGTAAAGGAAACATTATTAGGAACGCAAGCAGAAAGTGACGAAAGAGCAAGGAGTGACGCAAATGAACACTGAAGTGCATACGAAAACGCAACTGTGACATAAACCAAAACGCAAACACAAACAGCAGTAGAAACATAAATGTTAACAGTAATGCAAATGCAATCATAAATGAGAACAGAAAGGGTAACACACACGGTGGTGCACAGGAGAACGGTAACACAAACAGGTCCATAAACACAAGTGGAAACACTAACTGTAAGAGTAACAGAAGTGCATATCCTGTTTCTGCTGGATAATTGCATAGAGAAACACAGTGTGTACAAAGAATGTATGCATTGTAATGGCAATGAAATCTTAAAAGCAGCATTGGAAGCACTTAATTGCTAATATCTTAGCAACCACACAACGTAGGAAAAAAATTTAAATGTCATAAAAATCACTATTTTCCTGGCTACCGATTTGTATTACATAGTCCATTGGGCTATACAACTCATGATGAAAAATCTGTATCTCGCAATGTTTCTGAGATACGAGCCCCGAAAGGCAAGGCAAACGCCACCATGTTAGTCTATGGGAAAAAACATCAACTTTGGAGTAACGTAACTTTGGAGCCGTAGAATATTTTTTCACCAAACCACCAAATGGCACATCTGTGACATGTTGGCTGCCTTCCTTCTAAATTTCAGGTCAAAAGAATTAACGATTCTTTTGCAGCAAGGTGGCAAAGATCTCCTGTCATTTTGGCCATAGTGTTGCAAAGTACTTTCATGATTTGCGAAAGCTTTCGGACAGATTTGCAAAAGTGTCATGCGTTTGAAAGTACTGTGCAAAAGTACTTTTCCCAGAAATTTGAAAAACATATTACTGGGGTGTTTCACCCCAAAATAAAGATACGGCTAGCATTCCCAGGCTCCGACTAAGTGAACACAAAAAGAATTGTGTCCCTAGATTATCCCAATTTCAAATGCCAAGCATTTTTCTGATCACTAACTGAAAACAAAATGGTGGATTTTCAAAAGTAGTAAGGGCATTTGCGAAAGTAAAAAGTGCATTTGCGAAAGTGTCAAACTTTTTGTTAACTTTTCCCATTGACTTATAATGGGAACTTGTTTTTTGAATAACTTTTGAACCGTTCAATATTTTTCACGAAATCTTCAAAAGGCACATCGGGCACACCAGCCACACATTCCGTGAAGTTTTCAGACCACTTGCACAAACCGTGCAACCTGTAGGCATGAGCAAAGAATTCACCAAGTAGCGTAAATGTGCACGTAGATCACAATTAATAACTCTGCAGCCGTACATCCGACCAGTATGAAAGTTAGCAGATCCCAAGGTATATCATTCTTCATCATGCATTCCAAACTTCAAGTGAATCTGTTGAATGGTGGCAAAGTTATTAAGGTGCAAAATTTGACCCTTTAACCTTAAAAGGGCTACTCAACATGGTAGCACTACTGTGCTACCATTATATATATATATATATATATATATATATATATATATATATATATATCACACACACACACACACACACACATATATATATATATTATACTGGCATGCTAGTATAGTTAGGGTGAAAGGTAACTTCTATGTTAAACCTGAATTTTACAACATTAATAACTCTGGAACCGTTCAACGGATCTGCATGAAATTTGGCAAGAAGAATGACTGGGGTAGGTCTCTTGAACTGCCAAATTTAATGGGAATTCATGTGTGTTTCCAGAGATATGAGTGTTGAAAAAACAGAAAAATCCATGTTTTTTGACATTTCTTTGTCCACCTGGATCTCAGAAATGACTTTAGGTTGTGGTCTGAACCTATCAGGTTAGAAAGCCTTTGCCTCACAGATGTCTCTTTTGAAGGTTTGGTGAAAAAAATATTAATCCATTCAAAAGTTATTACACTTTAAAGTTTTCCATTATAACCTATGGGAAAAAAATATATGATCTGAAAGTGAAAGCAGGTAAACAGACCCAAAAACAAGTTTCTTTGCCACTTCATAGCAAGAAAATGATTATGACTTGTGAGCTGAAATGTGCAGGGTGGCAAGCCCTTGCCCCACAGATGTGCTCTTTGCTGGTTTAGTGAAGAAATGGACACCAGTTCCATAGTTACAGCACTCTGAAGTTGCAAATTTTCCTCTAGGATAACATTGTGGTGGTCGTGGTGCATTTCAGGGGCTATATCTCGAAAACGGTTTGAGATATGGATTTTTTGCTAAGCACAGCTTCACCTTTAGGTGTACTAAGCACTCATGGAGGTGGCCAGGCCATGAATACAACTGCAAAGAAATGTCTTCCAAAGTTCCTATGTTTCCTGAGATTTTGCAACTTTTGCAGCACAAAAGTTACCTGAAATGGCTCTATGCATGAGCTATGTCTCTATACTTATGGGTACATAGCAGGCCCTGAGCTCCCACATTTGGATACCATTATGTAATAATTGGAGCGCAGGGCCTACATTATGCTATAGTATGAGTGCAGGGTCCAGAGGGCCCTGCATCCCACATGGAAATGTGATATCATTAAAATATCAGTACACTTATGTATAGACTGGGACCTGTGCTCCCACAACCATGTAGGAGTAACATTACACTTTTTTCAAACAGAAGGGAAATTCATTGCAAAAAACTTCTCCACACACCAGCAGGTGTTGGGGTGTGCCTTGGGGTCATTGAGCCAAACTCTCACCCCATTGCCCTATACTGTACCACTTAGCTTCCTTACAAATAGAATGGGGTGAGAGTTAGGGTCCACAACCCCAAGGTACACCCCAATGATTGTTGGTGTGCCGAGAGTGGACGAGGGGTGGGGGGGGTTGGATTGGGAACCCTAACATCGAATTTCCAAACCTTTCTCACTGTAATGACAACCCTAACCGGTGCATTAACAAAGTTTTTTGCAATTATTGCATAGCCAGCATATTAGGGTTGTGCAGACACGTCTATGTTAAACTCAAAATTTTGCACACTGATAACTTTTGTAACCATTTTGTCCAATTTGCATGAAATGTTGCATGCGTGGTGTGGTACTATAGATCTTTGGATCTGGAAAGATATGTTCCAGTTGGATTTTCAGGTGTGGACCTGCGGAGCATGGAAAAGTGTGAAAAATCCTCAACTTTTCTTAATTATTTGCTTGTCTCTATAGCCCGAATGGTTTGTCCATCTGCTCTGAAATTTTCAGGATATATGGGGAATGGGAAAAGGAAGTGCCTTTTGAAGGTTTGGTGAAACAATATTAATCCATTCAAAAGTTATTAAAGTTTAAAGTTTCCCATTTTAGCCTATAGGAAAAATATATGTGCACCATGAAAGCTTTTAAAAGCTTTCGTGAAAGCAAAAAGAGTTTTTGAGCTCTGGTTATTGTTTTTGAGCAGCCTCCATCTTGCTTTTAGTTTGCAGTACACAAACACATCTAAAATTCATAAATTAATGCCCCTAGGTAAGCACTGTCAGTTGTGTTTACCTAATTGGGGGCCGAGGAACACACTTCTGACCTCCAACCCCCCCACTACCTAAACTTAGCTCCATACACTTACGTACCCCCTCTCTTGTTTGCCTATATCAGTTTGTATATTCAATCCCTCATACTTTTGTAACTCTTCCACTGCAATGACAAGGCTTCATTTTGCTGCATTATAATTTCTCTGTATAATTGTGTCCATGTACATCCACTATTTTTTAAAGATATTCTGTGTTTCGTTATTGTATCTAACCTAACTACTATGTCTAGCTGTACTGTTTCTTGTGGTACATTAACCTGTTCTGTGTAAATCTATTCCAATGTTTTTTATGGTCTTTCTTATGAACTCTTGACATGGAACCTTTGTAAAAAGAGGCAATGGCTCAAAGCTGTTAATTCTGAATTCCCAATAAATAAATAAATCAGATTTTCAATCTGACCTTCATAAATGCTATTTTCATGATCAGGACCCCTGTAGAGTCCCAAATTGCAAAATAAATGGATGCGACACTTTCATGAAAGTGTCACACCTGTTTCTTTTACAAGTTGCGAGATTACAGGGGTCCAGATGGTGAAAATGGCATTTCTGGGGCTCAGATTGAAAATCTGATGCCCGAAGTGTGTTCCTTAGCCCCCAAGTAAGTAAACACAACTTACAGTGTTTACCTAGGGGCAGTAAATAAAGAGAACCATCCACTGACATCTTTTAGCTTTGATGTAGAATCCTGCATCAAAGTTATCGATGAAGGTTCCTGCATTGAAGTTTTGTCAGCCTCATCAACAACAGAGTGCCAAATCCCTGTGTCAGTATGCATCTCTCCCACCCCACACACTTAGGTGGCACACTGTGAGCCCACCCCAGTGTGCCCAGATTATTTTTTTATTTTTATCTTTCCAACACTGGATGCCCACTCCCAGTGTTGCATGTACCCCAAGCCCACTTTCTTTGCAGACCGGAGTGCCCAATCCCCCTGTTGGCAGCATGTATCCCCCCAAAAAACCTCATGTGGCAAACTGGGAGCTCACCCCAGTGTGCCAAAAAACATACATTTTTTATACCTGTTTAATAAAGAAAATGATCCCTCATCATCTCCCCAGTACCCCTCCCCCTAAGCACCCACTTCCTCATACCCCCCGCACCCATACTTACCTTCAGAGGTCAGGATCAGAGATCTTCTCTGGACCAGGGAGGCGTCTGCACTCTTCAAAGCCAAACTGTGATCTGAGGAATCAAAGTAAGCCATATAATGGGAGTCAATTGGGGGGGTTCAACTTATATTGATATCTCAGCCAATTTTAGGAATTTTGGCCCCGAATTTTCAACATGGGGTTCTTTGGACCCCACTCCTTGAACACAGTCAATGTCATTTTGTTACTTGGTCCTGAAAGGTGATTTCACAGTCACTGTATGAAATTACCTTTCAGAACTGATTAATAAAATGACAATGCCAGTGTTCATGAGATGGGGTCCCAAAAAGCCCATGTTCAAAATTTGGTGCAAAAATTCAAAAAAATGACTGCATTACAAGAATGCGTTGTGCAGTTTCTACACACACTCACAACTTTGCCAACTTTTAAAATTTTCACTCCAGATCTTCAGCATTGCCTTTTTTCCACAGCTCCTTATGAACAGTACAGCTGTCATTTTTCACATCCTGCCCAAAATGTGTTTTCACATCTGTGGTGCAAAATGGCGCAGTCACTGTGCAAAATCAAATTTCAGGATAGACTAAGTAAATCACAGTGTAACTGTTCATGAGGGGAGATCCCAGAAAGCCCATGCTGAAAATTTGGTGAAAAAATTCCAATAAATGACCGTGTTATGAACATGCATTGCACTGTTTCTACGCACGCCCGTAACTTCACCAGTTTTCAATATTTTCACTCCAGATTTTCAATATTGCCATTTTTTCACACCTCCTTATGAACAGTATAGCTGTCATTTGCTACATCCTGCTCAAAACATGTTTTCACACCTGTGCCACAGAATGACACCATTGCTGTGTGAAATCAACTTTTGGGATGGATTGACAAAATCACAGTACCAGTTTTCATGAGGGGAGGTCCCAAAAAGACCATGTTGAAAATGTGGTTCAAAAATTCAAAAAAATCATTGTGTTACAAATGTCCATTGTGCAATTTCTTGCAAAATTCCCCATAGGATAACATTATGATGCCCATGGCACCTTTCTACACTCATATCTCGAAAATGGTGTGAAGCAAACAAACAAAACAAAATGACATAAGAAACCACTATGGTTCTCAAAGAAAGTGGCAGTGAAGGTTCAAGAGAAAAAGAAAGCATTCAAGAAGTACAAGGAATCGCAGAAGGAGCAGGACAGAGAACTGTATCAGTTAAAGCAAAAGGAGGCTGGGAAGGCAGTCAGAACAGCAAAGGCCCAAACCAAGGAAAAGATAGCCAACTCAGTTAAGAGGGGATAAAACCTTTATAGGTACATCAGGAGCGAAGGAAGACCAAGGGAGGATAGTGAGGCTTAATAAAGGGGAGGGAGGGGGCAGAGAGAGACTGTGAAAAGGCAGAGATACTAAACAAATATTTTTGCTCAGTATGTACAAATGAAGATGGGGGAGGTACATAAAACAAACAGTAGAAACACTCTGGATACAGAAGTTGATACCAGCCCATTTACAGAAGAAAGGGTTCTGAAAGAACTCTTAAAACTGAAGGTAAACAAAGCAATGGGGCCTGATGGGATTCATCCCAGAATTCTAAAAGAACTAAGGGTAGAACTAGTGACACCACTGACTACCCTTTTTAACAAATCATGGGAGGATGGGGTGGTACACGAGGACTGGAGGAGGCATATGTGATTCCCTTCACAAAAAGTGGGAGCAAGGCAGAAGCAGGAAACTACAGACCAGTTAGTTTAACCTCAGTGATAGGAAAATGATGGAATCACTTCTGAAGGAAAGAATTGTTGAGTATCTAGAGGTCAGAGGGCACAGGACCCTAGGCAGCATGGATTCACAGTGGGAAGGTCATGCCAGACGAATCTGATAGATTTCTTTGACTGGGTGACCAAAGTAGTAGATCAGGAAGGGGCTGTGGACATGGCCTACCTAGACTTTAGCAAGGCAACTGACACAGTCCCACACAAAAGATTAATATACAAGTTAGCCAGCCTGGGAGTGGGTCCCAAGATGACAGCCTGGGTAAAGAATTGGCTGGAGAATAGGACCCAGAGAGTAATAGTAAATGGAGTCCACTCAGAAGAAAGGAGGGTTACTAGTGGGGTACACTGAGAGTTCAGTATTAGGACCGGTCCTCTTCAATGTCTTTATAAGTGACATTGCAGAGGACTGGAAGAAAAGTATGTCTCTTTGCAGATGACACTAAGATCTGCAACAGAGTTGATGCACAGGGTGGGGTGGAAAGGATGAGAAGGGACTTGGCAAGGTTAGAGGAATGGTCAAATGTATGGCAGCTTAGATTCAATGCTAAGAAGTGCAAGGTAATGCACCTGGGAAACAAAAACCCAGGGGAAGAGTACACAATGGGAGGTGAGATACTAACAACACAAATGGAAAGGGACCTGGGGGTAGTCATATCAGATGACCTAAAGGTGGGCAAGCAATGTGAGAGGGCAGCAAGGAGGGCTGGGGGGATACTGGGATGCATAGGGAGAGGCATCACCAGTAGAAAACAGGAAGTTATTATTCCTCTGTACTGACAGCAGGTGAGACCCCATCTGGAGTACTGTGTGTTGTTCTGGAGACCCAATCTCCTCAAAGACATAGACAGGATGGAAGCTGTCCAGAGGAGGGCAACTAAAATGGTGCAGGGTCTGCACCAGAAGACATATGAAGAGAGATGAAAGGAGCTTAATATGTACAGCCTCGAGGAAAGGAGGGAGAGGGGGGGACATGATAGAAACATTCAAGTACCTCAAGGGAATCAACAAAGTCCAAGAGGGTAGCATCTTTCAAAAAAGGGTGTGCAAGAACAAGGGGCACAATTTGAAAGATGGGGGTGGCTCAGAGGTAATTTAAGGAAGTATTTTTTCACAGAGAGGGTTGTGGATACATGGAATGGCCTTCCAGAGGAGGTTGTGGAGTCAAAATCAGTGGTGGAATTCAAGCATGCATGGGACAGTCATAAGGCCATTCTAGGGGGTGGGGGTAGAAAGAAGTAGGCTGCTGGTTAACTAGGATCTGCAGCTTATCCAATAGGTAGGGAAATGGGCAGACTGGCTGGGCCAAGCGGTCCTTATCTGCCATCAAATTCTATGTTTCTATGTACAGATTATTCACTACTTGCAGCTTACGCATGGGTAGAGGTTTCAATGTCATGAGTACCACTGAAGTAGAATTTTTTTCTTAACTGCTACATTTACTGTGATATTTGCAAATTAATGTTCCAAGGGTTAAATTTCATGTCTGTAAGTCTGCGTTATGTCCCCGTACTTATGTGTAATTGGGAGCGCAGGGCCCAGAGGGCCCACACTTCCACATTAGCATACCATTATGCAAACATTTTCAATGTTAAAGGGAGCACAGACCCAGAGGGCCAGTGCTCCCACAACCACATACCAGTTACATTACACTTTATTTACAATGAAACTGGTGTCAGTTTTTTCAGTAAACCAGCAAAAGGCAACTACGGATAATGTTACTGAGATATTGGCATCCGCACCACCTTTCGGCACCTGTATCTCAAAAGTGGGTCAGGAAGGTGCCAGTAATGTTGCGACACTACTTTTAGTTTTGCAAAAGTACCAGTAGTGTTGCAACACTACCTTTAATTTCATGAAACTACCAGTAGTGTTGCGACACCACCTTTAGTTTTGCAAAAATACCAGTAGTGTTGGGACACTACCTTTATTTTAGTGAAAGTACCAGTAGTGTTACAACACTACTTTTTAGTTTTGCCAAAGTACCCTATGTTGACCTATGGGAGTTTTGTGAAAGCTGGTGAATTTTGCAAAATTAAAGCCCCAAATAAGCCAATTTATTTGCCATTTCATAGCAAAGTAACAGTTAGGCCTTTTTTGGCTGAAATTTGCAGTGTAACAAGCCCTGGCCCCACAGATGTGCATTTTGGTGATTTGGTCTCAAAATTGATGATGTTACAGTGCTCCAACGTTGCCAGATTTCCCATAGGATAACATTGCGTCAACTTTTGGCGCCTGTATCTCGAAAACCATGCGAGATACATATTTATTGCTACTCTGTGCTTGGTCCATCTTTATGTGAACTAAGCATGCATGGAGGTTTACAAGTCATGATTACAACAGCAGTGGAATTTTTCCCATACTTGCTTTGGTTACTGACATATTGCCAAATCTGTGTTACAGGGGTTCCTTTTTGTGTCTCTAGGCCTGCGGTATGTCTCTGTACTTATGTGTAAGTGGGAGCGCAGAGACCAGAGGGCCTGTGCTCCCACATATGCATACCATTATGCAAAAATGGGAGTGGGGGCATGTCATTATGCAGTGGTGGGCCCTGCACTCCCACAGGGAGATGAGGGTTCATTATAATGTCTCTACACTGATGGATATATGGTAGTGCAGGCCCCATAGAGCCCTGCACTCCAAGAATAGGAGACATTAAGTATTCATGGCAATGTGAAGGGTGTGAATGGCCCAGAGGGCCCTGCGCTCCCACAACCTCATACCACTTACATTGCACTTTCTCAAAAAGAAGGGAAATTCATTGCAAAAAACTGTGTCAATGCATCATTAGGGTTGCAGCATCAAAATCAGGGAAATTTGACTTTAGGGTTCCCAAGCATAAGACAACACCCCAACTGTGCATACAGAAACAGGCATGACGGATGTGTTTTGGCTGAAATTTGCAGTGTAGCAAGCCCCGGCCCCACAGATGTACCTTTTTGTGATTTGGTCTCAAAATTGATGATGGTTTCATAGTTACAGTGCTCCAAAGTTACCAGATTTCCTATAGGATAACATTGCAGCACCTTTTGGTGGCTGTATCTCGAAAACAGTTTGAGATACGCATTTTTTGCT
This sequence comes from Neoceratodus forsteri, assembly GCA_016271365.2. Classification (NCBI taxonomy): domain Eukaryota; kingdom Metazoa; phylum Chordata; order Ceratodontiformes; family Ceratodontidae; genus Neoceratodus; species Neoceratodus forsteri. The sequence continues at coordinate 1,642,131,009 of CM057450.1, forward strand.
ACTCGGTGCTTAGTCCACCTTTATGTGAACTAAGCATGCATGGAGGTTTACAAGTCATGATTACAACAGCAGTGGACTTTTTCCCATACTTGCTTCGGTTACTGACATATTGCCAAATTTGTGTTACATGAGTTCTTTTTCATGTCTCTAGGCTTGCGGTATGTCTCTGTACTTATGTGTAAGTGGGAGTGCAGGGCCCAGAGGGCCCATGCTCTCATATGTGCATACCATTATGCAAAAATGGGAGTGGGAGGATGTCATTATGCAGTGGTGGGCCCTGCACTCTCACAGGGAGATGAGGGTTCATTACAATGTCTCTACACTTATGGATATATGGTAGTGCAGGCCCCGTAGGGCCCTGCACTCCAAGAAATGGAGACATTAAGTATTCATAGAAATGTGAATGGTGTGCAGGGCCCAGATGGCTCTGCACTTCCACAACCTCATACCACCTACATTGCACTTTCTCAAAAAGAAGGGAAATCCATTGCAAAAAACTGCATCAATGCATCATTAGGGTTGCAACATCAAAAGTAGGGAAATTTGACCTTAAGGTTCCCAAGCATAAGTCCACCCCCCCACTGTACATACCAGAGCAGGTATGATGGTTGTGTTTTTGGCATTTTGAACCCTAATGTTCACCTCATTTCATGAGTAAAGAAAGACAGGCATAGTATAAGAGAATGGGGTGAGCACTGGGGTTCAAAACACCAAAACACATCCATCATGCCTGATCCTGCATGCACAATGGTTCTATGGTCTTATGCTTGGGAACCCTAAGGTTATATTTCCTACTTTTGATGTTGCAACCCTAATGATGCATCAATGCAGTTTTTTGAAAAGGACATATATATATATATATATGTGTGTGTGTGTGTGTGTGTGTGTGTGTGTGTAGAGAGACAGAGAAAATTACACTATCAGGCAAAGAAAAAATAAGTACTAACCAACAACCTAGATATATACATATAATTTGATGTGCCACTGTCCTGCTTACTAGCTCTTATGCTAATACTGTACTGTCTTCCTCTGCTTAAAAAGCTGTGCAAAGCAAACATTTTTAAGACACAACAGTCATTTGAAATGACATTTTAAAAGACACCTGGGATAGCCCAAAACCTTGAAGTGCTGTCCACACCAAAATCATTCACACTGAGAGAACAAGCATTTGTCAATGCCGAATGTTGGCTTGCTGGCATTGGCATTGGTAGTGCAGGAGTTAGACAGATGCATCATAGGAATGGCAGTGAAGTATTGAACTGATGCCAACCCACCCCCACCCTGCAGAGAGTGACAAGCATTAGGGTGTCCCTTTGGGTGTTTGGTAGTGCAGTGTGGGAAAACATGTCGGGCAGGATGTGAGAAATGACAGCTGCACAGTTTATAAGGAGGTGTAAAAAAATGCCAGTGTTGAAAATGTGGCATGTAAATATACCAAATTTTCGAAGCTACTAGGGTGTGTGGGAAATATGCAATGCACGCTTGCAACACTGCCATTTTATGGGCGTTCGGCACCAAATTTTCAACATAGGCATTTTAGCACCTCTGCTCATGTACAGTGTCACTGTTATTTCCTCAAAGTGTCTCAAGAAGTGATTTCACACAGCGAACACGCTATTCTGCGCCGGAAGTGCGAAAACACATTTTGGGCATGATATGTCAAATGACGGCTGTTCTGTTCATCAAGAGGTGTGGAAAAACAGCAATGGTGAAAATCCAGACTGAAAATATCACAAATGCACGACGGTACGAGCGTGCGTGCAATCGGCCAATGCATGCTCGTAACACAGTTATTTTATGGAGTAACATCACCAAATTTTCAACATAGGCATTTTAGGTCCTCTGCTCATGAACTGTGTCACTGTCATTTTCATAATCTGGTCCAAACACTGATTTCCCACAGCGACTGCGCAATTGTGCGCCGGAAGTGCAGAAACACATTTCGGGCAGGATGTGGAAAATGACAGCTGTACTGTTCACAAGGAGGTGTACAAAAATGACAATGCTGAAAATCCGGCAGTAAAATATTGTGAATGTGAGAAGTTACGAGCCTGCGTAGCAACTGCGCAACGCACGCCCGTTAAACAGGCATTTGTTGGATTTTTTCCACCAAATCTGGAACTTAGGCTTTTTAAGAGGGCACTTCATGAACACCACCACTGTCATTTCGTTAATGGGCCCCGAAAGGTGATTTCATGCAGTGACTGCAAAATCACCTTTCTAGGCTGATAAATGCCATGACAGTGACAGAATTCATGAGGAGGGGCCCCAAAAACCCCATGTTGAAAATTTGGTGCAAAAATTCCAAAAAATGCCTGAGATATGCAACAAAGTTGAAAAAACCCTATCTAGCCCATTATACAGCTTACCGGCATTTCCTCAGTTCGCGGTCAGCTTTGAAGAGTGCAGACATGTTCCCGGTCCACCGAAGATTGTCGCGCCAGACTCCAGAGGTAAGTATGGGGTGGGGGTGGTGTGGGGAGGCAGGGTGCGCAGTGGGTGGGTGCAGGTTGTGGGAGGGGCAGGGAGAAGCGCCGTGGGACCGTTTTTAATTTGCAGGTTTAAAAAAAAGATGACGCGGGATGTTTGCCACACTGGGGTGGGCTCCCAGCAGGGCAGAAGGATGGCTGGGGGGGCGTGGAGCCAACGGGGGATTGGGCACCCCCGTCGGCCATGGCATCAGTTGCCAAGCTGGGGTGGGCTCCCAGCATGGCACCATGTACTGGGAGGGCGGCACGTAGTAAAGTGGACATAACGTCTAAACAAAGTGACACTGCATGACGAGCTTGTCTCTGATTGCAGCAGCACTTTGTTTAGAAGTTTTGTCCACTCTACATAATGTTGGTGTCAGTGCTAGCATGCTGGCTTATTGGGGAATGAGGGACGCACCTACTGATGCGTGCCCTGCATTCGCCCAACAGCAGCCGCACCCCCAAAGCTTCACTCTCCCAATATGTTGACTGCCGCGCAAGTGCGGCAAGCTTACATAATAAAATGGTATGCCTTATTTTTTTCAGCACAAATGTGGCTTCAGTCAGAGGGACAATCTCTTAACAGCACATGCCTTTTCCCAGCTCACTGTTGATGGGAAGTTAAATGTTGCCAGACCACAAATGAGAAATGCACACCAAACTAATATTTCATGTCTTCTTCTTGCAATGTTCGAGTGTGTTCATGAATTAATTTTCTAACTGAATATCACGATACCAGGGCTGATGAAATTATCCTCCAACACTGGAAAAAAAATCGAGATGTTTTCTATATGTAAGTAACAAGTCATGACATATCATGTTTTGTGCTGGGAAAACATCATGCCTCTGTTAGTTTGTGAGGCACAAGGTGCAGCTGGGTGCCTCCAGCTGCCTGAGAAATAAAGTCAGGCAATCCCCTAGGGCACTCAGTATGATTATATAATGGATCCATAACTTCACAGTAGGAGCTATCATTAAACCAATCAGCTTTCAGGAATTTTTCTATCCATTTTATAATTAGTTTAGATTTATTAATAAATGAAAGCCAATTATAGACACATTTGCTTTTTTTTTAATAATGAAAGCCTATGGAGACATTTGCCCATTGTTATTGGCAACCATGGTAAGCAATCAGTAGAACCCTATTCAATGTTTTTATTTATTTATTTAGCTTTTGTTGACCGGGTAAGTGCACTAGACAAATCCTGCCTATTTTCAGGCACGACCCGGGGGAGGGGGATACAGATGAATGCCAGCTGACCTTGAACCAGATTAAGCTGTTGGTGGTATTTTTAGTGCATTTTTAGTTATCTAATGTGGTAGGCAGATTATCTGGTCACATCCAGTTTATGCAAATTAAATAGATGCACTCCTTTGAAGATATATATTTTCATCAATATCTGATTACTACTTTTTGAGAAAAGTTATTGTTTGCTACAGTATAAGACCACAAAGCAATTATTTCATTCCTGCCTTGTTGAACTAATGAGATTTTACCTGGTTTATAACAATATCTGTTTTGTCACTGCCCACAGAGCATTGAATCAAAATATTTCTGAAAATCCAGAAATTTCTTAAGCACTCTATAAAAATAAGTATTATACATTGGCACATAATGGAGTTTATGTAATACAGAAAATAATTGCATCCATGAGTGAAACACCAGTTATTACTGACTACAAGGTGTGCCCTACTTCTTGCAACTTATTAATTGATTATGAATCATTCCCTGATGAGAAAGATATATTCCTTATCTCATTAACACCATATAAAGTACATTAAAATGTCATGCCAGGAATACTTTACAGCCATGATTTCCAGGAAAAAGCAACAATAAGAATGTTTCAATTTCAGTAATTTAAAAAAAACACATGAAGGTCTCCTCGAAACATTTTAATACAGCACTCTCATGCTTAACAAATATATCAAATTAGCAGAGCAATAACAAATGGCAGTATCCATTTTAAATTCAGAACAATTAAAAAAAGATTTCTGGTCTGAATGAACATAGTGAAATTGTTTTGGGCATCAGCAGTTAAGTCTTTTTATCAGTTTGAGAATGAAATGCAGATAGGTAAATATGATTTCTCTTTTTTTCTGGAAATGAGGCATTATATTTTACAACTGAATATACTAAAGAATATATGAGGACTTAAGTCAGAAACTGGAAAATATGGTTGTTGGGCATCGAAGTCTGACAGAAATCTCAAGCAGAGATCTAGAGTTGGATTTTCAAAGTGGCATCTAAGACCTCCGGCATCATTTTACCACAGTTTCACAACTTGTTACAAAAACTTAAAGCACATAAAACATGGTGTAACATTTTACTAACTGCACAATTATGAGAACAGAAAATAATACATGTATCAAGAAACATAATGCACACATACCTTTCATTGACATAAAGCAAGTAAACTGACCCAAATATGCCAAATGTTTTGAAAATAGCATTCAAACATTTTTGGCACAATTTTTGATATTGAAGGCACAGCCTAAAATCTGGAATTGCATCAGTATTATCTCCTTTGAAAAATCCAGACACTTAACTGTACAGAATCTCACATGAGAGTGTCAGAGGGAAGAGAAATTCCACTGAAGAATATACAGTCAAAAGAAGCTGTTTAATCTTGGTCCCTGGAACATTTGATGGATTCATTGTCATAAGACATCCTCCTCCTCAATAAGAGGGGAATTAAGATAGAGGGCTGGGTTTTCAAAGGTGTATCTATGACTTGCAGCATCATTAAACTACAACTGCATGACCTGTGATAAAAACTCAAACCATATAAAATGAGGTCTAACTTTCTACAGCATGGCAAATGATGAATGAGGAAAACTAATGACACATAGACCACTTTTGTGTGAAAGACAAGTAAACTGTCACAAATGCATCAGAATGTTGACAAACAGCATTCACACATAATGGCACATTTCAGATGACACAGGCATAAATCAAAATAACAAACTGTGACTGCATCATCACTTTTGAAAATCCAGCCCAGAAAGGTCCAGCAACATTTTCCTCAAACTTTTGTCACAACATATAGAATAAAGTATGGGGTGCTGTGTGTGTAACGAGAAGTTTACACACACCCTCAGTGTTAGATGCTGCATAAACCCTGAGAGCAAAGCTCAGGGGGTTTGTGGAAACATTTAACACCAAGGGTGTGTGTAAACTTTAAGTTTAATTACCACCCCATATTTTATTTTATCTAATTATTGACTTTTCTTTTTTTGCCACAGAAATTATATCAAATAAAATGACTTTCCTGTGTGGCCACGGTCCAGTTAGGTTACAGTGTGCTTTCCACAGACACTTTAATTTTCTTCATTTAAACGTGATAAATTCATGGAATCCAACTCTTCCACCCACACAATAAACTATGGCACAGTGTATTACTGGTTCCTCTCCAGCAAACTTCTCGTAAATGAAAAAAAAGACCAAAGCCATGCTCTTTGTCTCTAAGCCTTTTCTTGCCAGAGCTGCCAGGTCAAACTCCTCCATCACTGTACTCACATCTCCAGGCCCCCCAAAACTATTCCCTTCATCAAATAACTAGGTGTGACCCTTGATCCTTCCCTTACCTTCAATGAACATATTCATCTCACCATGAGGAGAATTCACCAAAAACTAGGTGTTGCATACTGCCATAATCAGCTCCTGTCCCCTGAGGCTTGCTTAGCCATTGCACAAGGTAACCTTCTGCCCCTGCTTGACTACTGCTCCCCTGTTTACTCTTATGTGCCTTCTTCAGTATGCTGTCACCTAAGTACCACTTACATCTCCATCTGTTGCTTTGTTCTTCAAGCCCCCTACTCTACCCACCACTGCACATTCTATCAATCTCTAGGGTGACTCCCACTACAGGGTCATTTTGACTACACTGTGGGATGCTTAGTTGACAACTCTCTCAGGAACAACCAGCTATCCCCCTATACTACACTACTTACTGATAGGGTGGTCTTGAGAAGCCTTAGAGTCTCCTCCATCAGTCCTCTAGTAGTCCCTTGCATCTCCATGGATATGGACAGTAAAGCTTTCTCAGTCTCTGCCCCCTTCCCTTTGGAACTGGCTCCCATCATCCATCCACCTACCCCCCTCCCACCTGTCCTTCAAGTCAAACCTTAGAGCCTGGCTACTGACTAAGTCAACTTGTAACTGTTTCCCTTGACAACACTAGGTCTGAATTTTCCACCCTTGCTACTAGGTTGTACAGTGTGCTGCCTGCCTAGCTCCCAATCCATGACACAATCCTCTGACCCTCCCTTCCTCTCTCACCTCCAGTTTACATCCAGCTTTACCTCTTGTGTGCTGTATGAGTGCTGCCTCCCTGTTCTCTAAACAACTGCCATCTCCTGTGTCTTTCCCTTCTTCTTTACCCCAGCACTTCTACTCTTAAGCTCCCTATCTCTTAGTGTCCCCCTAGCGCTACTACACTTATGCTCCTGATTCTCCTAGTGTACAGTAGCTTACCTGTCAGAAAGCTGATAATTTCACTCCCATTAGTTACTCTATGTTACCTTAATGATTACAGTTTGCCATAGCATACAGCCTTAATTAACTGTACCTTTTGTCCCTCTGTGACATGTTTTTTACCTATGTTTGTACTGCATGTACTGACTGAACTACTTAATTCATGTATTTTAACCTCATGCTGAACTGTGCATTGTATTATGTTCACAGCGGGAAGGCCATGTCGATTTCTTTGACTGGGTGACCAAAGTAGTAGACCAGGGAGGGGCTGTGGACATGGCCTACCTAGACTTTAGCAAGGCATTTGACACAGTCCCACACAAAAGATTAATAAACAAATTAGCCAGCCGGGAAGTGGGTCTCAGGGTGGTAGCCTGTGTAAAACATTGGTTGGACAACAGGACACAGAAGGTAATAGTAAACAGAGTCCACTCTGAAGAAATGTGGGGTTACTAGTGGGGTACCACAGGATTCAGTACTGGGTCCAGTCCTTTTTAATGTCTTTATAAGTGCCATTGCAGAGGGACTGGAAGGAATAGTATGCCTCTTTGCAGATGACACAAAGATCTGCAACAGGGTTGATACACAAGGAGGTGTGGAAAGGATGTGCAAAGAAGTGCAAAATAATGCACCTGGGAAACAAAAGCCCAGGGGAAGAGTACACAATGGGGGGGGGGGAGGTAGTAACAATAACAAAAATGGAAAGAGACCTGAGGGTAATCATATCAGATGATCTTAAGTTTGACAAGCAATGTGAGAAGTCAGCAGGGATAGCTGGGAGGATACTGGGATATAAAGGGAGATTCATCACTAGCAGAAAAGAGGAAGTAGTTATCCCCCTGTACAGACCGTTGGTGAGACCCCATCTGGTGTACTGCATCCAGCTCTGGAGACCCCATCTCTGCAAGGACATAGACAGGATGGAGGCAGTCCAGGGGAGGGCATCTAAAATGGTGCTGGGTCTTCAAGAGAAGTTATATGAGGAAAGACTAAAGGAGCTTAATATGTATATCCTTGAGGAAAAGAGGAAGGGGGCATGATAGGAACTTTTAAGTATCTCAGTGGAATCAACAGAGTCCAAGAGGGTAGCATCTTTCAGAAAAAGAGATGTGCAAGAACAAGGGGGCACAATTGGAAGATAGAGGGGGGGTGGCTCAGGGGTAATGTGAGGAAGTATTTTTTCACAGAGAGGATGGTGGAAACATGGAACATGCAACAGACTTCCTGAGGAGGTTGTGGGGTCTAAAACTGTGGGAGAAGTCAAGAATGCATGAGACAGACATAAGGCAATTCTTGTGGGAGGTAGGAAGAAATAGGCTGTTGGTTAACTAGGATCTGCAGCTTATCCAGTAGGCAGGGAGATTGGCAGACTAGGTTGGCCAAGCAGTCCTTATCTGCCATCAAAGTCTATGTTTCTATGTTTCTATGTTTAGTGCTGTTTTTATACCATGTATTGTATTTCTGTCTACCTGCACCATTGTATTGCACCTCTGCTTTTGCTTTTTGATTGCCAATATGTGGCCTGGATCATGACTGAAAATGGTCATATGGATCAGCTCATTTACCCAGTCACCGAAGACATAAATCAATAAATAATTAAAATGTTTATTTTATATACTTCTTTGGGATGGCAGCTGAAATTTTAGTTTTTTTTTTATTTCTTGCCACTTGATTTTATTTTTCATAGTTACTTTCCACTGAGCCTGAGTGGCTGTTATGTCTCTGGGAGAAAGAGAAGGAGGTCAGTGGTTTGAGAGGAAGAGCTGCTGTGGGCGCATGTGCAAAGTGAGGAAAACTGGGCACATGTTTGCTGTTATAAATGCTCCTTTATAACAGTACATTATGCCACAGTGTCCTTATGTGAAAAAGGAAGACCCAATTATTATATATAGAATAATGCTTGGGGAGTAGTGCATAATGAGAATTTTATGCACACCCGAGGTGTGGGATGCACATAAACCCCTAGGGTAAAGCCTGAAGGGTTTATCAAAGCATCCCATTGAGGATGTGCAAAAAATTCAAGTTTCCAGTCTTCCACATGTGTTGCTTTATGTATTTGCTAGGGACTGTTTTTTGCCAACCACAGTGAAGCTATGCTGGGGACAGCCATACAGCAGAGTGAGCACAAGCTATCACTTTCACTTACCACAGGGAATACTGGTACTTGATTGCCATTATAACCTATAGGTTGCAATGGCAAATTATAATGAGGCTTTCCTATGGAGAAAAGCAGTAACCTGTTATTGCATGAGTATTATGGTACCACAAACTCTGATATTTTTTGGGAGAGAGTCTCAGATCAGGGAACAGGGTATGCATGTGTGTACTGTTTCTGCCTACTCCAAGATCACAGCCATTTGGGAAAGAATGCCATTAATCTATTAAATCAGTCCTGGAAAGTCATATTTCTTTTAAATTGAAGGATACGATGCACAGATATCTGTTACAAAGTTGAACAATAAACTGGCTCAAAGTTGACCCTCAAAAGTGGGGATGTGGTTAACTAAGTTAAATGTGATTGTGGGAACCGAAAACATTACTAGTATTTTAAATCTAAAGTTTGAAGCATTTCAAGTATATGTAATGGTAATATCCCTTAAGTCATTTTTGGATCAATGATGAGCATTAATGCTGTGTTATTCCAGTGTTATCACAGTAGTAGCAGTGACTATATTTGAGACAAACAAAGGGAGACTGCTGAATATGAATATTTATTTTATTTATTTATTTTATTTTATTAAAATCTAGTAATTGTAATACCTTTGAGCCAGAAGCTCTTTTACAAAGGTTGCATGTCAGCAATAACAACAGGACATAGGAGACATAACAGTTTATACTATTCATTACACATTTTGTAAAGGTACACATAGTGAAATTAGAATACAGTGATTATAGCAACATGCAAAGACCACAATATGTAATACAATATAAAACAAAAATGAACAATTTACAATAAACACAGGTTAAATATGAAGCAAGGTAACTTAACATGTTTATGAGCTTACAGAGTGGGTAGGACAGTGTGGGAATTAACCAGAGGAGTCATTGTCAAAGAGTGGGGGAGAAGGGTGGAAGGCTTAGAGGAGAAATGGACACCAAGAGAATCAGCCTGAGTGGGCATAGTCAATGGAAGGGGAGGGCACAATGGAGAGGGGGGTAGGGTGGCAAGGGAAGATAACTGGAAGTTTGGGCAGTTGCAAGGGGGGGTGACCAAGGGTGAGAGAGATTATGTAGGAGAGGGGGTAGGAGTAGTTAGGGCAGAAAAGTGCTGGTGTAATTCCAGTGGCTACTGCCAAAATTGTCAAAGTGCTAGAGGGAAGTTCCATGGTGCACCCATCAAGGTCCAGCTAAGAAAAGCAAACACAACTAATTTGTATTATAAGTAATAGGTAGAGCTTATGTTTAAAATAACCCAGTTTGGGTTCAGCAAGGATGTCACTGTGTAAGAAGTTAAGCCAAGATGAGACTCTGTAGGTGAATGACTTTTAGCATTGTGTGGTGTGGCATAAGAGGACAAGGAAGGGCTGGCTATCTGACCTTCTTATATGGTGAGGGTTACTAGAAAGGCTTAGGTACTTCTGCACCCCCTATGGAGAGAGCCCAAGGCTAGATTTTCTAGCCAGCAGGCAGGTTTGATATTTAATTCTACCTTTCAAGGGGAGCCACACTGTCTGCTTATAGCGATCACACGTATGTGTGAGTTGGTGTGCACTAGTGATGATCCTGCAGGCTTTCTTTAATGCTGTTGAGACACTCTTTAGAGATGTATCAGTAGCACCACCATACACTACCAGCCCATAATCTATAATGGAGATGATCGAGCTATGTACAGCTGTTTTTAGGGCCTGGGCCGTCAAACAATGTTTGTGTCTATAGAGTACCCAATTCACATGTTGACTGCTTTAGTAATGTTTTCAATGTGGTGTGTGTATGACAGGGTGCTATCAATGATGACCCCAAGATACTTGAAATGTCGTACGTGTTAAAGGGGAATGTGTGCGCTATGTGAATATGAATATGTATATTTATCTAAAATTTTGATAACCAGGAAAGGCACACTGAGCTGAGGCTCATTTCCAGGTGTAACATGGGGAGTAGGAAGACAGATACAAACAAAGGGAGAATAAAAAAAAATAATTTTACCTAATGACATATATAAATAATACAGTTTAGAAAATTGTTTTTTTTAAATAAAATTGCTTAAATAAACAAATGTAGTGAAACTGAGACGGCACAGTAGCAATTGGGCAAATAGAATCCATTTACTTGCAAATACAGGACCTTGGGGTGAAAAAGAGGCTAGGAGGTTAGGGGGCAGCAGCAAGCAGCACTGGATATAGGTCTGAACAGGTACTTAAGAGCAGGGAATGAATGGGTAAGATGAATGGAAAAGGAGAGTTGATTTCAAAGGGAGGAGAGGTGATAGGAGAAAGCTGACAGGCTAGCAGAAGAGTGGGGATGGGGTAGGGAGAAAGAGCAGGAATTACTGGAGCACAAAGTGTAAGAGGTAGAAAAAGTGGGGAAAATAAGAGAAGAGAGATAGGATGGGAGGGTCCCAAACCAGTATTTGGAAATAAAGGCTAGACTGTGTGCCAGGTGCTTTTGTGTTAGGAGAGAGATAGAAAGAAAGGAGTAGAGATGGCAGTGGTGTGTACAAAAAGGAGAGTTTGTGGCAAATTGACCAACAGCATTAAAGAGAGTACCAAGTCTAATAAGGGATGTAGCAGGAGCAGAACCATAGACAAAGTCAGAGTAGTCGAATACAGGGAAAATAATTTTCATTACCAAATCATGGCAAAGAGGGAGGGAGAGGCAGTCTTTGTTATGATATAATGCTCCTAGATTGGGGTGAAGTTTGGAGTGAATAGCATCCATATAGGAAGAGAAGTTGAGATCTGAGTCTAACCAAACCCTGAGATATTTGAACGTGGGGACCACATCGAAAGGGGTGCCTTCTGGAGTGGTGAACACTGGCGATGTCGAAAGCCTAGACAATTTTTGCCTGGTGATGAAAGTCATTGAAACTTTTTTTTCATATTTACTCAAAGTTGGCTAGTACGAAACCAGTTAAACCCATTTTGGGAGTCTTGCTGTAGACAAGAAAAGGCATGAAAGGTGAAGGGGCTGGAGGGGCTGGATGTGTAGATGACTTATCGCCCACATACATATGCACACAAGAGTTTGAGCAGATGGAGAGAAGACCATTTATGAAAAGAGAGAAGAGAATCTGGACAAAGATTGATCCTTGTGGTACCTCAAAAAGGATCAGGAGAGAGGGCAATAGGACAGTTCCCACTCATGCAGTCTGTTGCATACATGTAAGGTAGGAATTGAGCCACTTAATGGCAGGAGCAGCTAAACCTATAGAGTGCAGCTTGTTTAGGAGGAGTGAGTGGGACATAGAATTGAAGGCCTTGGCCAGGTTTATGTAAAAGGTGGTGGTGATGTGACCCGGACCATTCAAGAGAAGATGAAATCAGTAATCTGCAACAGGGATGGAGTGGTAGAGTGATCTTTTCTGAATCCAGATTGGATGAGGGAGAGTATCAGAGGCGGCTAAGAAATCAGCAAACCTGGAGAAGACAATGGACTCCAGAAGCTTAGCTAGGGAGGCGAGATATGGGTCAGTAGTTTCCTTAAGAAGAGGGGTCTCTTCCTTTCTAAAGGGGTAGAAATTTAGGAACCTTCCAGGCCAGTGGGACAGTACTGGAAGAGAAGGAGACATTAAGAAGGTGCAAGATACAATAGCAGGAGCAGAGATACAGAGAAACTTGGGGTCAGATCCATCTCGGCTGGACATAGTAGGATGGAAGGACATTAGAGAATGGTAAACTTCCTGATGGGAGATGGGGGTGAAATGGTGTCCTCTGAACAAAGGGGAAGGGGAAGGGACAGCTGGGACAGGTAGAGGATTGACAGGGAGTGCACACATAGTAGTAGTAGTAGTAGAAGTTTTTTTTTTTCAATTGACAAGCAAACGAATAGGAGACTCGACTGAGACAAGCTCATTTCCAGTGAGGTCCTTGCTATAATTATTCCTAGTTACAATATCTAAAAAAATCCTACAACATATGTTACATATGTATAATATATATGCAGAATAAACTGACATACATACCAACAATAATTTCACATCATTATTAGAAAATCACAAATACATAATTACAATTCAGCTGCTAGAAAGACTATATAAGATAGGTCTACATAACAGACACAAGTCACATTCATTACCAAACATGTACAAATCTTCAACTTGTTTATTCTGTAATACATAAAATTCATGGTGGATCAATATTAAGCCTCTTATTAGCTTCATTTTTGAACCATCTTTCGATTTCTTCTATAAGGGGGCTAGTGTTAATTGGCCTGAGATAAAGTGGCAATGAATTCCATATGTAAGGACCTAAAAAGAATAGTAAAAATGTTGTTGAAAATGGCTGTGACAGAGGAGGAATCAGAAACCAGTGAACCATCCACTCTGAGGATCGGGAGAGTGGACTGGGTGAGGGGGTTTAGAAGGGAGTGGATGACATTCTGGAATTTAGAGGGAAAATTACGAGTGGAATTAAGGTGGAGTTTGAAATACTCAGCCTTTGCCTTAGAGACTGCCTTGGACTATATTTGGATGTCTGACTGGGACTGGGAGGATTTAAAGTGAGCCCAAGTTTGGTCCCAGGATTTGCACAGGGCTATAAGGTCAGCAGTGATCCAGGTGTGATAAGAGCATTTGGCCTTAGCTTTTTTGAGGGGGGACATGTGAGTTCCAAACCTGTGTGAGAGTGATAGTGAAGAGATCAAGGGCTGAATCAATGTCAGGATCAGAGAAGACTGGAGACCATTCCTCATCGGAAAGGTCATGGAGGAGGGCACTCGTGTCTAGTGCTCTGAGCAGGTGATACTAGATGTATTTGGGGGCTCAGTGTAGGGGATGCACCTTTCTAACACTATAGGTCAGGTGATAATCACTGAAAGTGTCTGGAAGGATGCCAGTAGTGATGATGTGGTGGAGATGGAAGGAGAGCACCCAGTCCAAGAGGGAGTGATTCTAGGAGCATGGGTTGAGATGGGTAGGTTCAGTTAATAACTGGAATAGGTTCAGTGACTGAATCTTGTGTAGGGTGGGCTTGGATGTGGGGAAGAGCCAATCTAAGTTGAAATCACCCAGGAAGATGAGCTCTCCAGAGGTGGCATGAGAGGCAGTAGAAGCTATGCAGGTGACCAAGGAGGCAACAGATAGTCTGGAGGAAGCATACAATGCACCAACATAAATTGGGATAGTGGAGGAAGGGAGACTTTAGCAACAATGAGTTCATGAGAGGTGGAGATAGTTTCAATGAGAGTGATGGGAACGGTAAGGGATTTACAGATATACAGAGCCACACCCCCACCCCATTTACTTTGATCTTGGTGGAAGACATTGAAATCCAGAAGGGCAGGGCAGGAGTCAGGGACCTTAAAGGACAGCCAAGTTTCAGAGAGGCACAGGATGTCAGTGGAGTACTGTGCTACTCAGACTTGAGTGCATCAAGTTTGGGGAAGGCTGGCATTCAAGTGGAAGAGGCTGAGACCTTTTGGTATAGCAGGTGTGGATGGGGGGTAGGAGGGCCTGAGCTGACTTTGACATCACCAGCGAGAAGCATGAGTAGAAGGAGAAAAGGGTGAACCTCACAGCATGCCATGCTAACAGAACACAGAACCACACGTGTGCATGCACAAAACACAGGACCTGCTGGAATTGCTGTTGGTCTGTACTAGGGGCAGGGCACAGGCATGCACAGCACAACTGTCTGAGGAAGGTACACTGTGCAGGAACAGCAACACATGTAAGTATGGTTTGCACCATACACAGCATCTACAGGGTGAAGATCAACTCAACAGTGACAGGTGGCCCACAGCAGAAGAGCCTGAGAGGGGCATGATGGGAGCACAAGTTCACAGAGGTCACACAGACAGTATGAGTGAAAAGAAGTACTGGTTGAGAAGACCAGTGTGCACCTGAGTGAAAGCAGAGTGCTCTGGGTGGGGGACTCCAGCAGGTACCTGCATAGGTGCCAGAAATATTACAGTAGGGCATACTGTAGTATAAACCAAACCAGTGTGAGGAACAGTATTATGTTACATGAACATGGATTGTACTGTAGACATGGATGATGCCAGCTGCCTGCCAGTGACAGCCTGTGTGTGCTGTATGTCACACGTGTTATGGCACAATGGTGTACTGGTAGCATGGTAGCAAGGGAATAGCAACAACAGTTGGGTACACACAGCTATGCCAGTCCTGTCAGCCATGCAAATCAGTAGGGAGAAGTGACAGACTAGAACACAACAGTGTGACTGTACTGGCCATACCAGCATGATGGCTAGGGGGTAGCTGGAAATATTCCACAGAAATAGCAGTGGATCACACAGCGCGGGTCATACATATGTCCCTGTTACAAGCAACATGCAAATGGTCATCAATAGTACCTCATACATGCATCCCCTGCCACATAATGGGTCAAAAGAAATAACACTCTGCACAGCATAGACATGCACAACAGAATGTGACACCTGAGCTGCAAGGTGGAACACATACTACAACCCTATGCACTGCACAATGCAAGATACTTATGGTGTCTTGAGTTGGACAGTCACTCATCACCACCAGGCTGCCAGTTTTAGGCTGGTGTCAGCTGCAGTCCCTCCTGGACTGCCTGAGATCTTCTGGTTGCTTGTTTATAGTAATAGGCCAGCCTGGCCTGTCCGCCCCTGTTCCAGTCCTGGCAGCTGTGAAGTGAAATACAGTGGACATCAGAACAATACCAGGTCACAGGAGGCATGATACTGTACATGACCCAAGCAGATGTGTCTTGTGGTGTCCTACACAATGCAGGGCATAGCAGCCATGTACAGTGGTAGAAACACATGGAGCTACAGTGGTACACATGACCAGCTGTATGCAATTTATAATTGAATGTGACAGCTACACATTGGCCACTGTCATGGCACCATCATAATAGCTAGGCAGTGGTATGGTGCATCCCAAAAGTACCTCAAAAGTCAGCTAGTACAGTCAATATGGTGCCATACAGTGGCACTGCTAGTACATTCACAGACCGAACCCACCCACCACCAAGCAACACAGCACCTGAGGCAGTATGCATGCATGCACCAGCAGTAATACAGGCACTATACAAAACCACATGCTGTACAATAGTAGTATAGAGACTGATATATCCACTCAGTGGCAACTGACTGACACAGTTGGAGGCCAGCCACACATACAACTCAAGCATGGGTGCACACAGTGGGGTGCCCATGCTCCACAATGTGGAAAATGATTACAACTGTATTGGGGGACATGTGTTCTGGAGGGAGGTGGCAAGAACAGGGTCTGTGTCATCCTGGGTCAACTCCAACCTATTGTCATAGGTGTACCTCTAGACACAGGTGTTTGGATGGGCTGTGTACAGGCTCATGTGCAACAGATGTGGGACATTCAGAACAACGTAGAGGCCAGTAAGTACACATATGAGGTGTGGGATACTACACAACCACTGCAAAAGGTGCATGAGCTGTGCCTGGAAGCAGCAGATCATGACTGTGTGCTGACTAGTATGCACCTCCACCTCTCCCAAATAGATGAGGAGAAGATTCTACTGGTCTTTAAATCAAACAGAAATTATACTGGGACTGGCAGTATTAAGAGCTTAACAGGGCAGAAGTTTCAAAACAAAGTTACACTAAACTTGAGTGGCGTGCCTTGACACTCACCCAGTATATTAAAATGGAAAGCATTCTGAAGAACCTAAGGGTACATTTTGAGTACAACATAGGCTTCACTAATATTGATGTCAAGAAAACATGGGATGGTGCTAGAAATAGTGCATTCCATGATTTTATGTTATTGATTGTTGAAGCATTAACAACTGAGCTTAAGGTTCTTGAAACAGAGATCACAAATGTAGAAAATTAAGTAAAAGAGAAAATAACGGGAAGATTATCAGGCTTCTCTGAACTGCATTAATAAACATTTGAAAGATTCTGAGCAAGTTACCATACCTAAAAAGACAAATAAATTTAGATGAGATCTACTTGATTACTGGGACTGTAAAGTATACCATTGGGCAAAATTGAATAAAAAATGATACACAAAGGAATATTTACATTGACTCCAATCTATCCCTTTTCAGTGAAGCAAGATCTTATTCTCAATATAGATATCAACAACATCCTTGGTATTGGGAACGGGGTACCATCAGTCATTTGGGGGGTAGGAAACTGAGGCAGACAGGAGCAGAGGTGAGAAGAAAATACTCAGAGGAAAGAGTTTTGGGTATTGGTAAAAACTTACAAGAAGAAGAAACGGATGCAGAAACAGAAAAACAACAAGGGGCAAAGAAAAAGAATGACACCAAATCCAACAAAGGTGTGAAACAGGTGGACAGGATACAAACACGGTATCAACAGCAGAAGAAATCTGCTACAGTGGTATATAACCTCTCAAGCAGGGAAATGATGCATCAGAAGCTTGATATGTTGGCCGGGGAGTTAACGTTTAGTCTGCATAATAAGATACTTTTGTTTGAACCATACTGAATGTATAAGTCACTTTACCTAGCAGAAGCTGTTTTTAAAGAGCTGGTGACGTGTTCAGGAGAACTTTAACAAAACCTAATATTTAGAAACAGTCCAGCATGTATTTCCCATTAGTGCTGTATTCCTCCTCCCCATCATGTATTACTGAGGTCATTTGTATGAAAACAGGATCTTTGCTCCTGAACAGTTTATCTATTCCTGCTGCTTTCTCCCTACCTGAAATCACAGAGAACTGCTTGTGACATCACAGTTACTCCCATAGCAACACACTGTGATGTCACAATAGAAGGTTATGACTTGAAGTAGAGAGTAAGCTATAGAGGCAGATGGATTCTAAAGGAACTCTATGTGATAAAGATCATATATTCATGCAAATTTCCTTAGTAATAAATAATGGGTGTGGGTATTCAGGATAACAAATACAAGGCAGACTCAAGTCACAGTGCATAAAAAATGCCCAGAGGCATTTATCATTTTATTTTGTCATAAAATGAATGAAAATATTTACAAAAATCAAATGAAAAACGTCAAAATAAAGGTTAGTTCCATTCAAAACAAAGGCTACTGCTTTTGGTCTTAGCAGATTCTAGGCTTCAGTCAGAATGACCAGTGTGAGCCCACACCACTGGGAGGTATTTCTCCTACCTCCGTCAGAATCCTACTGATTTCTTAACTCCTATCTAACATCAATCCCTAGTGGAAGGTTTAAATACATTCTGGGTTGGGTCACCTGACTAGACCCTTAACTAACAAGCATTTGTCAATGCCGAATGTTTGCTTGCTGGCATTAGTAGTGGAAGTGCAGGAGTTAGACAGATGAAGTATAGGAATGTAACTCCACCCCCACCCTGCAGAGATGGACAGGCATTGGGGTGTGGCTTTGGGTCGTCGCCCATGATGGTCATGACATTTCACCTCACCTCACCCTACCCTGCAGACACTGACAAGTGTTGAGGTGTGCCTTGGAGTGTTTGGGCTTTACAGTCACCTCATTTCATCAGGAAACACAATGAAATGGGTGTAGTATAGGAGAATGGAGTGAACTCTGGGGCCAAAGGGTCCAAGGTGCACCTCGATGCCTGTCATTGGCTGCAGGGTTGGGGTGGGTGTGGAATGGCATGAGCATTACTGTCAACAATCCCAAGTCACACCCCTGATGCCTGTCAGTTCCTACAGGGTATGGCGTTATGGTTGAAAACCCTAATGCCCTGGGCGTTTCTTGGTATTTCTACTCCAAGTTTTCAACATGGGCTTTTTGTGACCCCACCGCATGAACAGTGACACTATCAGTTCATTATCCGAAAGGTGATTTTGCACAGCGACTGCGCCACAGGTGCAAAAACACATTTCAAACAGGATGTGAAAAATGACAGATGTGCTGTTCATGAGGAGGTGTAAAACATGGCAATGTTGAAAATCTGGAGTGAAAATATAAAAAAACTGGTGAAGGCAAGAGTGTGCATAGAAACTGTGCAACACACACCCGTAATGTAATTAGTTTGGGGATTTTTTACAGCAGATTTTCAACGCAGGCATTTTGGGACCTCTGCTCATAAACAGTGTCACTGTGATTTTCTAAATGTGTCCCAAACACTGATTTCCCAAAGCGACCATGCTATTCTGCACTGGACGTGTGAAAACTCATTTTGGCCAGGATGTGAAAAATGACAGCTATACTGTTTATATGGAGGTGTGGAAAAATGGCAATGTTAAAAATCTGGACTGAAAATATTACAAATTCGTGAACTTACGCGGGTGTGGGGAAACTGTGTAATGCACGCTCATAACATAGTCATTTTATGGACTTCTGTCACCAAATTTTCAACATAGCCATTTTAAGACCTCTGCTCATGAATAATGTCACTGTGATTTTCTTAATCTGCCCTGAACATTGATTTCCACATGCTGACCCGCCATTGTGCACTACATGTGTGAAAACACATTTTGAGTGAGATGCGAACAATGACAGCTGTACTGTTCATAGGAGGTGTGGTAAAATGGCAGTGTTGAAAATCTGGAGTGAAAATATAAAAATTCTTGAGATTCTGAGCCTGCATAGAAATGCTAATGCATGCTCAGTAAAATAGTCATTTTGGAATTTTCTCACCAAATTTTCAACACAGAGTTTTTTAGGGCCTCCCTCATGAACTGTGACACTGTCTTTTTGTTAATCAGTCCCAAAAGGTGGTTCCACGCAGTGACTATGAAATCACCTTTTGAGACTGAATAACCAGATGACAGTGACTGAATTCATGAGATGGGGTCCCAAGAACCCCATGTTGAAAATTTGGTGCAAAACTTCAAAGAAATGCCCGCGATATGAACCAAAGTTGAAAAAGCCCTATTTATGCCATTATACAGCTTACCGTCATTTCTTCAGTTCGTGGTCAGCTTTGAAGAGTGCAGACATGTTCATGGTCCACCAAAGATTGTTGTGCCATGCTCCAGAGGTAAGTATGGGGTGAGGGGGGTGTGGGGAGGTGGGGTGAGCAGAGGGTGGAAAAGGGTTCGGGGGCAAGAGAGTCAACGAGGGACCATTTTCTTTTGTTACAGGTTTTTTTAAAAAAGACGATGCAGGCCTTTTGCCATACTGGGGTGGGCCCCCAGTGTGGCACCTGGAAGTTTGTTTGGGGGGGCAGTGGAGCCAATGAGGGATTGAGCACCCCCTTGGCCATACAGTGTGTGGGGTAGCACATGATGATGAGAGACTTTTGCCATGCTGGGTTGGACTCCCTGTGTGGCATCTTGAAGTTTGCTTTTTGGGGGGGCACTGGAGCCGATGGGGATTTGGCACCCCGTCGGACATTCAGTGTGCTTGGGGAGGAGAGTGTGCATGTGCCGAGGGGGATTGGGCACCCCCTCAGCACACAATAATTGGGGAGGCGCGTCATGCCCTGAGATGCAGTGGCATACAGCTGAAAAGAACAACTGCTAAGGTGGTGACATGTAGGCAATTTGCATACTGCTGATGGCATGGCAGTATGCAAAGTGCCAACACGTTACCACTGCTGATTGTAGCAGTCTTTCTCTTTCAACTGTATGCCACTGCATCTGAACTGCTGTCATAAACAGCTCGGACATTCATCGTAGCCCTGCTACCATGCCTGCAAAAACAATCAGGGGATTGGAAGCGGGGGTGCCACACCTATGAAAACTCTTATGGTGGCACTATGTTTCTTGCACATGCATGCAAGCAAACATAAAAATACAAAAGAAAACTAGCTAGATTAGTCTATAATCAGAAGGTGACCCACCACACATTATAATACAACACTACACATTGATATAATCAAATAACCAAGCATCAAGTGTAATACTAGGATAGTAAAACTTCATAAATGCTTAACTGCCTGGGAACTAACCTAGGGTCCCTCCTTAGTTACCTTTGAGTGACTGGTAAGGCTGTATAAAGAGGGGACTGCAGAGGTGCTGCTCCACTATATAAATCTTCAGACGCAGTCCTGCAGTCAGGTAAGATACTGAACTGTTTAGTTTTCTTCCTGGGTTTATATGATAACTGTAAAACATTAAAACTCTCTCAGGAAACCTCAGAACTGTAGTAACCTCTTTTTATCATTTACTAATTTCAGGGCTTTTAATGCACCTGTTTTTTTTAAATGGAGGTTAGGGTTAATAAACAGGCCTTCTCTGGAACAAATACAACCTGGGGCTAAATTACAGAATAGCTCCATTTAGAGCTTATAATTTTTTAAAGCATTTTCTGTTTCAAGCATAAATTCAGCACTGCAGGCACTTTAAAGTCCCATAGGTGTGAAAATACAAACACATTTATATTCCTAAAGCCCATGAGCACACTATTCAACCTGAAGAAAGGGGGGTTACTAATGGGGTACCACAGGGTTCATTATCAGGACCGGTCCTCTTCAATGTCTTTATAAGCGATATTGCAGAGGGACTGGAAGGAAAAGTATGTCTCTTTGCAGATGACACAAAGATCTGCAACAGAGTTGATGCACAAGGTGGGATGGAAAGGATGAGAAGGGACTTGGCAAGGTTAGAGGAATGGTCAAATGTATGGCAGCTTAGATTCAATGCTAAGAAGTGCAAGGTAATGCACCTGGGAAACAAAACCCAGGGAAGAGTACACAATGGTGGGTGAGATACTAACAACAACAAAAATGGAAAGGGACCTGGGGTAGTCATATCAGATGACCTAAAGGTGGGCAAGCAATGTGAGAGGGCAGCAAGGAGGCTGGGGGATACTGGGATGCATAGAGAGGCATCACCAGCAGAAAACAAGAAGTTATTATCCTCTGTACAGACAGTTGGTAGAGACCCCATCTGGAGTACTGCGTGCAGTTCTGGAGACCCAATCTCCGCAGAAGGATATAGACAGGATGGAGGCTGTCCAGAGGAGGCAACTAAAATGGTGCAGGGCCTGCACGGAATACATATGAAGAGAGACTTAAGGAGCTGAATATGTATAGCCTCGAGAAAAGGAGAGAGAGAGGGGACATGATAGAAACTTTCAAGTATCTCAAGGGAATCAACAAAGTCCAAGAGGGTAGCATCTTTCAAAAAAAGAGGTGTGCAAGAACAAGGGGCACAATTTGAAGATAGAAGGGGTGGCTCAGAGGTAATTTAAGGAAGTATTTTTTCACAGAGAGGTTTGTGGATGCATGGAATGGCCTTCCGGAGGAGGTTGTGGAGTCAAAAACAGTGGTGGAATTCAAGCATGCATGGGACAGTCATAAGGCAATTCTAGGGGGTGGGGGTAGGAAGAAGTAGGCTGCTGGTTAACTAGGATCTGCAGCTTATCCAATAGGTAGGGAAATGGGCAGACTGGGTAGACCAAGTGGTCCTTATCTGCTGTCAAAATCTATGTTTCATGTTCTATGTTTCTATAGCAAATAGCTTAGTTAAAGCATTCTGCACTTTAAATCTAGCAGCTCTTTGGTATTTGTATATACAATACAAGCCCCTTATAAAGCATGTGCTAAACAATTTCTTTTCTTTATGTTCTTATTTTACACAAGCGCCTTGCACTTTTATGCATTTAGCTCCTTAAATAGTACTTCAGGAATTTAAGACACTTTACTTATGTTTAATTCCTTTCTAGCAATTTGCACTTTATATAGCAAGCAGCATTTACTGTTGGGATAATTATTTTGCCCCATTACTTTTCTTATATATGTGGCTGCACTGCAGTACCCTATTCTCCATTCTATGCACAAAATGCATTTTCTCATGCATTTTACTTCTTTAAATGCACTAATACACTTTACTGCTACAGTTAGCACTACAATGAGGGGATGGGGGTAAGGGAAGACCTGCATCTCCTTACTGGGGCACCCGCCCATGAAAGGGATCACCTGTCACATGCAGGAACAGAAAAAGAACAAGGGGCAAAGAAAAAGAAAGACACCAAATCCGACAAGGGGGTGAAACAGGTGGACAAGATACAAACACGGTATCAACAGCAGAAGAAATCTACTACAGTGGTATATAACCTCTCAAGCAGGGACATGCTGCATCAGAAGCTTGATATGTCGGCTGGGGAGTTAACGTTTAGTCTGCATAATAAGATACTTTTGTTTGAACTGTACTGAACGTATAAGTCACTTTACCCAGAATAAGTTGTTTTTAAAGAGCTGGTGATGTGTTCAGGAGAACTTTAACACAACCTAATATTTAGACACAGTCCAGCTTGCATTTCCCATTAGTGCTGTATTCCTCCTCCCCATCATGTATTACTGAGGTCATTTGTATGAAAACAGGATCTTTGCTCCTGAACAGTTTATCTATTCCTGCTGCTTTCTCCCTACCTGAAATCACAGAGAACTGCTTGTGACATCACAGTTACTCCCATAGCAACATATTGTGATGTCACAACAGAGGATTATGACTTGAAGTAGGGAGCAAGCTATAGAGGCAGATGGATTCTAAAGGAACTCTAAGGGATAAAAATCATATATTTATGCAAATTTCCTTAGTAATAAATAATGGGGAGGAGAAACATGCAAAATATAAATGGAGTGCAGGCAGAATGGTACCTAATTTTTATGTTTTTAAAGTTGTCTTTGAGGTGTCAGCAGCTGTTTAAGCCCTGGCTCAGATTTTGTTATTGTTCTATCTATAAAAGCCTTTTGGTAAACACAGCTGACATCTTTACACTCTGATAGTAAGTACCATTTTAGAACTGTATGATGTAGTTTTAGTTCCCCTCAAGCAGAGTGTTCTGTAGTAGTATTACACTGATGCATTGTGACAACAATAAAAGAGTAGAGTAAGGACATAAATTACATCATAGTGGTCTAAAATGGCCCTTACCAGCAGCATGTTAATCTGAAACACCCACTGGGATAACTAAAAACCATGTGTAGCTTGAACAACAACACATTTTGAAACAATATTTGAAAGCAGCTTCTATTGGAACAAATGACTTGCAGATTCAGTGCAGTTCTTCTTTATTTTTTATTTTAGTCTTTGGTAACTGGGTAAGGCCCACTAGGCACAAATGCCTGTTTGCAGGAGTGACCTGGGAACACTGGGCAGTTAAGTGTTTTGCTCAGAGTCACACAGTATGCAAGTGGAGGTTATGAGAATCAAACCAAGGTCTGGTCTGCTGGATGTACCAGGTTCATTCACAGCTTGTTACTCTAACCTCTAGGCTATGCTGCCAGCCCCGCTGACTTGCCTTGCAAACTTGACTTGCAAGGAGTTTACTGGAAACGTAGACTTGGATATTATCTTTATACAAAAACAAGAGGAACTGATGGCTGCAGAAAAAAAAAGAAACTAGAACTGTCCCAGGTTATGGGGGTCAAGTTTGTTTTCTTCCACCGTGGAATATAACAGCTAATATTCAAACTTATTGTAAACTTACTGGAACCTGGTGGAAAGGGACCTAGATATACTAGGTTCATTAAGGAGGAACAAAAGAGAGATCACAGAAATAAATGCAATTTGCAGCAGAACAATTTGCTGTCCTAAGAATACCTGGAAAATGATCACAATGCTATGATCAAGAGTGCTGACAAAGATGGTGCTATGGTCTTCATGGACTATGTGAACTACAAAGACAAATGTATCAGACAGGTATATTGATCACACAGCGATGGGAATACCATGAAAACCATCACAGCGACATTTTCGGCAGTTTGCCGTACTGGTCTCCATGTTCCCAACACTGTTGCCAGTGGGGTGTTTGCCCTGTCCCCGAACTGACTCCAACTGGAGTTAGTAATCTAAAGTGCAAGGGGCATGGGGGCAGAGCCCCCCACATGGGGTGTGTGGGTGGCAAAGCCTCCAATAGAAAACACTTGTTCCCCAAGCAACGGCACAACACCGGTTGGCAGTGTTGTGCTGTCACTGTGCCGTTAGTCAACAAATTTCTTGTCCCTGTGTCATAGTGGAACCATCAAACAACTGGAGAATGTACAGAATTGTTAGAAAGCTAATTCTAACCTGGTTGGGGAAGTAAAAGTCTGGTTAAGGATTTTCAGATGGAAAGATTTAGATGAGGATGGGTATCAGAAAAAGAGCATAACATGAAACCCTTTTTAATAACAATTCAAAGTTACTAATTTTTCACACATTGCTCAAAGTTCATAAAAGCCTAATAAATTCTTCTGGAAGGTCCATAGTGGTTAGTATCAGGTCAATGTTGGAACCCTTTTCTACATTTGTAGACTACCATATAAAATTTCTGGTGGAGAATACAAGGACATTTGTAAAGAATACAGGGGATAAACATTGCTTAATTAGTTTAATTGAGGAGAACATAGATGTTGAAAACAACCTTTTGTTCATCCATCCGTCATGGGCAGGGTATATGAAGTTTTATGGAAGCACTAGAGAGGGGTAGAGATGAGAGAGTTTCTCCAAATCATTACATGGTTGATATTGCAGAACTGGTATTCGGTAAGTACCACTTTTGTTCAGAGAATAACTATTACTGGCAGTTTAGAAGGACTACCATGGGCTCCATAATGATACCTTGTTATGCCAATCTCTTCATGGACAGCTTTGAACTAAAATATGTGTATCCTAATAATCCTAATCCATTTAACAGTAAATTTGTTAAACAGAAATGAATTATAGATTATAAGTATGTAATATGGAAAGGTATAGAAAAATATTGGAGTAACGTTCAGCAGTATTTGAACAGCAGAACTGAGTCACTGACTCTCTTAGCTTTGTATTTAACTGAAGTAGAGGAGAGTATTAACTTCCTGGATATCCAGATCAAAAATAACATCTTCACAAAGGACATTTCCTCCATGGTGGCACATAAAAATTCAGACATCCTATCCCAAGAATTGGCTCTTTGGGATAGAAAAGGTAATAATGGGTCAGAGAGGAGATGACTTTAACAGAAAGCTTTTCACTAGGAAAGCTCATTACATTAATCAGTTCAGAGCTACTGATGTAAGGACTGGTCTAAATGATTGTATAGACTGGTTATATATGATTTAATGTCTTTGTATTTTCTTTATTGGTCATATATTCTATATTCCTTCTCCTGTGAGGTCATCCCTATAACTCTGATTTCTATCTTTCTTATATGGACTTGGTAAAATCTAGCTTGGTATACTTCTCAGCACTTGAATTGAGCTAAACCAATTTTTATAACATATTGTAAGGTTTTTATTTCTGGACCTGCTGGATGTGCTTGTTGTTACCTGCTGTAGTATTCTATTGGTTCCAATACTTTATTGTAGATTTTGTGCAATTTGTAATAGAGAGAGTGAGTTTATTGGTGCCCCTTTCTTTAGATGATAGTTCCACCACAAGTGTAGAATATACACAAGCAATAAGACCTGAAAGGATGTGGGATATTGGCAGATATCTGCACACCTACCCCCTCGAAGTGTGGGTATCCACCAATACCCAAAACCCTGAAAGGTCTCATTACACTTCGAAAATGGGTTGGGTAAATTAAAAGCAAATAAACAAAAAACATCTCTAAAAGATAAAAAAGACACAAACATTACAATAAAATGTTGCTTAGGAAATGTAAATAGTTCCTCCACAGATGGTTTCTACCTGTCAGTCATTTGTCCTTCTACACATGCAGTAGAAGGTTTGTTGTTTACTATGGACCAGGAAAATTCAGCATTCTGCAGTATTCCTCTAACAGAATGCTCACTCCACTACCCCCAACGAAGCATGGATGTTAACATTCTGCAAAATTCCACTGGCATACACTCACATAGACACACACATGGGCCTCTTGCAGAGCCAAGGGCTCAGTTATATCTGGGACAGGGTTAGCAGCAGAGATTGCTCTCTCAAGCAGGTTATGAGGGCAATCTTTTATAGTCATCAAATAAACACTAGAAATAAGAAATCTGAGTAGCACATGATTTTTTAATCTGTTTATGTGTATGAGAAAGGAATCATGAGTAGAAAGAATATTCAATTATTTATTTATTTTTTATTTATTTATTTATTTTTATTTAAGGGAGTTTCATTTTTAGGGCCTAGTTGAAGGTTTTTATATAACAGTAAATGTGAAATCTGTCTTTATGATAGAAACTGAGAATGTGTGAAGGGGCTCATGAATTCTGTATGTGATCTGTTCAAATTCCAGCTCACATGTTGAACCTTTTTCTTTACAGGGGGTATAGGCACATAAACATATGCTAATGGAATGGCAACAGCCAATCAGAATATGGTATTTAACTTGCCCATTTTCTAAAAGCATTTAACACAGGAACATATGAACATACAAATATCCCAGCAAATAAAGGTCTCAAGGTCTATCATGTCTGCTTGAGTGTGTAGGTCCCACTATGTTTACAATGGGTCCTGTTCCCTTTCCCCCATGATGCCCCTTGAATACCCCCTCCCTTAACTGCCACTTTCCCCTTTACTTTGTCACATCCTGTCTCAAAGCTATCCACTATTTTCAGGGAGACCACCACCACCAGTAACTCATTCTACTTTTCCACCACCCTCTCAGTGAAAAAGTGACTCGTCATCTCCCTCCTGAGCCTTTCCTCTACCATCTTTAGTCTATGGCCCCTAGTGGACTTGTTCCAACTACAGCTGAAGAACCCTTCAGTGCTCACCCTGTTTATACCTCTAAGGTACTAGAAGGTCTCAATCATGTCCCCCTTCTTTCTTCTGTCCTCATGAAGATACATGTTGAGCCCCCTGAGCCTCTCCTCATAGGTGTTGCCCTGCTTGTCCTGGATCATCTTGGTTACCCTTCTCTGAATGGTTTCCAGCAAGTTAATATCCTTCTTAAGATCAGGGCACCAATACTGCTCACTATACTGTAGGTGTGGACCTACCACTGATCTGTACTTAAGCAGAATGACCTCTGCCTTCCTCCTGGTGACCCCCTGAGTATGTAGCCCAGCATCTGATTTGCTTTGACTGCTGCTCTCATGCAGTGTGTCAAGTGCTTCAGGTCACTCATGATAATCACACCTAAGTCCTTTTCTTCCTCTGATCTGGATACCTTCACATCATCCAACCCATATTTGGCCCCTGGGTTCTTCACCCCCAAGTGCATAACCTCACACTTTTTACCATTGAACCTCATTTCCAAATGCCAGACCATTTCTCTTATCTAGTCAGGTCCTCCCTGAGTTCCTGTCTCCCTTCTTCCATGTCCACCATCCCACAGAGCTTTGTGTTATTTATGAACAGGCAGATTTTGCCTTTGATCCCACCTGCTAAGTCACTGATGAAGATGTTAAACAACACCAGACCGAGCATTGAGCCTTGTGGGACCCCAGTGGTCACTGGGGTAGTTTTCAAGGATTTCCCCCGACTACCATCTTTTGACTTCTGTTCTGCAACCACTTCTTGACTCATCCAGCAATGTTAGTCTCTACTCTCAGGTCTTCTAGCTTCCTGACCAATCACCTTGGAGGCACAGTGTTGAAGGCCTTTTTTGTAACTAACTTTATTTTATTGAAAAAGTAAGAATGTGAAATAACAGTATAACTCAACTGTAATAAATCAAGCAAACAGTACAATAAAATGGACATCCAAAGCATAAAAGATACAAATATGTTGAGACCCAAACATCTGATATCAAACATAATTATACAATGTCTAAGCCTAATGAAAACAAATAAATAGTTGGCTAGGTAGCCATCAGAAACCATATACTCAAAATAATGAAAATCCAGGCAAAAGCATGTAAAAATGTCTGCATGAACAGTACACAATGATATGAAATAAATAGGAACCATCAAACAATTAATCATATGGTGCCCTTATAATTAAAATATAAACATGGTTATGGCAGTTATCATGAAAGCAAGAGGAGGGTGTGCAACTTCTCCCACCTATGCTGATAAGTATTAAGGCCATGTTGGATGCTAGCTAAAGATTTTTTCATCCAGAGAATGGAAAGAATTTCCTCATGCCATTCCTTATGGGGGGAGGTGGGTTGTACATCCTTCAAATTATGTAATATGAATAATTTTGCCTCTACCCAAATGAGGGTCATATGATAATGTTGAGGACCTAGTAAGGTATCAATGACTATTCCAAGGAAACAGAGTTCTGGTGAGAATGTGTCCACTAAGTCTAATAAGGGATCCAAATGCATTTTAATTTAAGCCAAAATGAATGAGAAACTGGACAATACCATAACATATGTTGGAGAGATCCAGCCTGGGTGTTACATCTATTACAAAGAGGTCTAGAGAGTCAGCATTACTTATGCAATTTTTGTGGGGAGAAATATAGATTGTGTACTATTTTATATTGCATAACACACAATTTGTCTAATTTCATATAACAATATATGTAATCCAAGGGGGATAATATCTCTAAAGGGGGGGGCATGAGTAGAGAATTATTTCTCCCAGTAAATGCATCTAGGCTGAAGCTGTTCACCAACAAGGTCACTTAACGTTTTATAAAGTGTTGAGATGGTATGGTCTCCTGTCACAACACCTACATGATTACAATAGGATGCACCACCCATGAAATGCCAAGGCTGGGTCTCAAAGTGGATTGAAGCATGTAGGCAAGTTGTAAAAAATGAAAGCCACTGGACTGGATAAGGTTATTAGCCTTCCAAAATTTATCACAAGAGATCAGTTGATCATTTTTGTTGAGATAAGCTACTTGATCTATGTTAGCTTGGGGTGAATAAGATAGAGGAATTGGTTTATGACTGAGCTTAAAATCCGGCTTAAGGCAGAGTGGTTGACAAGGGTCCTTCTGAGGGACATAATGCAGTACTTAGTTTATCTGCAAATTGACCTGAACAGAACAACCTATTGGACTATGATGCAATACAAAGGGCAGTTTAGACCAGGATACATGAGTTAAAGCATGATGAGTAATATCATAGTCACATAGATACAATTCAATATCTTTCCAGTATGGCCGGTATTGGTGAGGAAAGATTCCCATTTCAGGCAAACTTCAAGCCAACAATTTACTAGCCTGAGCAACAAGATATTACCATTGAAAGATGGGAGTTGGAGGCCACCATGCTATCTCACTAGAGAAAATTTAGAGTAAGAGATGCAGGGTTTTTTACCTTTCCATAGGAACTCAGAGATAAGCTTTTGTAGCCTAACAAACCATGCTTGTGGGAGGGGGATACCAATCATACTGACAAGGTTTAATACCCTGGGTAAAATATTCATGCAAGTTATAGAAATCTGCCACATAATAAAAGCTGGAGTGTTTGCTGACGGCAGAAGTCATCTTGTAATGATTAAATTAAAGAAGAACAATTCAGCCTTATTAAAAAGGAAGCATTAGTAGAAAGGTGAATTCCTAAATAAGTAAGACTGGATAGAGACCAGCATCTCATCAGTGCAGGAGAGAGGTCATTCTTAAAGGTTTTATGGTTAAGGAGCATGGCCACTGTTTTAGTTCAATGTAATTTATAGCCCAACAAAGAACCAAAAGCAGTTAGTACTTGAACAGTGGCTGGTAAGGACTTAGCAGCGCGAGTCAAGTTGAGTAAAATATCATTGACATATGTTGATAGTTTAAAAGAGAGGGGTCCAACAGAGATTCCATGAATTTGGTTGGGTTGTAAGAATTGCTTAGTAAGGGGTTCAAGGTATAAATTAAAAAGATAAGGGGATAAGGGACAGCCTTGGCATATACCCCTTCTTAGGAAAGTGATTCTTATAAAACCCCACTACAGGCTATTTGAGCAGAAGGGGAAGACCATAGCAGTATGAACCATTTGATAAATTCATCTGGGAACCTGAAGCCTGAAAGGGAGTGGATAAGGAAGGGCTAGGATACCTGATCAAATGCTTTCTCTGTGTCCAGGGAGAGCAGCACAGATTTAGTGTCAGATTCCCTGGACACTGAGATTAGATGGAAGAGTTTCTGCAAATGGTCTGAGACTAAGTGACCTTGCATGAAGCCAGTTTGCTCACAGCCTGTTAAGGGCTGCCACATTTTGCTGATTCGATGGGCTAAGATCGTAGATAAGATTTTGACATCAACATTTAAGAGAGACATAGGTCTATAATTACTAACCTCAGAGAGATCCTTCCCGGGTTTAGGAATGAGTGTGATGAAGGCCTCTAGGAAGGAAGGGGGACGTTATCAATCAATCAATCTATATTTACCAGGTGAAACACTATTGAGTGAATCACATTTACAATGTGGACCTAGGCAGCCAAAACAATTCTGATACAAAACAACAGAAATAATACAAAGTCTTAAGGATAAACAATAACATTACAAACTGGTGTACACAATGATCACATGATTTATATTTGCAATACATTCATAATGCCCAGGTGATTCGCAGAACATGTACATTTCCCTATGGTATAAAGAGCGATCAATCATTAGTAAAAGGGATATATCAGAAGATCAGAGGAAAGGAACATAGGTAGAAACTCCAAACAGTTGAGGAAGTTAACATAGAGAAGAGGTGAGAAAAAGGAAGGAATAGGAGGAAAAACTAGGGAGTTGTTGGAAGAAGTCTTTTAAGTTTTGTTAGAGAGTGGATGGACAGGGACAGTATGAGGCAAGCTAAGCACATGCAGCTAGGAAACTAGTCGGAAGTTAAGAGTAGCAGTTGCAGATGTCCTTGATGTGTTGTCTGAGTAATGTTTGGAAGGTTGCCATTTTAACAATAGTTGAAAGCTTCAGGGATTTTTGAAGGTTGTTCCATAGGGCTGGGAGGGCATGGCTTATTGATGATAACCTAAAGCACATTCTAGATCTAGGAATGTAGAGTGATATGAAGGAGTGTATCCTAAGAGAAAAACTTTCAGGGGTGCTGGTTAACAGGCTAAATATGTACAAAGGGAGCCATCAATTAGGGCTCTATAGGTCCATATTGCTGCATTTTTTGCGCTCTTGCTTTTTAGGAACTGTCAGCCAAAAAGTGCATGAATGGAGCAGAGCTGAGTCTTGTACATAGCACCAGTCATGAATCTTAGCACCCTATTGTACAGGGTGTCAAGCTTGGTCAATACTGTGCATGGGCCATGATTATACAGAAGGTCGGCATAGTCCAGGAGGGGGAGGAATGTGGATTGTATTAATCTTAGCTTAGCTTCCTGGGATACTGAATTTTTGATTCTGAAGAAAAGTCCTAGTCTTTGCTTTAACTTTTAACCCAGTTCCTCTATATGAACTGTATAGGAGAGTTTGTGATCAATCCAGAGTCTTAAATACTTGACTTTATCTACTAATTCAATTGGTTCCCCTAGGAAGGACGTTGTGCTGCTGGGCTCCCAATAAGGGTAACTGACCGAGCTGAGTTTAGGGAAAAATATCATAGCTTTCATTTTCTTGGCATTCAGCAAAAGTTTGAGATTCAAGAGATTTTGCGGCAATAAGTTGAATTCTTGCCCTAGTGCACTGCAGATGAATTCAAGGGAGGGTCTGCCAACATAGGGAACAGTATCATCAGCAAATAAGTGAAGACTTGCTTGGTTGATACCCACATTAATATTGTTAATATATATTGTAAATAGTAAAGGTCCTAGTATTGAACCCTGTGGTACATCTCTGAGAAGTGTTTTCAGTGGTGACAAATCCCCCTTGTGCCTTGATTTGCTTTTGCCTACCTATAAGGTAACATGTAAACCATTTGACAGCAGTGACATCCAGGCCAAAAATTTGTAGTTTGGTCAGCAGTAGGTCATGGTCTACTGTGTCAACCGCCTTTCTTAGGTCGAGGAATAAGGCTGTCATATGAAGTTTAGAGTCAAATGCCAAGTGCCAGTTGTTTGTTACTTTGGCTAAAACAGATATCGTGCTGTGTTTTTTTCTGAAACCAGACTGAAGGGGGTTAAGCATATCAAATGAGTCTAAATAGTTTCTGCAGTTTTACTTAATCAATTATGCTTATATGAGACTGGTGTCCTTGAGAATATTTTTTGAGGTTTGAGAGTGCGCTGCTTGTTTTGAATTATGTTATACTTTTTATAGCATAGAAGCACCTAATTTTCCTTGTTCCAGCTCTGTAAGTATAGAATTTTCTGATCTGTGTATTGAATAGTTCTTCGAGGAGTTTAGATAGGATGGGTAGGAGAGATATGGGTCTGAAATTATGGAGGTCACTCGGAGCACCAGACTTAAAGAGGGGGACTATGTGTGCTAGTTTCCAAATGGTAGGAAGTTCACTGTCGGCAAGGGACATGTGAAAAAGATGTGTAATGAGTGCAGTCAACACTTTTAGGAAGTACGGTTCTAATTTATCTGCTTCTGCACTTTTTCTGGTGTCCAAGCCCAGGAGGAGGTATTCAACTTGCTTGAAGGTGGTAGGGCTGAAAGAGAAGTTTACCTCCTGAGCAGAAGCCTGAATAGGGGGACATACAGAGATGGGGTTATGGATCTGGGAGAGATGTTTACTAGCAGCGGATGTGTCAAAAGCTAGTGCAGCTATAGCAAAGTAGCTATTTAGTAGCTCTAGTATACATTGCTTATTCGAGGTATTAGTGCCACAAGTACTAATCTTGGCAGAGAGGGAGTTTGCCTTCAACGTTTTCCAAAACTTAACAGAGTTGTTGGTGGAGGAGTCTAGCTGTGATTTGAAATAATTGGCTTTCACTGCCCTAACTAGTTTTGTACACTGATTTCTCATCATTCTGAAGGCAACCCAGTCTGTTGGGTTCTTAGTTTTTTGTGCCCTTTTCCAGAGGGCATCCCTACTGCGTAATGTTGATTTTAGGTCAGCAGTAAATCAGGGACATGATCTTTTATTAGGTAAAATATTTGACAGGGGAGCATGTTTTTCTATAACTTTTAATAGAAGTTTTTGAAACAACTCATAGGCTGTGGCCACAGAGGTAGCAAGATAGAAGTCCTGCCATCTGATATTACTTAGGTCCATTAGGAAACTATTGCAATTGAAGTTCCAACGACTTCTTTTTAATATGTATGTAAAGGTGGATACAGGTTTAGGAATGGACCTTACAACAAGGTATGATGCTGTGGTCACTTATATCATTAAAGAAGACACCAACATAGCTAAAGAAATGCAGCTTATTTACTAATATTAAGTCTAGAACTGTACTATTGTCTGGGTTTTGGGGGTTGGGTTAAGTGCACATTATAGGTGGGAAAGTTAATTTCGTGGCCAGGGTTGACACTTCTTAACCAGGTTTCAGATACTACTAATATGACTTGCTAAATGTGAGAAATCCAGGCTTGGACAGAGTCCAGTTTTTGTGAAAGACTGCAGGTGTTTATGTCAGGAAGGTCATACAATTTAGGTACTCTATATCAGAGGGTGCCGAAATGGGTGAAGGGGGACCCAGGTTTAGTTCCACATTTTCAGAACATAGTAACAGTATCAGGAGTAATTTCTTGAGTGCACCTAGTAGGAGCTTTAGGAGTTAAAATGTTCCCCTTTTGACGTGAGAGGAGGAGGTAGATGAAATGCAGCAGTCGGTGAATTTGTATGAGATCATGGTGGAGTGTATAGCCACCCGTACTGAGAGGATTAACAGAGTAGGAGCAGGAATGAAGGGGTGCAGCTTACAGGGGGAGGACCCTTCTTTCCTTCACATGGGTGCCGGTATAGCCATTACTATATGCAGATACCTCGAAGCAGGTAGGGTGCACTGGCATACTTAGTATGTGATGGTGCTCAGAGGTGTAAGGGAGATTCCCTAATATGAATACACAGCAAAATAAGAATAGTTGCATGATGAACACTTTTCTGTGATACAATAATTGCATAATGAAGACTTTCCTGCATAGGGAAATGAGCACACCACTCTTATAAGATAGGGGGAAGAGAAGACAATACTATGAGTTAGGGAGAAGAGCAGACTATACTGTTATGACACAGTCATGCTGCAAATGAACAAACTAAGGTCGCTCCAGTGGCAGATCTTTATGATCTGCTTATGGGAAACTAGACAAAACAAAAAAAAGGAAATTGACAAACAGCTATCACATCAAGGGAGTCTTTGCTAGCTGAAATCAGTGGGCAGAGGGCCAGACAAGTAGAGGAGACTCAAGAGCAGTAGGGGGTGTAGGCACTACAGAGAGAGATTTAGGAGAAATTAGCAAGAGAAAGGAAAAGCACAGACACAGTGTCTGGCAAGGCAGGTCTTTTCACACTACACTGTTAGGCAGTATTAGCAAAGTAAAATAGCTCTTAACAGTAACTAAGACTGGCAATATTTGCTAAAATAGCTCTACACAGTAACTCACCACTTAGCCAGCAAATAAAAGAATAAAATATTTCTTTTTAACTTAGAGAAAAAGGAAAGCAAAATGCAGCATAGAACTGCCAGTAGCTGCAGTTTCTAGTGAGGCTAATGGGACAGAGGTAGCAGGGAGAAGTGGCAAATCAGGAGCAGGCCGTGTAGGGCACCAAAATTCAATTGGCAGCTCAGTATGGTCATCCCTTGCCTGGATCCAAGGGAGTCTTTGCTGGCTGGAGAGTGTGGGAGATGGCTTTAGCAGAACCAGCTACACCACAGAGGAGAAGAAAGCAAGGCGAGTCAGGCTGTGGAGGAAGCACCTGATCAGGGGCCTCCGCTGTGGAAGGAGAAGGAAGGCACAAGTTAATATAGGCTGAAATCAGTGGTTGGAGGGCCAGACAAGTAAAGGAGACACAAGATCAGTAGGGGGTGTAGGTAGGACAGACAGAGATTTTGGAGAAATTAGCAACAGAAAGGAAAAGCACAGACACAGTGTCTGTCTAGGCAGGTTTTTTCACGCTACACAGTTAGGCAGTATTAGCAGTGCAAAATACTTCTAAAGAGTAACTAACAGTGGAAATATCTGCCAAAATAACTCTACACAGTAACTTACCACCTAGCCAGGAAGTAAATGAATAAAATATTTATTTTTAACCTAGAGAAAAAGGAAATCAGAATGTGGAATATCAGACTGGTAGCAACAATTATAAAAGTCCAACAGGTGAGGTGCCAGTTCAGACTTAAGAACAATATAGAAATTAGGGGAGAAACCATTTGATCCCAGAGATTTATACAGAGTAAGCAAAGAAATGACCTGTTCAACATCAGGTGTAGTAATAGGGGCTTTAAGAGACTGCCAAATCGGAGCTCAAGTGAGGGAGGTGAGCCTGATTAAGGTACTATACTCTGTTATAGAGGAATCTATGTGCACAGAAGGATCATCTTCTGCATATAAAGTTTCATAAAAATCTTTGAATTCTGCAGCAATCACTCTAGAGGAGGTTAAGTGGGTAGCATCTTTTGCAGACGTAATCCTCTTAATCAAGCAGGCAGTTTCTTGTTGTTTAAGCCACATTGCAAGAGAGTGACCAGCTTTCTCCCCGTACATTTCATAAGTAAATTTGGCTCAAAAAGAGTGTGCTGCACCTGTTTTCTGGTAAGTTTGATATATTTAGCCCACTTTTGCTTAAGTCACGTCCAGTTTTGTTCAGGGGATGAGGAGGTGATGTTTTTCTCCAACTGCCAGATAGATGTGAGAAGATCTTGCAGTTGTTGTTCTCTGAGTTTCTTCCTGACAGTAACCTGTTAAAAGAACTCCCCTCAAATGACACATTTGTATGCATTCCACCAAGCATCAGCAGACTGGCTAGTGGATTTATTGAAAGTAAAATTCTCAGTAGTTAATTGCTTTAGTTTATTGAGGCACCAGACATCTTTTAATATATGGCAATTTAATTCAAGCATTTATCAGCATCTGTAGATGGAGTGAGACAGAAAGAGAGAGAGAGAGAGAGAGAAAGAGAGAGAAAGAGAGAAACAGGAGTTTGATCGGAGATGACTTTGCTCTTGATTTCAGAATATTGAACTGCTGGGATAAAAGAGGAGTTAATCAGAGCATAAGCCAATCTAGACAGGGTATCATGCATAAGGGAATAAATGGTATAGTCCCTCTCCATAGGGTGAAGAACTCTCCATTTATCAACAAGACCACAGTTATCTAGGAGTCCTCTAAGTGCCCTTTGAGCTGGAGAGAGGCTTTTACAAATGGTACCCCATCTATCTATGGTATCATCCAAGTTGAGATTCCAGTCTCCCATTATAAGTTTTGGTAAATGATTATGGGTTGAAAGAATATGCATAAGACAAGTGCAAGAGAAGGGGGTGTCTGAATTAGGGCTATAAACCAACCCCAACAACATTTCCTGTGGGCCTACTGAAGCTCTGAGAATGATAAAATGTCCCTCCAAGTCGATGTACTCTTGGAGCACCAGGAAAGAAAGGTGTCTTCTAATCAAGTTAATGATCATGGCTCTGTGGGTACTTGTACCAGCCCCACGAGCATGGCCGACCCGGAGTCTATGAAAAATATGGGTAACTGATGTGAGGCTATGAGTTTCCTGAAGCATAGCGAGGTCCATGTTTTGATTAGAAAGGGGTCTGAGAACCTGGATACACTTCACTTTTGAGTGCCCCCCCCCAATGTTCCTGGTCATACAGATTAAGTATTAAATCCATATTGGGTGGCATGAGGAAAAAAGTGACACTGCCCATAATACAAAGTTAGAAACAATGAAAAAAGTATACACCCTGCTATTAATGACACCTCTTAACATAGAAAAGGTCCTAAACCAGCAAAGTGCAATCATAAATGTCAACAGTGATTGGTAAGAAAATAACTGTAAAACCCAACAACAAAGGTAGAACAATAACCAGGAAAGACAAGGAAGTACAAAAGCTAACATCGATGCAAACAAGTGGAAACAAGGAGTAGGAAGCTCCTGTCTGCCCCATCCAGACAGGGAGGGAGGTAAGGGTAAAACACCATAGAGTGACACAAAGCCAGTAATCACGAGGAGGACCATCGTGTCACGGTGGACTTGTGTTCTCTCCGGCAACCACATCCTGGCTAAATAAAGGATAAACAAAACTCAAGTAACAGCTTAAAAAACAGTAAAGATAAGAAGAACAGGAAGACCAGATAAAAGTCTTGAGAACAACAGTAAGGGGGCCCAGCAGAAGGAAGAAGTCTGAGGGGAAAGCCAAGAATACAAAATAGAGAAAAGAACCAAATAGGCACAATTGAATATAATTGCAAAATTAGTGAAAAAGTAAGAATGGTGAACAACAGGTGGAGATTCCCAAAAATAATGAAGAAATGTGAAAGTATAGAGTGTAGCAGCATGTTGCAGCCCTACAGAAAGAACCCAGGGTGCAAAAGGACAGCAGTGCACAAGAAATAAGAAACGAGTAAAGAGAGAGTGCAGGAATTTAATTAACTCTAAAACTGATTGGAGTTTTGCTCGTAAAAGTGCTAAAACATTGTCAAAATGCATAGCACTTGCCTCACTGTGTTTAACAAACATAGCACTTGTAGAAAACCTATATAAATACATTCTGTACTGTTATTATTGTCCCAAGAAAAAAACTGCTAATCAATTATTTAAAACCCAGGAGTGATTCAAGTAAAGGGCATCCAGAAAGAAAAAAGGAAACCCTGGGATGAAAAGCAAAGACGGAAAAGTAGTCAGCCAATGCAAAAAGATTAAAATGCAAAAAAAGACCAAAATGACTAAGTTATTTTGAATCAAAAGAAAAAGACTTAAACTGCAAAGCCAATAATCTGGCCATCACCAAGAAAAAAGGGGGGGAAAGAAAAAAATAAGGGGACAAATAATTAAAATAATAAAAAAGATGCCGCCCCAGTGATATAGAGGGCTGAGGCACTGAATGCCTTACCTCTCATCACACTGGTGCCTGTGTTTGGGAATGAGCACGGGCACTGGGGGTCATCCAGGGGGGACGGCCAGGTGAGGACTGAGCAGCCACTGGCAGGCCTCTTTTTGGGGGCGGTCATCTCTCCCAGCCTCTGACCTCCATCACATGGAGGCATGATGGTGGTGCAGGCAGGGCACAGAGACAGGCAATAGACCAGGGGTGGGTGGAGCAGAGTCTGCTCGGGCCAAGGTATGCATGTGTTCCTCCACACACATGCTGACCTTGTCTGGGGACTCCAGGGAACAGGTGAGAAAATGTGGATAATTGGGGGCTGTGGCTGGATGAAGCCCCCCACAACAGCTCTGGTGGTTCCGCTGGGTAGAGGAGGAGGTGTCTGAATGACCATGGAAGTCTGTTGTTGGATGGCTGACACAAGTCGTCACCTGCTGGGAGGATAAACAAAGGACAGGAAAAAAAAATAATAATAAAAGACAGCACCCTGCATCCCAACGGGTCACTTCTGTGTCCCACAACAATCACTTTGTTCCTTAAGGGTTTTAACAGTCATTTGAAGGAAGAGGCAGTGCTGTAACCATAACAATGATAATGAATAAACATAAGACAGTGTCAAAACTTAAAAATGGGCCTAATGGAAGCCAGTGCCTTATAAGAAAGGATTATGATGTAGGAGGAAGCAAAAGTGGTTGGAACCAAAAGACAAGGCACTCAAATGCTACTATAAGCAGTGAGTCTTCCTGTTGTAAAAATGGAGAAGAGTCTCAGAAATCGTCGCCGCTGATGTGTCCATGAAGGGGGTTTACCTTCAAGCTCAATCAGCATCCAGAAGAGAAGGTTGGTGCAAATTAGAAAATGCCCACAATTAAACATATAGCAAGTCAGGAATATGTGTTACTGGGAAACTACACTAGTCAATGCCAAGTCCAATACTAACAAGTGTGGGAGTGTAATTTTAGAATGAAATATTAGTATATGC
The DNA here is from genome assembly GCA_016271365.2 of Neoceratodus forsteri. Taxonomy (NCBI): domain Eukaryota; kingdom Metazoa; phylum Chordata; order Ceratodontiformes; family Ceratodontidae; genus Neoceratodus; species Neoceratodus forsteri. The sequence goes on from CM057450.1 coordinate 1,642,170,549, forward strand.
ACCATTAAAGGCTAAATTAAATGACTTCCAGTGAAGCTCCGGGTTAGATGGTCACATAACTTACACGCTTCTCAAGCTGCGTGTGAATAAAGTTCCCAAAAGTTGTAATTTTGTACACCCTATCATTCACAGTTAATTATTTCTGATCAGAGAGCTATGGCAACAAATAAGAGTAAAAACAGCTTACCCAGGCAGCTTAACTGAATGCTTTCCCATATGGAAAATATCTATATTTTTTTATATCTGAAATATATCCTAGTGTCTCTAAATATATCTCAAACATATGTCAGATATTAGTCATAGTTTTCAGATATAGTTTCAAATATACAAAGTAGTAGCCAGAGACATTGCCAGATATTTCCAGATATTTAGCGAAATTTCTAAAGAGTTTCTCTCTGCTACCCCTACTGTGGAAATGCAGAAAGCAGGAGATATTTCTGGAAATATCACAGAAATTTCGGGAAATATCTGGCAGTGTCTGTGTCTGCTACGTATTCAAGATATTCACAGAATGATTCAAACATGTCAGATAGTAGTCATAGTTTTCAGATATATTTTCAGATATATTCAAGATATTCACAGAATGATTCAAGATGTATCATACATTGGAAGCATCTTTGATATATACAGGTATATCTGAAATATATTTCTTTGCTATACTATTTCAAAATTAAATTGTGCACAAAGTTATGTGCATGCAGTTCTATTTTAACCAAATATATATTCTGAATATGTCCAAAATATATATTATGATTTACCTATACTTATTCATGTTTTGAGGCCCTTATGTATGTCAACTATGATAGAAACCATAAAAATATATTAATGAAATATATTTAAATTATATAGACATAGATGTGAAATATACCCAATCTTTAAAAGTACAATTTTGAACTTGAGTAAAGTAGCTTATACTTTTTTTGGTTGTCAAAGGCCCTTGGCTGTGCTCATGCCCAAGAATATCCTCTTTCTTTTTAAAATGCAATGCAAAACAATGACAGCATGACTCCAACGTACACAAGCAGGCCTGGCTCATTGACTCCCAGTACTGAGGACTGCAATGGTGAAGAGTAAAGGATGGAGCAAAACTTGGTCCTCACCTTGCTGGATGGAATCAAGTCAGCTACTCACCACCTGGAAACCTCAAAGGCCGATCTCAAAGCTGATTTAAAAAAATGTAATGCCGCCGGCCCAGTGGCGCTGAGGGTTGAGGTGCTAGATGCCACACCTCATGCTGCACCGGCGACCCGGGTCCAGGAATGGACTCAGGTCAGCGGGGGGGAAGGGAGGATCGAGTGCCCCAATGGATGCTCTCCTCTACTTGGGGAGGGTTACCAGGGGGTGCCTTGCACACCTGCTTCCCAAAAGGAGAGCCGGTGGAAGCATGGGCTCTCCCAGGTTTTGAAGGCTCCGTTCACTGGAGTTGGGGAGGGGGGATGCTGTCAGGCACTTGGGAAAAGGCATGCATCAGCACGTCACCTCTGGACGATGTCCTCATGCTGGTGTCCCAGGGAGGGCTGGGTGGGACCACAGAAAATGTAAAATGCCTCAGTGAGCCTAGATGATGGCCACTTCTAACAGCCATCCAGGTCCAGAACCCACAGGCAGATCCCTGCTGTGCAGGTGCTTCACGAGTAGGAGGTAAGGAGTTACCAGGCACTCTAAAGGACAGATACCATGGTAGTGAACCTAGGAGGGACATGAGCACTGCCTGAAGGAGTGGAGCACTGAGAGGAGTACAGGAGGAGGTATAAATGGGGCAAAAAGGTGTTTCAAAGTAAAAAAAAAAAAATTAGATGCCCACACAAAAGCCACTGAATCAGTGGTTGAGGAACTCACCAACAAGGTGGGAATACATGACTGGGACATTGTTAACTCCTCAATAAGGAATGGGAACTCCAAACCCACATTGACGATCAAGAAAACTGAGCACACCATAACAATTTTCAGATTCACAGTGTCCCAGAAGATATGAAGGAAAACCTTTCCCACTATGGAATTATTTGTAGAACATATCCTCCATTCTGTCCTCAAAATCCCTGACAACATTCTTCTACCTATTGAACAGGCCCATTGATCCCGGTTGCAAAAACCACAGGACCAGAAAGCACGGCCCTGTCCTATTGTGGTCCACATGTTAGAGTATCCTTTTGTTTAGTTTAAATGAAACTTCAGTGTTATTACTTGCATATTGTGTGTGCTTGCTGTAATACTTGTACGAACTGCCTACTGTCATTTTAAGACGTTTTAATGTCTAATTTTGGAGCCCTAGCCAACGCTGGTCTAGGAGGAGGAGCTGTAGTTCACCAGGCTACTTCCTAGACTACACCTCATTGAAATTGCTATTTTTATTTTATTTGGGGGAAACTGAGCCTATTTAACACCTTAAACAATCAAGGAGGCACAGTAGAGGGCTTTTAAAAACACTATTAAGCTTTTTGCTTACAAAAATATTTGGAGGTGTAGTGCGACCCGTGAATTCACTTCTGGGTCTCTAGGGGCTATATTTAGCTGCCCTGCGGTGAGCAGGGTGAGCGCGAGCAGAGCGAGTGCTCAGTATCGCGCACAAAGATTGTGTGTTTGTAGTAAAATATTAGTAAGTGCACACTTAGACTTTGTTCAAAAGGAACAAGAATTAAATCTCCATCTACTTAAAGTTGGTAAGAAGTATTTTCATAGGTGTAGTACGTAAAGAAAATGGCTAGTGTTATATTAGCAACAGATGGGAGAATAGGTACCATGTGCATATTATGCAACATGTTTGACTTTGAATTAGATAGTCAAAATATTGAATCCTTCAGTTGCAGTAAATGTATTAAGATTCAAGAACTTGAGGCTGAAATAAAATTATTTGATGACAGACTAAGAGTACTTGAACTTAGTCAAATTGAAACTGCAAAAAGGCTACAAACAACTGACAAACAAATGCCAATTTCAAAATCCAGTGATAGTTCTAACCTCACACCTATCCATACTGATATTGAGACAAGAAAGAGACCAAGACAAGAAGGAAACGATTCGGACTCTGATGATGATTGGTATACTGTATAATATAAAAAAAAACATCCAAAAGAGGGAGAAAAGCAAATGATTTTCATGTACCATTACAGAATAAATTTGATCCATTATTAATAAATTTGGATATAGAGGGGGTTGGAGATGGATCAATAGTGGAAACTGCATTAACCTTATCAAATAATGAGATTGAAAATTTGGTTATACCAGAAAATAGTGATATCAGACATACCCAAACCAATCTTATTAATTTTTCAGAGAATAACAATAGACAAGGAGAAAATATGGATATTGGGCCTATGAATCCAGTTCATAAAGCACCACAGCAAATTTTTGTACTAGGGGACTCCTTGTTATCAAATCTCGATAGGAAAATATGTAACCCCAATAAAGCTACCCGCACGTTATCTTGTTTTCGTGGTGCCCAGATTCATGACATAGCTAGAATGAGTAGACAGATTCTACGTAATTGTTGTGAAAATGATCTCGCCTTAATACATGTCGGGGTCAATAACATATGGCATGAAAATGTTCAACAGATTAAAGAGGCGTATGTTGGTACGTCAAATATTCTTGGTGAAATAAGAATCCATACAATGATTTCGGAGATTCTTCTAGTACCCAGAGCAGACCATTTTCTAACAAATAAAATAAAACACATAAATGATTGGCTCACGGCATGGTGTCTTAAACAAAATATTAAGTGCTTAACTCATTGGGAACAGTTTCAGCCAAATGGTAATTACTATGCAATGGATGGTTTACATTTAAGTAAAAAAGGTAAAGACGTTCTGGGAAATGAGTTTAACTCAGCAATAGGTGCTTTTTTATGCAATGCTTGGGGGGGTTAGTTACTAATAAAACTGTGGATGAACAGAACTTAACCCTGAATCTTGTTAAACCTACTCTTTGCATTTCAAATAACAATCAGGCACCTAAACTAAATCTACTTCTAAATGCTAGGAGTCTGTGCAATAAAATTCATGAACTCCAAATCAGTTTACATAGTGAAAATATTGATATTTTTGGAGTCACTGAAACTTGGTTTAATGACGAACAATGGGGACAAAATATTTGTGGATACACTCTTTTTAAGAATAATCATGTATATACAAGGAGAGGAGGTGTTGCATTTTATGTAAAAGAAGATATTAAGTGTACAGAAGTTATGAATACTAATTCTCCACAAGGTTTTGAAGTATTATGGATTAAACTTAATAACAAATCATTTCCAGTTACACTAGGGATATGTTATAGGCCACCGTCAATGGATTCTGTTAATAATGATAACTTTTGTAATTACTTGGAAAATGTTAATTTGAAAACTAATACCTTTCTGATGAGTGATTTCAATTACCCTGGTATAAATTGATTAAATGGAGTAGGTTCAAATAAACAAGAAAATAAATTTATTGGTACCGCCAGGGTCTGTCACGACATAGGACGCACAGTTTCCTTCTCAGAAATCCTGCCAGTGCCAAGGGCTAGTGGGGAACACAAAAGGAAAATTAGGGAGATAAACCAGTGGCTCAGGGAGTGGTGTGAGGCCAGAGGGTATGGGGTTGATGGGGGATTGGGGGGAGACCTGGGAGGATAAGGAGCTGTATGCTAGAGATAGACTACATCTCAATTTGAAGGGGAGGGGAATCCTTAAGTTGAAAATAGAGGGGTTCAATGGTGAAAAGTGGGGTTTAAACTTGTGAAGGGGTGGGATGGGAGAAAAGGCTGTCAAGGGGTGCCGATAAAGGAGGAACTCTGTCTCCACCCCTGGGGACCAGGAGAATTGCAGGAAAAGGCCAACTGGCAAAGTGCAGACCAGGGGAAAACAGAATCCCCATGGGAACATGAGCAGGGGAAATGGAACTATAAGGAAAGGGTGGAAGGTAGTCCTGCTAAATGCCAGGAGCTTGGGCAATAAAATGTCTGAGCTCCAGGTGATGCTAACTGAGGGAGCAGTGGATGTGGCAGCGGTCACTGAGACTTGGGCCACTTCAAGACATGACTGGGACCTGAACCTGGAGGGTTACACTATGTTCAGGAAGGACAGGGGGGAGGGAAGGGGAGGAGGGGTAGCAATGATAGTCAAAAACTGAATTAGCATAGGGGGAGTAGAGGAGGCGGAGGGAACCGTGGAGGCGATTTGGGTCACCTTGATAACAAGGGGGGGCAAGAGAGTAAAAATAGGAGTGGTGTATAGACCCCCTGCCCTGGCGGAGGAGCTGGAGGACAGTCTGGTGGCAGATGTTAGGAGATACTGCAGACTGGGCAGAGGAACGGTGGTGGTGTTGGGGGACTTAAACATGCCAGAAACAGACTGGGAGACTATGACATCCTCTGTGACCAGGGAACTGAGGTTGTTGGATGTCTTTCAAGACGCGTTCCTAACTCAGCAGGTGAGGGAACTGACCAGGGAGGCATGGATACTGGATGTGGTCCTGGCAGACAGTGACCAGATTGGGAGCCTGGAGGTAAGGGACCCATTGGCGGGGAGTGACCATGCCACGGTCTGGTTCTTCCTGGAACTAGGAGGGGTAGAAGGCTGCACAAAGACGGAAGTAACTGACTTCAGGGGGGTGGATTTTAAGGAAATGGGAAGGATCCTTAAGGAGCATTTGGATGGGATTGGGTCAGACATGGACGCTGATAGTAGGTGGGAAATCATCAGGAGAGGGGTGCAGGATGCTACCAGCACCTGTGCAAGAGTAAGACGAAAATGCGGTAGGGCCCAAAAACCCTGTTGGTGGACCAGGGAGATCCAGAAGGTGGTGCGGGGAAAGAAAGCAGCCTATAAGCAATTCAAGTGCTCAAGGAGTGAAAGGATCGAGGGGAGTACGAGCTGATGGCTAGAAGGGCCACTAGAGTGGTGAGGGCGGCTAAGGCAAGGAAGGAGCAGAACCTGGCCAGGAAAATTAGGAGAGGGAACAAGGGGTTCTTCAGATACATTGGGGAAAGACGAAGGGTGAAGGGGCAGATTAGCAGGATTAAATCAGGGGAGAGATGGGCACAAGACCCGGGGGAGCAGGCTGAGGTACTAAATGAGTACTTCACCTTAGTTTTCACCAGGGAAAATGGGCGTGCTGCATCATACATGGGAGGAGACAGAGATACTGAGGAGGGGGGGACCCTTACCGATCGGCAGGTCTGGGGAGAGGGGGAGGCATCACTGGCAGATGGGGGGAGGGCTAAGCAGGGAGAAGAGGTACCGGAAGTGGAAATCACAGCAGAGAAAGTGAGGGAAGCCCTCAGCTCCCTTAAGATGGAGAAAGCACTGGGGCCAGATAAATTACATCCCAGCGTGCTGAAGGAACTTGCAGATGTCCAGGCGAAACCCCTGGCAGAGCTTTTCACCATCTTTCTGAGGACAGGGTGGGTGCCCCAAGACTGGAAGGTGGCGCATATAGTGCCTATCCACAAGGGGGGATCAAGGGAGGTGGCAGGGAACTACAGGCCTGTCAGCCTGACATCGGTGGTGGGCAAGGTGATGGAGGGCATTGTCAAGGAGAGGCTATGGGGGGGACCTGAAAAAGTCAGGGTGCCTGGACGATAGACAGCATGGATTCATCCAGGGGAAATCGTGTCAGACAAACCTGGTGGAGTTCTATGACTGGGTGACAAGTGCCTTGGACCTGGGTAGACAAGTGGATGTCCTCTTTCTAGACTTTAGCAAGGCATTTGACTCTGTTCCTCACGTGGGCCTGTTGGATAAGCTGGGAGAAATGGGGTTGGGGAACCAGATGATCAGATGGATAGGCAATTGGCTCCAGGACCAGACCCAGATGGTCGTAGTTGGTGGGATAGTCTCATCCCAAGGAGGGTCATTAGTGGGGTCCCACAGGGATCAGTCCTGGGCCCCTTCTGTTCAACGCCACGATCTGACATAAGGACAGGAATCAGGAGGGAGATGAGTCTCTTTGCAGATGACTAAACTGGGGCGGTGGTGGATGGGGAGGAGGGAGGGTGGCCCACAGGGGAACCTGGAGGCTCTGGAAAGATGGTCTAGAAAGTGGAAGCTGAGGTTCAATGCAGGGAAATGCAAGGTACTCCACCTGGGAGCTAGAAACCCAGGCCAAGTGTACACCCTGGGGAGGAAATGCTACAAGTCTCAATGGCTGAGAGGGACCTGGGGGTGGTGGTGGATGTCAAGATGAACAACTCTGAGACTTGTAGGAGGGCAGCAGCCAAGGCCAACAGGATGCTGGGATGCATCGCTAGGGGGATTACCTCCAGAAGGAAGGAAGTGATACTCCCTCTGTATAACTGCTTGGTGGGGCCGCACCTTGAGTACTGCGTGCAGTTTTGGAGGCCACATTTAAAGAGGGACATTAACCTCCTGGAGAGGGTCCAGAGGAGGGCAACCAAAATTATTTGGGGCTTGGGGGACAGGACCTATGAGGAGAGGCTCGAAAAGCTAAATATGTACACATTGGAAGAGAGAAGGGACTGGGGGGACATGATAGAGGTCTTCAGGTATATGAAGAGGGTAAATAGGGGAGGAACAGTCAGGGTGCTTTGAAGGAAGGAGGAAGGGGCCACTAGAGGGCATGGGTGGAAGCTGGAGGGGGGAAGATTCAGGGGAGAAAGGAGGAAGTGCTACTTCACTGAGAGGGTGGTGGAGCCATGGAATGCACTGCCTAGGGGGCTGGTGGAGGCAGAGACAGTGGAGGGGTTCAAGAGGGGGTGGGACAGGTACAGGGAAGGGTTCTGGAAGCAAAATCCAATGCAGCAAGAATATCCAGAACTGGGAAGGGAGAAGCCAGAGAAGGTGAGGGGGACAGCAATGTCAGCACCCAGGATGGGGGCTGACCAAATGAGCAGACACGAAAGACCGTTAGGCCTATTCTGCTGGCATTTTAGTATGTTAGTATGTAATTGCTCACCTAGGTTTAGACCAAATTGTCAACATTCCAACAAGATATAGTAACATTTTAGACCTAATATTTACTAATATAAAGGAAGGCATTGACATCCCAGATACTATGGCTCCAATAGGTAATAGTGACCATTTAATGGTTAAATGGTCAATTAATTATTGCAAGAAGAATTCCAATGGTATAACCAAATTTAGAAACTATAAAATGGCAAATTATGTAGCTATTAAAGAGTACCTAATGAGGTGGAATTGGAAAAAATAATTATTTGGGTTACCAGTGGAAGAAATATGGCATAGAATAAAAGAAAAAATAGATTTTTGTATTTCTGAGTGGGTACCAATTAGAATTAAATACATTCAAAAGAAAAGGCTTCCACCATGGTATTCCACAAAAATCAAAAGATTGGTATTGGCTAAAAAAAGGGCTTTCAATAAATATAAGAAAAAGAAATCTAATTCCAATTGGTCTAAATTTGTTCTTAAAACAAAAAAATCTAAATATGCAATCAAAAAGGCTAAAAAGGATTTGGAATTTAATCTAGTTAGTAATCAGGGTGATAATAAAAAAAAGTTCTTCGATTATATTGGTTCTTTAAAATCTACACCAAATCTAGTTGGACCCTTAAAAAATTAATGATGAGATTATAAATAATGAACAAATAATGGCTAACAAATTTAATCAATATTTTGCTAGCTTATCTAAAAAAAGGACATTTTATTGAATGAGAGTCCGTCTGTTCTGGAACCTGTAGTTGAGTTCACTGTTGCTGAAACTTATTCCATCATTAATTCATGTAGATCCTCCACATCCCTAGGACCTGATAACATCCCTTCAATATTCTTAAAAAATGTTTCATATGAGTTAGCTGGTATATTAACATTTCTTTGTAATGAATTTATAGCAAAGGGCACTGTTGTAAAAGAATGGAGAGATGCTTTAGTTATCCGGAAACATAAGAATGGTTCAAAGCAAGAGTTAAAAAACTATAGACCTATAAGCTTAACATCCTCTGTATGTAACATTATGGAAAAACTTATATCAAATAAGATTAATAAACATATCGGGTGGGATATTCAAACTGCGCCATTCAGAGGTTAGAAGTCTCGCGCTTGCCAGAAATAATGGCGTTAGGTGTCCGGGGATGATTTTCGTTGAGTTGCACTTTGAGCAACTCCCTTTGGAATATCACCCCCAGCCACAGCCACTGGGCATGGCGCAGTGGAACTTGCGCCACCGCAAGTTGACAGAGTTGAGCATTCAACTTGCGGTGGCGCAAGTACCATTGCGCCATGCGCAAAATCACGATATTCAAAAGGTGACATGCAAATGGGGCTATAATTCATGCAAGGCGAAGGGGGGGCCATTTGCATGTGACTATGTCCCCATTTGCATGCCATTAGCATGTAGGTGCGCCAATCCCCGAGGACTTGCGCCTGGCGCCCTGCCAGGCAGCAGCCATCAGGGACCGACGCCCCCTGCAGCCCGATCGCGGGCAGCCAACTGTAAATCCCCCCATCACTGGCCCGATCGCGGGCATAGTGTACTCCCCCCCACCAGCCCGATCGCGGGCAGCATTGTAGCTCCCCCTCCTCCCGAGCGTATCCCTGGTGGTCCAGTGGACTGAAATGCCTGATCACGGGCAGTAAGTTAATCAAGCCACCCCTCCTGAACATATCCCTGGTGGCTAGTGTCCCCACCCCACCACCCTGAGCCCCACCACCGCGCTCCCCGGACGCTTGATGGTGGCAACATCCACCATGCCGCTCACCGACCGCCAACTGACTGTCGGTGAACTGCACGCCCGGTGGTGCGAGCAAGAGCCAATGGGCATGCAGCCTAAATAACCAGATGATAGTCCAGATTTGTGATGAATTTTCATTCACAAATCTGGACTGTCATGTACGGTATGGGCTGCATGCCCATTGGCTCTTGTTCTGCACCAATGGCGGCAGTCCTACCGGGCAGTCAGTCGGCAGGCGGCGGGCGGCAGGTGGGTGGATGCTGCTGCCCACCGCTGCTGGGGAGGAGGGGTGGGGCTTCCTGGGTGGGTGGGTGGGGGACACTAGCCACCAGGGAATATGTTCGGGAGGGGTGGGTTTTATTTAACTTACTGCCTGCAATCGGGCATTTTGGTCCACTGGACCACCAGGGATATGTTCAGGAGGGGGTGGGTTTTATTAAACTTACTGCCCGCGATCAGGCATTTTGGTCTTGGGAGGGGGGTGATTTAGCTTACTGCCCGCGATCAGGCCAGTGGGGGGGTGGTGGTGGGGATTTACAGTCACTGCCCATGATCGGGCTGCAGGGGGGGCACAGGGACTGGATTGGGGGCTAGCCACAGGTGGCAGCTGCTGTGTTGTGCCCTGCAATACAGCAGCTCACCTGTGGGTGGCCCTCGACTTAAGCCTTTTTTTTTTTGGCTCAAAGCCATGCAGGCACAGGTTGGGGGTTGTGCCTGCACAACTCTGCGCAGCCCAGCTGAATATCGGGCTGTGCAGTTTATGCATGGTTCCTCCCCCTCCAGTTGAGCATGCATTCATTTGCATTGTGCTGTTGGTCAGCCTGTTTTCAGTGGCGCAACTGCCTCCTGCTGAATATCGCAGAATGGCACAATTTTGGACTTGCACATGCGCAACCCTATTGCGCATGGCACGACCCTTTTGAATATCCCACCCATCATAGATAAAGGTCTAACTGATATATTACAACATGGTTTTCAACCTGGTAGGTCTTGCCATACAAAGTTAATAAACTTTTTTGAGCCAGTGAGCAACGCCTTGGACATGGGTCTTCCAGTGGATGTCATTTACTTGGATTTTGAAAAGGCTTTTGACTCTGTTTCATATAGTATATTATATGACTGTTTATTACAAATGGAGCTTAATAAATTTATTACTGCTTGGATTATACAATGGTTGACTGATAGAAGACAATGGGTGTCACTACGAGGGTATACTTCTACATGGACGGAAGTTACTAGCGGGGTCCCTCAGGGCTCTGTCCTGGGTCCTTTATTGTTTAATATTCTTATAGCTAGTATGAACACTAAAGATGGTATATGGTTAACAAAGTATGCAGATGATGCTAAACTAGGTGGGATTGTTAACAATATAAAATCCATTTCAAATTTACAGGATAACTTGAATTTAATCTCAGACTGGGTTACCAATCATAAATTAAACTTTAATTATAATAAATGTAAAGTTGTGCATTTTGGGTTTAATAACTTGTGTGCTAATTATTATATTAACAGCCATGTGTTACGTGTAATCACTTCCGAAAAGGATCTGGGTGTCACTATTACTAATAGCTTAAAATTTACAGAACATTTGAATACTACTGTTAAAAAATTTACTCGATTGACTAATTGTATTTTCAAAAATATAAAAAGCAGAGAACCAGCTGTATTACTTCCACTATTTACTAGTATTATAAGATCTAATTTTGATTACTGCTCCTCATTTAGTGCTCCAACATTAATTAGAGATAGATTATCTAGAGAGAGAATTCAAAGGAGATTCACCAAACATATTATTGGTATGGGTCTATTGACCGATGAAGAAAGATTAAAAAAATTACAACTTTATAGCATGAAAGACAGGTCATTGAGAGGTGACTTCTGTTTGCTCTATAGGGCTACAAAAGATGAACTGTTGTTTGATACAATATATATGACTTGGAATCCAACATCTGTACATACTCGATCACATAATCTGAGATTAACTCCATCCATAACTAAAACTACAAAGAGAAATAAATTCTTTACACAAAGGATAATTCCAATATGGAATTCACTTCCAAATGATGTAGTGCACTGTGATAATTTGGCTCTATATAAATTGAAGCTTGATTCTCACATGAATGACTTAAAATATGTAGTCCACCTGGCTTAGGTGGCGTGATCAAATTGGGCTCATCCTTCGATGATGTACTATACTTATGAACCTATCCTAAATGGCAACTGACTTTACAGACAGCCTGAAAACAAAATGAAGTGTTGTTGGACAGTCAGTGCATATTCTTTGACCAGGATTTCTCTGATCTACTAAATGAAAAATGTAGAGCTATTCGGGACATTATTAGGCTAGCTAAAGAGAAAACAATCCACATTCAGTTAAACTGCCCTGCTAGACTGAGACTTTTTACTGACTCTGGCTCCCAGTGATTTGATTCTGTTTGGGAGGCAGCCCTGACACTGCACAAAATGGACATGATATGCCCCAACTTGGAAATGGAGACCTTAGAACATTAACTGTCCCTGATAGCATAGTGCAAAGCTAGACGGGCGTAAAAGAGTGCACATAACAGCAGGTACTCTCTCAGGACATCTACAAGAAGACCTTAAGATGCTGCTTGAAGGGGAATCCCATTTCATTAACAGTCAAATCACAGCAACTGAAATCCAGAATGCAGGAGCCTCTCGGTTCCATGTGAAAATGATGATCACGGAAAGGCGATCACCGTTTGGGTGAGAGTACATCGCCGAAAATCAGTTTCAGTGATTTACACTCCCAGCGCACAACAAAAGGGCACTGGTGACTTGTTTTTTTTTTTATGTGGGGTGCTGCACCCCTTGCACCCCTCGTGTGGGGGTATTCTCCCACCCCCCCGTACCTCTCTACTAAAGGCTTCTCCACTCCAGGGGGGTGCATCTTGGGGGGGGGTGCAAAAGAGAAATAAAAAAAAATCCCAGACCGGAGCAAAAAATGAGCGCACTCAGTACCATACCCGGCACCCTCCCAACCCTTGCCTGCCACCAACCCATCACAGCACATGGCCAGCTCAACAGCCCCCCACAGCACTACACCCCACGAACCCTCCGTCCCTTCCCTTCTGCCCATCACATGGCGTGGTCCCTCCTGTTCCCATGTGCTTGTATATATAGTGGAATCCTGTCGCTATAGTCACCAAACCCCCCATCCAGTCACCCTTCCTGCCCGGTAGCCCTGGGCACAGTTGCCATGACTGAGTCATCCTTTTTTGAAAAAGCTCTATCATGATCGTCATCATCAGATCTCCATTGGACTGATTTCCTTAGGCTAAGTTTACCTTACTATTATAATCTCTTGATTGATTTCGTGTACAGTGCTGCTTTTACTACTCTTTTGCTTTTACCCTGCTTTATGTCACAGCCACAGCCCAGTTAACATCTGTATTCTGTTGACTCACCGAAGTGTTGTGGATCTATTCCTAGTCATTTTGGACTCTTTCTCAATCACCCTGGCTGCCCAATTATGTTACTGGCTAATAACCCTACTTTCAATATTTTAACCTGGGTATCTATACATTCACACGATCAGTGTTCACTGAGATAAATAACCATGTTTGCTGTATAAAGGGGCTTGGAACATGGTGAACAATTAGAGTGCTCTCCAGCTGGTGACAGGGCAGGCTTGTTAAGGGATCTATTTCTTATCTTCTTGCCTTTTATCACCCACTTTCTGATAGGCAGAGTTTATTCTAAACCCTCCTTGCTGGCACTAATGGGATTGGTTATGGACCAGCCTTTAGTATTTCTATTAACTAGGGTGTCGGTATTTGCTTGCTCTGGAGGCACTGCATCTCTTTCTGCCCTGGCTGCACCACCTTGACTGTTCATGCTTAAGGGTTCTCATTGCTGCTGCTTGCTGATGTGTTAAAGTTTCCCTGAAACACTTCTTGATGCCCTGTACAGAGCCTGGTACTTCGTAAACTTTATGCCTTCACCTATGGGTGGCATCATTTAGACTCATGGGGTAGCTTGCCCCCCTTTTTGTGCTCCATTTCTCCTTTATTGGTCTGGTGGTAGCTGTGCCAGCATGGAGATTCAACCCGGTTCATCCTCACAGACCCACTGCCCATTTCCCATTAGCATATACTTGGAACCCTGGATAACAACTGCACTGTAAAGTAAGAGGACAGAGATTATTATGGCCCCACCATGAACTGATAAGGAAACTCCCCAGAGAACGAATTGGTTCTATAAGGACCCAACCTTGTTATGAGCTGCTTAGCTGAGTGTGAGGGGGAGGCGGGGTTTTGGCTTCCAGGTTGGTAAATGTTAATGTGACTCCTCTTATCAGTGTACATGTTTTAACTTCGTTGTTTCAGAGCCTGCACTGTCTGTCTATGGGGGGGTGGGGATCAGTGTGGAATATGTTGCTCTATCACTTTTTCGGTATGTGGCTCTTGCAGAGCATCTGGATGCCCTGAGATGGTTATCAGGCATCTTCATTGGATTTTTGCCCATGGCTCTGAACCCTGGCCAGGCTTTCACAGCAGCCTAATATAGATAGTGTTTTTTCCACCAGTCCTTACTCTAGCCCAATACTGACCCTTCATTTGGGGTGGTCAGGCTTGCGTTACAGTACAATCAACACAACCAATTAGCTGTACAGTACTCTGCCTTCCTAGAAATTGGCAGACATTTGTACACCTAGGGAGTACTCTTTCAGTTATGCCTCTCTGCTATTACTTTTTTATGTATATACTTGGACCTGTTGTTCTTAGTGGTTCACACTTTTCTATTTTCTTCTTTATTATATTGTATACTTTCGGTGACTCGGTTGTGACAGACTATATCTGGGGTGTGGTGGAGATCCTCAGTGTTGGAGTTGGTTGAGAGTGGTACAGGCCAAATATCCATGTTTTTTATTGAAGTCCAAGTCCAATGGAAACCTTAAATATAATCCACTTAAATGTCCAAGGCATTAACTTGGAGGTAAAGAGGACAAAGATTCTTACTCATCCTAAACAACTTAATTGTGATATAGATTTTTTGCAGGAGACCAGACTCTCAGACACTGAACATGTGAAATTTAGATGAATGTGGGTGGGCCAGGTGGCCTCATCCTCACATGCCTCTGGTAAGCGGGGAGGTTAAAAATATTCCTTTAGAATTTCAGCTTGTGGAACAACTAGAAAGCAGCAGGGTAATTATTCTCTGAGGAGAGATTTTTAGTGATAAAATACATTTCATAAATTTATATGCCCTAAATGTTGACACTCCAACCTTTTTTAATAGCTTTTCCATAGGGTATCTTCTCCACGGAGGAGCACCATGATCATGGAGGGTGACTACAATTGTGTTCTTCACCCATAGATTGACTGCTCCTCAGGCTGTTAGGCTATGAATAGATTAATGGGTACAGTGATCAGTACTGGCATGGAGGAATTGGCATTGGTAGATGTCTGGCAGGAATTGAACCCTCACCAACATGACTATACCTTTTACTCTGCTCTACACAATTCCTATTCATGCCTGGAATTTTTTTCTCAGTTATAAAACAGACCACTACAAATTTAGGAGTTGTGCCATCCACTCTAGGGTGCTCTCGGACCATGCCATGGTTTCCATGGTGCTTCAACTGGGAGATTGTACCTGGACAACTTTCTGGCGGATGAATACATCTCTGTTTAATAATGCAGAGTTCAAGCAACTCATTAAATACATTAGCTCAGGGTATCTCTTAGACCATCTGAACTCAGGTGTCAAAATAAAATGGATTTGGGATGCCTTAAAAGCTTCTTTAAGGGGACAATCACTTCTTATGCGTTGAAGTTAAAAAAGTGACATTGTGAAAAACAGTCCAATTTAGAAACCATGCATAAGGACCTCAAAGAAAGATATTAAAAAGAGGGATCTCCTAAGGTTTTTATCCAATTGCTTGATATTAAACTGGAAATACAATCTCTTTTTGACATAAAAGTTGAAGGTAAATGTTTCTATACCAGTCAAACTTACTACAAACATGGCAATCAGGACATTCATCTCCTAGCTTTTCATTTACTGAAACAACATGCTGATTGATATGTAAAGAAACTTCACCACCCTATACATGATCATGTTGCCTTTACCCCAAAAGATATAGCATTATGCTTTAATCAATGCTACCAAACTTTACATAAAGCCCCAGATAACTCTGCTTCAGGACAGGGATGTATACAAGCATTCCTCAAAACCATAGACTTGCTTGTCTTACTGAGGAAGAAAGATTCACATCAGAGCTCCCTATCTCATCTCAGGAGCTTGAGACTGGATCTGAAAATAGGCAGGTTTCCTGGCCTGGACAGTTTTAATGCACATTTTTAAAAACCTTTAAACAATACCTGGTTCCTCTTTTAACTAAAGTGCTCAATGCTGCTAGAACCCCAGGAGGATTTGCCTGACTCCTGGCAACAAGCTTTTATTATGGTGCTACCCACACTGGGCAAACCTGCAGACAAATGTGATTCTTACTGAACTATATTACTATTAAATGTGGGCTCGAAAATATTCA
The DNA here is from genome assembly GCA_016271365.2 of Neoceratodus forsteri. Classification (NCBI taxonomy): domain Eukaryota; kingdom Metazoa; phylum Chordata; order Ceratodontiformes; family Ceratodontidae; genus Neoceratodus; species Neoceratodus forsteri. Next base: position 1,642,186,693 of record CM057450.1, read on the forward strand.
CCAAAATCCTAACAAATAGGATAAACCAATTTTTACCTAGGCTGGGCTTTATCCCCCAGCAAAACCTCACAGATAACATTCGGAAATGCCTAAATTTTTTTCATGTTAGTAAAAACAATCTGGATCTACAAATTGCTATCATTATTGACGTTAAAAAAGCTTTTGCTCAGCTGGATTGGGATTTTTTGTTTTTTTCTACCCTTACTAAATACATGTTTAGGCATGCTTTCCTTACCAGGCTCCATGGTATTCATCGATCCATGACAGCTAGACTCAAAGTTAATGGTAAAGTATCTGATTCTCTCTGATTGTCTTGTGTATTAAACCATTGGCTACAATGGTTAGGGGGAACCACCACTTAGAAAGGATAATGGTGGGAGGGGAAGAGAACAGAATCTCCCTGTATGCTGGCGATACCATGCTGTATCTACAAAATACAATTTGCACCTTCCCTGTATTGCCACAATTTCTGCAAGACTATAGTGCAGTTTCAGGCTTCAAAATCAATTAAAATAAAACTGAAGTAGTTCTCCTTAGTGGGGGTCAAAACCAGGAACTTTAAAAGGATCAACACACAGATTAATTATCTCAGCATTTATATCCTGGTTGACCTGCGTGACTTATATCATGAAAACTATGGCAAGTTAATTACCACAGTCAGTACAACCTCAGTCATTGGGAACTACTCCCCTTGTCTTTATTCATGAAAACAGAAACTCTTTAAATGAACGTGTTACCATGATTTTTATTTCTTTTCCAAACTTTACCACTAAAGGCCCCCAGAACAGATTGGAAATAAAATTAACAAAGCTTTACATAATTTTCTCTGGGGTAATAAAAAAGCTTGTATGAAATGGCAAGACCTGCAAAAACCTAAGCTGGAGGGTGGAGCAGGTCTTCCAAACCTGAAATTATATTACCAAATGGTGCAGCTCTCGAAGTGGATAGAATACAAAAAGGATATAAATGATAGTGTCTGGATCTCTGTAGAATTGGGTAGTAAAATTGGGCTGGCAGTATAGGCTAGAGGTTAGAGTAATGAGCTATGAATGAGCTTAGTACATTTAGCAGACCAGACTTGAGTTTGATTCTCACACCCTCCACTCGCATACTGTGTGATTCTGAGCAAGTCATGTAACTGCCCAGTGTTCCCAGGTTGTCCGTGAAAACAGGTACTTGTGCCTAGTGGGCCTTACCCAGTTACCAAAGACTAATAAAAAAAATATTGGACCCTTCCCCTTAGAGATCTTTGATGCCCCCTTACAAAAACTCACTACACGTGTAACCTCCAATTCTTGGCCTAAACAACTTTATGCAAATTGGGGACTGGTCCATCAGAAACTCAGTCTCACCCATTTGTTCACTCATACCCTGATAACCCACTGCTCAGAGTTTCGCCCTCCCAGATTGGATCCAACTTTTAGACTTTGGAAGTTGTTTTTCACATTTTCTGCAGAATGGTACCTTCAAAACATTTGCTCAACTGCATTGGGAATTCTATTTAAGGTGTTCAGACATTTTCTGGGTTCCACCACTGTGGTTTGACAGAAGACTTGTCTACCACAAGTACAGCGATAGGTGTTATGCTGACAGTCAGCAGACAGTCATCACATAAAGGAGTCTTTTTCTGTGGGGGGCTTTGCCACCCACACACCCCCATGTGGGGGGTTCTGCCCTTCCAACCCACATATATTATGATAATCAGCTCCTAGTTGGAGTTGATTCAGAGAGGAGGTGCAAGTCCCGGAGAAGCGGGGCCAGGGTCCCGCAGGTACATTACAGCGACATGGTCAATTTGTCGCTATAATGTACCTTCACTGTAAATGTTTTGCTACAGTGTTGGCACACCCATTTTCCGCTACCTACAAGTCACCTCCTTTCTCAGAGAAGGGAGAAGACTACAAGACCTTCATTCACACCCTCATCTTCCAATAGAGATAACTGAAAGAGTGGGGGAGGGCGATCTTCAGACTAAATATATCTTTCATATGGTACAATGCTGTTTACAGGGAAGAGGGGATGGAGCATCCTTATCCAATGTTCATACCTCCTGGGAAATAGAAATGGGTTGGACTTTCATGCCCCAAGAATGGAACACAATTTGGTATGGAGTATTCCATACTTCAGCTTCTAATAACTGGCAAGAGTTTCACTGGAAAGTCATATCCTGATATTTCCTTACCCCATCCCGCACTAAACACTATACTAGAGACCATAACAACAAATGCTAGAAAGGGTGTGGGGGGCAGTAGGTATTCTGTTCCACATTTTTTGGGACTATGCCATCCTTCAACCCATTTGGCAGGAGCAGGACCACAAGTTGGGACAAATTGCAAACTCTACTGCCCCACTGCATTTCAAAGCACTGCTCTTGGGACTATGGTCCCTGCACACTACTCCAATCGTCAGAAGGCTTTTTGGGGCATTTTAATATTGGCAGCTTATAAAGTCATTACAAAGTGGTGGTTAACCTACACTTGTCCTACTATGCAGGACTGGGTAGGGCTGGTCAAAAATATTTTCAGAATGGAAAAACTAACAGCCAATTTGAGCCTTCAATCTGACAAGAGTATGGGACTCTGGTTTCCTATCATGCACCTGATTGAAGAGTTGGTAGGTAGGTCTGTGCTTTCCCAGCAGGCTTTTGGTTATTAATTTATTTCATTGTAATAGTGAATGGATAACACTCCCAAACATCTTTCTTGTAAATGAATCTTATTTTGTTGTGTTACATTTCACCTTGTCACCCCAATGACAACCAAACTTTGCTGTTATGCCTTTTCTTTGTTTCTTGCAGTCATACCTGTATTCCTAGATGCTTACATTTTGTAAACAGCTTATCACAGTATTTCATTAATCGCAATTGATGCAGTTTGGATACAGGGACATTAATGACAGGATCAACTTTTAAAGTCTATATGACATGGATTTGATCTTTACATTAGTGCCTCCTTTACGAGTATTTTGTTCCTCAAAACTAAGGATGACAGATTGAGACTAAAGGACCTCTATACATTTAATTTTCTATGGCTTCCAATTTGAGGAGAACTTATCTTCATCTGCATTCCTATCATCCTGTAAGGATCAATGAACATGGTTTTCAATGCTACTTTAGTGCACTGTCTTGGGATTTTCTGGTATATATCACTTTGCAGTCCAGTGTTATTTATCTCTGTATGCAATGTATTGTGTATGACTAAAGAATAAAGAAGTTTAAAAAAAAGCTAAATGAAACAAGGAAGACACAGGAAGCACAGATACTATGTAGGAATAGGCAGAGATCCTCAAACCAAATGGTACCAATAATGTGTGGTCAGTGGGGACTGGGAGGAAGGATATGGGAGAAGTATTTGGGAAGTTCCTGGCATGCCTGCTTGGCAGAAGAAAACTCCAACGTGCCAGCAGCTATAGTAATGAATAGCCATGCTAATATAGAATTTAACACCAGCCTTATAGAGGTCCTGCCTGATAGCTCTGTAGGCGAGTTGTCATTCTCTGACATGTGGGTCACATCGCCTGAAATCTGAAAACGGTGACTATTCTTGGTAAGAGGCTGCTTTTCCTGAGCTTTCCACTGAATGGGCAGCTTATCTTGAAAATTCAAAGAATGGTGTATTATGGCTCGGGGCTTGCTGTTTGAAGGAGGCTGCAGTAGAAGGGAATGGTGGGTCCACTCTATGAGATATGAGGAACCTTGGAGGGGGGCCCACAATATCCTGCAACAGATCCTGAATAACAGTAAGCATGTCATTTCCTTCAGCTCATTTAGGTATGCCCACTAATATTAAATTGTTTTTGTGGCTGTGAGCCTTTTGATCCTTGACTCAGGTTTCCAATTTAGTGACCCATCTTTAAAGATCTTGTATTTCTTTCTCCTTCCAGGCCTTGAAGTCCTCTAGTGAACTAATACACACCTCCGCATCTTCAAGGCGGCAAAGAAAAGCTTCCAAAGCTGATTTAAAAAGCTGAAAGTCCTCGACCCTGTTAGTGAGGGTAAGTTTTATGCCTGCGGTTCACCCACTACACTGCAGCAAGGAACACATTGATGGCATTTAGACAGTGATGAAAATGTCGATATTACACAGACTGCTGCAGCAATAAGCTGACAGTGAGAAGAAAGCCCCTACACACACCAAACTGCACAAGTTACCAGCAAAACATTTAGAAGAGACAAATATCTATTGAAAACAATGGTATTGCTTGGGGCTATGCCCCCCGCACCCCTAGAACTTAATATAATATATCCTGAGTTGCACATAAAGTGGGTACCTGTGGAATAAATGGACATCAGGCAGTGTATTGGTATGCAGTGAATTTATTGAGAGGGCTCATTTTTAATAGCAGACCACACTTTCGCAACACAAATTGCCACCCGATCAGGTACATGGCTATCCCTCCTGATGACAATTTACATCACCTGCCTACTTGTAAAAACCTGTGTGAAGAGAACAGCCTGCACTCTAAAACCCCAGTCACACACATCACAGGACACATTAAACTTTTCCCAGTCACACGGATCACAGATGCTGTAAACTCCCAGTCGCATACATCACAGGCGCTCTAATGCCAGCACTCTTATGCCAATGACATCAATGTGTCACCGCTGCAACAGTATACCTATCCCTGCAATATCAGTGAATAATAAGTCGAATTTGTCAGGTTCAGTTTCAGTATCAAAGGGAGAATCTGGAGTGGGATGGTTGCAAGGAGGTGGCGGCCTAGTTGGGAGAGCAGGAGCTTCAGCTGGTCCCACTGATTCCATAGTATCCCAGGGTTCTGTATCAATGTACAGGCAAGTGGGTCACCCAGATCACTATAAGGGGCTCAGCCGTAGCAGAAGAGTAAGTACAAAGCCATCAGTGTAGTGAAAAATATATGATTTAATAGCTGTGTTCGCAGATCCGTGGGAATAGCAACCATTCAGCCATAGCACATCATGTAACTCCCCCAAAGTCGAAGGCCTTGATGAAATTCAGATGCAGGACATCAACTGCTTGGTCCTTGTCCACTGTCCTGGTCACCCAATTGAAGAAGTCAATTAAGTTAGCCTGGCAGGACCTTCCTGACACAAACCCATGCTGCCTCTTGTCCTAGAGCCCATTTTTCTCCAGAAAGTTCAGCAATCTTTTCTTCAGGATGGTCTTCAGCAGCTTCCTAAATAGAGGTAAGGCTGACCAGCCTGTAGTTCCCTTGTTCATCCCTTGGCCCACTTTTATAGACAGGCACCACATGTGCAGTTCTTCAATCTACAGCACATTCCATGACTCCAGAAAGGAGTTAAGCAGTCCACCAAGGGACCTTCTAGTACCCTTGCCAGTTCCTTTAAGACCCTTGGGTGCACACCATCTGGCCCTGGGGATTTGTCCACCTTCAGGACCCTTAGGCCCTTATGAACACAGTCAATTTGTATTATACCATCTGTGTTTTGACCCTTCCTGGATCCCATTCCCCTACTCCCTTGTGGCTCTGGTCCATCCTTCTCACTAGTGAAGATGGAGCAGAAGTACTTGCTAAGTACCTCTGCTTTCTCTTCACAATCCTCTGCCCAAACCCCCTCCTTTTTTAATCAGAAAATGTTATCTTTAATGTCCCCTTCTCCCTTATATATTGAAAAAAATGGCCTTATCACCCATTTTAACTCCCTGTGCTAGTTGTACTTCACCTGAAGCATTTGCCTCCTTAACTGCTCTGCTTGCCTCCCTTGTTCTTGCACAGTCATCTTCCTTATCCTCCTCTTGTACTTCTGGAAGGCTGCCATATTGTTCCTTACTATGTTTGCTGCCACCTTGCTGAACCAGCTGGTCATTTTGCCTTTAGATTTCTTGCTTTTGATTTTGGCACACTCACTAGTGGCTTCCATCAGTCCCTCCTTTATTATGGTCCATTTCTGTTCCTCCTCCATCTCCTTTCTGATCCCAGCAAGGTTTAATGCTAGACTTTGTAAACTTCTGCTACAGTCATCTCCCTTGAAGTCCAAAACCTTGCCCATCCCTCTGCCCATGTCCAGTTGGAACCACATCATGTGGTGGTCACTTCCTGTAAGTGGAACTTCCACCTTTACATCCCGAACATGCCCATGGTTAGACAGGACCAGGTCTGGCACACTCTCTCCCTGGTAGGCTACATGACACCATGTGTCAGGAACCCAGTTTGGAATGCAGTACTTGCTGTGTGGTGCAGGAGGTTGCCAGCACTTTCCAGTCCACCCCCAGTAGATTGAAATCCCATATTTTCACTACCTCCCCCTTAATGGAGATTTCAATGATTTGGGACTGTACCTTACCCAACTACTCATCCTAAAAAGGTGGCCTATAGACCACTCCCATCCTTAGTTTCCTCCCCAATGGGTTGTATTTGCACCAACAATGCTTCTGTTCTTCCTCCTGCCCCCTCCTCCCTGGTACAGGCTATCCCTTCTTTCACATATAGAGCCACTCACCCCCATCCCCTATCCTTCTTATACATTCTATACCCGGGGACTGTGAAGTCCCAGTCATAGTTTGGTGTGGCCCATGTCTCCATGAAAACTGCAATTCAGTCATTTTATTTCCCAGGCATCTGGCATTCAGAGACCCCTCTCTCCACCATGACTCCAGACCACTTTTTCCCTTAAATTCCCCCCTCCTCCCTCAGTCTCCTCTTTCTTTCTCCACTCCTCTCCTCTGACTCCTCTTTATGTTATTCTGATTGGGGGGGCAGGGCTATTGACCTCCTCCACCAAGTGACTAATGGTTCTGTACACCCTACTGCCCCCTCATCAGTTAAATTGAAGTTTTTCCCTGTGAACTCAACTAATTTGCACTTCAAAACCTTTGCACCCTTCCTGTTTTGATGTAACTTGTCTGGTGCATACAGTACATGACTTTGTTATCACAGGTTCCTTTCCAGTCACCAACTAACCCATACCTTTCAGCCTCACACCAACCACCGAGTCAAACGTTAAACTCCTCTTTTCTTATTTTCCTTGCAGTACTAGTCATCAGGACTGGTAGCACCTCTGAGAAGGCTACCAACCTCCCTGTCTCATTGCAGATTTTCTCCATATCCTTGAACCTCTCTTGCACTACCCCTACCTCACATCCTGCAAGGTGGCTCATACCCAGGTGAACTATAATGTGAGGTTTCCCTTCCTCCTGACCAATGTACTGGGCTATCAGAGATCCCACTCTCCCTGTCATCATTCTTGGCATATATACTACCCTCCTACTGTTTGCCATAGACTCTTTTCCCCATCTCACCCCCCTGACCATTGAATCCCCCACATCACTACCCTCCCCCCACCATCCTGGGGCCCCCATCTATGTTATTGACCATTTCTTGCGGCCTTTTCCTTCCCCTCGCTCTCCTCTCCCACCCCTTCTATGCTGCATCTGCCTGCTCTCTCACACCTGAACTCTTTTCTCCTATCCCTTCTCCATACCTTCCTTGAGATTTCAACCCCACTACAGTAGTAGCACCTGCTTTCCCTTTCCCGCTGTCCTTTCCATTCCATCTATGTTTCCCCTCTTATCCCATGTTCAATGGGAGGAATCTGTTCCACACCAGCACCTCTGGAGATGCTCCCATTGGACCCCTCCCCACACTGCCTTACCCATTCCCCTTACCCATTAGCCACCTCTCCACCCTGGGCCTTCTCACCTGATGGGGGATAAAGATCAGTTGACCTGCCTTATAACATCTTCCTTCCCCCCTGTTTGGCCCTCCTCCCTGCACTGACTCCACTACCACACTCTCCCTCTTATCTGACTCAATTGGAAGACTGTGGTCAGCATCTCATAGAAACCTAGACAATATCAGCAAGAAAAGACCATTGGACCTTCTAGTTTGCCCAGTTTTACCCTACTCTACCTCATGACCTATTGTCCATACAGGGTTTTCACCATCTTTTCCCACGAACACTGTGCCTTATTGATAACCCCTTAAGTGATTATTAAGCCCTTTACTCTGTACCAGCTGTGCTTGACCACATTAATGGTTTCTGTACCCACTACCTCTGCTAGTAGTATGTTCTATGGCTCAACCACTCTCTCAGTAAAGCAAAACTAATTTGCATCCCTCTTGAATCTCCTACTTGCCAGCTAACATTCATGTCCCCTTCTTTTTTTTTTGACTCTGTATTTATCCATCTTACTGCCCCTACTCACCACTAAATCAGACTTCCTCTATTACTGTGTGATCCTTCTTCTCCCGGGGGGCTGCCCCTAGAGTACCTGGTGCCACATAGACTCTATGATGCCGGATTACCTCCCGGTGTGGGGTGGGGAGAGATCCTAACTCCCCAATTCTTTTTTTTTTGGAATTGGGGACCTGTACAGCAGAGTCTGCCCCAACAATCCAAAGGTGCACAGTGAGGAGTCATCACCTAGGCAAGATGAGGGTGTTTTCCCTTGACTTCAGCATGAAATGAGGGACAATGAGTAAGGAGATGTGGTGAGATGCACCTCCTGCTCTGCCCCCTGCTGACGTCTGCCCCTTTCTCATACTGCTACCTCCCTCTACCGCACCTACCACCCGAGCACCCCCAAGAGGTGGTATCATGGCAGGAGCTTGCAGGTTGTCCCCACAGGGAACCTGAAGGTCTTAGTTATGTCCCACCTCTCCCTTCTGGTCTCTAGAGAGTACATGATCAGTGCCCAAACATAATCCTCATAGGATATTCTCTACTTGCCCTGAATCATTTTAATAACTCCATGCTGCACTGTCTACAGCCGGTCTCTGTCATTCCTCAGGTGAGGCATAGTACTCCAGCTTGGGTCTAAGCAGTGCTATCTAGCGAAGTAGCATTACCTCTTTCTTGCTGTAATCAAATTCCCTTCCAAAACACCCCAAGGTTCTGGTTGCCTTGCTGTAGGCCTTGTTACATTGACTGGTTTGTTTTAAGGAGTTGCTTATGATGATCCCCAAGCCTCTTTTTTCTGAATTAGTGGCCAGCATAGCCCCTCCCATCTGGTAGTCTTTTATGAGGTTCTTGAATATCTCCATATTGAATATTCCTAAAGAAGGTATTTCCAAGCCCCCACCATGACCTATGACTTATTGGTGTTGCTAAGTAGGTGGTTCAGGAGCATGGTGGGGGCATGCCTGCCACAAACATGATGAAATGTTCCCTGATGCCACACACCATGACATCATGATGTACGCATTGTTTCTGATGTTGGCATGTAGAGGGCTTAAGCCCCTTTCTCAGTAGTAGATGTGCTCCCACTTGAGATGGATGGGGAAGCCATGCTAATGAGTGCTTTTGTGAAAGGTAAAAACATTTTACTCTGGACTCTCCAAAGGGACATTGAAAATAATGAGTAATTTGCTAAGAGCTGTATGTTGTTAGAGCACCCAACTAAAGGGCTTTTACATACTGTACCTCCATAGCACTTCTGTGAAAATAGGCATAACAAAGCTGAGAAAGTACACTATGAGTTTGTTACATGAAAACAGTTGTGTTGAATGAAAAGACTTGGTGGTGGTTGGAATAATACACACAATTTTTTGATGGGTCATAATACTTATTTTTTAATAATTACTGAGAATGGTAACAATAAAATATATTTAATGTATAATATAGGTACACTACTATACAATAGAGTATTACATATTTTAGCTAATAGAGTGCATGTAACCAGAGAATACTGAAAAAGAATTAAGCAGAGAAATGAGGAATTAAGTACAGATATGAGGTATGCTGCTGCCATATTTTCAGGTGATGGCTGAAGTTCATTAGTATGTATATATAGTGGGCCAGATTTTCAGAATGAAATAGGGCAATCCACCATAGCTGTGGGAGATGTTACACCTGGTCCTACTGGGCATAACATTTTCCCACAGCTATGGGGAAAAAACAGGTGCAAGCTGGCAGAAATCATGGAACTGGTTGTAAGCTGGCTACAACTTTGAAAATACTGTAGCTGCGAGAAAAACTGTGGCTCAGCAAGTGGTAATCAACTTGTACCGGGTTTTTAGCATAGCTGCAGGAGTTTCAAGGGCTCTGAAAATCCAGCCCAGTATCTTCATGCAATGTTTTGAATGGCAGAAGGTTATTTGATATATTACTAGGTAACCTAGTCCACCCTGAAGAAGGGGGTATCTTCCCCAAAACATTGATAGTGTCTTTGAGTAGTGCACTGTATCTTAGCATCAGATAAATATTGCTGTATTATTAAAATCTGGGTGAGTGGTCTATATTTGCTATGTCCTTAGTCACTGCATGTGCAGCATACACAGTATAGCATCCTGGACCATCACGTGCCACACCACTGTCATGACCAGCACTGCGTGCCTCTGTGACAGGTGCATCCTATGCACTGGCAGGCATAACACATACAATAAGTGATACATGGCAGTGTGTAGCAAAAATGTCAATCGGTACTCATATCACAAGTACACAGGTATACAGAGAGTGCCAACACCAGTGGGTGGTTCAGTCAGGCCCCAGTGAAGCACAAGGTAACATCCACTGTGACACATGTCTAAACGGGTGTGCACCCTGCCATGTGACACCCTGGGAACCACAGGTACAGTCCAACACCTAGCAGACAAGGACATACACACACAAAGCTACTGAGGCATGCATCCAGATGTGAAAAAAGAAACAGCATCACATGTTAGTACATACCTTCCAACTGTCTCTAACTATGAGGAGTGTCCTTCATCTTGTCCCCCTCAGTTGCTTCGTTTTTCAAGGAAAAGGCACTGCCCATGCAGAGAATGTGCTGTCAGGTCAGACTTTAAGCCAAACAGATATAATTGTCAGAAATGGTAAATTTGGAAGCAGTATAGCACAGTGGTTTAAGGCTCTAAGCTGCAAAACAAGAGACATGGGATTGAATCCCACAGCCGTGAGGCCGTGAGCAAGTTACTTAACTTCCTTGTGCTCTCAGGTCGCAACTGTAAACAAGCTTTCAGCTTAGTGTGTCTCTCTCATGGTAAAATAAATAAATAATACTAATAATAATAAAATCAAACCTAAACTGTACAAGTAAACACATTTGCTTCTACAGTGTTCTGAGCTTGTATCCCTATGTGTGAGGATATATCCCTTATTATGGTAATCAGTGCAGTGACAAAAGGATGGAGGTATGTGGCAGTATGTTTGGCTGTATTCACCTACCCTGGCACACTGCCACATGCCACAGTGGCCCTCAGTTGTTTGAGGGACCCGAAATCCCTCCTTGTGAGGTCATAAAAGGATAATGATATTGGTCCCCATCCAGACAGTGCTGGTAGGGATGTCCAGGTGCCAGTCTATGGAGTCATATATGTCTATTCAGGGTTGGGGGACACCCTTTTCTACCTCTTCAAACAGCTGCCCCTCCCTGGTAACTATTAGATCCACCAGGTGATTTTTTTTTTTTTATTGAGAATTTGTTAACTGGGTAACTCCCAGGGCAACCAACATCCATTTTCAAGGAGGACACCGATATGGAAATAAAACAAAGGCTATATACAGTGCATGAAAACAAACAATGACCCAGTTCCTTAGGTGTCTACTTGGTGTCTTTCTGCCTGTCTCTGCATGCCATTTTGTGTCTGTCTACATTTGTCCAAGATGCAAGTGTTCTTTTCATGAGTGGCTTTGACTGACTGGGATGACAGCCCTGCCATATGGGGCTGTGCTGCAATAGTGCTGTCCATGTGCTGTTATGGCTGCATGTGGGCAAGAATGTTTCCTGACCATCATATGTGCATGCATGCACGCACAACTCTGTGTTGCACATGAAGAGACATTTCTGTTGGTACATGCAGCTCATGTGCCTCTGTGACCCGTGCGGAATTATGCCATCACTGAGGTGGCTGTGGCTGTCACACAAACACAAGTCCCTCTTGTGATACTGCCACAGCCCACACACCTTCCCAGCCTTCAGAGACAGCAGGCAGCAGCCAACAAGCACCTGCTGCATGCAGCCATAGAAGAGCAGGATGGCATTCAGGAGTTGGTTCAGCACCTGAGGGTACAACTGCAGGCGAGTGAGGACACAGCTGCCAGTTGACATGTTGCCCTGCAGAATGTGAGAACAGTGGGCATTTCCTCCCTGCATGAGTCCATCATTGCTCTCTTCTGTCTCCCACAGCAGTCAATCACCACTGGCTTCTCACCCTTGCAGTGGTCAATGGAGGACAGCATTACAGGCATGGCTACCACCATGATCCAGCATTCAGCTACTGTGGTGGACATGGTAGAGGCATGCTGCACTATTGTCCTGTCTGGCTATGGCATCCATATACTACAGAACACACTCCAGGGAGAGGCACACCACAGGGGTTGTGTTCCACAAGCAATGTGGGTGGGCACATCCCATGCCTCCTACACACCCCGGGCCATGGAATGCAGGCCCCACTGACACCTGTCCATGGCCTCTGCTTCTCCCTGGCCACTACACTATCAGCTGAAGCTGTTGTCTGCTGTGCCCTCCCACCAAGCAGTACCCCCTACACATTTGGCTGCCCCCACTGCACATACCACATATATGGGCAACCTAATCCCATTTCTGTGGTGGTGGACACCAGTCATGGAATGGTAGTATGCTGTAATACAGTTGCAAGTACATTGCCAACCATATTTATTTTCTGTTAGCGTTATTTCTGTTCTGTTTCTGACCCAATAATTCTGCACCCAGTTTGCCAACTAGCCATTTTACTTCTGTTGTAAATCACGTTATTTGATTCGTGTTCTGCTTTTCATTTTCTGTTATTTGACATATTTCAGTTACAATATTCATTCCTGTACCATTACATTATTACTGTCTCAGGTGTATGTTGTACTCACTATCTGAATCTGATGTGCTTATCTATGAGCACTGCTTGGTAATCTCTGGATCTCTGGCCAGCCTTGGGCTTCACCTTTTGAGTTGATCCTGCAACCTCTGGTCTTGTGGCTCTTTGTCCACTGCATTGTTGCCTTCCAGGGCCTGCAGGCATATTCCATGGTTCAGTGCCATATTGTGTAGGATACTACAGTCAAGGAAAATACCACAGGCCTTGTGTGGTCAGTATTGTAGGACACCACCAGATTTGTCCTGGCATTGTAACTACATTTTGAATATGCCCTAGACATGCTTAAAGATGTTGCAGGTTGCTGTATGTGCTACATTGTACCTGTCCTCTGCAACAGATGCAGGGTGAAGGACAGGTGTTGACAGCCAGGATCATAGGGTGTATGTACTTTTCCCCATGTAGAGGATATCCATTGGTTGGCTTGTGTCATCTGTGGCAGTTACATTCTGCATTACAGGCTAAAGTGTAACAGGGAAAAAAGTGTATACTCACCAAAGTGGTTCCCACTGGGTTTGTTCCTTTCTTCAAACTTTTGGTGCACAATAGAATAATGCCAGATGAAGCATTGTGAGCACTTCCAGGGTACTGTGCCAGGTTGTTGCTGAAGTGCCGTGTGGCATTGCACACCACCTGGACAATGATGAAAAAGAATCCTTTCAGTTGAGGTAGGACTCCACCCCATCCCCAGGGGTTGCATAGATGGTCACAATAGAATTGATGCATGGTTGCTCTTCACTCTCCTAGTGTGTTGGGGAATATGATAATCTCCCCAATATGGGTGGCAGTGCAGCTAGGAACTAGCACAAGAGCTGGGATCTAGCAGACTGTGTAATACCGGTGGTGCCACTCAATGGTATCTTAAGCCTCCCAGTGGTAAAGAAGCATGGTGCTGCTGTCTTTTTCAGCTCAGTGGAAACTGCATGGCTGTAGTGTGTTTTAGTATGGAGCTCTTTGTGCAGCTGACTACAGAGCTGCAGCAATATGACCTATTGTCCCCATTCTGGCCTAGGATTTGCTCATTATAAGATCCATAAATGTCAGTTGGGACCTGTACTCTCTGTGTGCAGCATAGTGCCTCTAGAGTCAGTGCTGTTGTCTGGGGGGGGGGGGGCATTCTCCCGCTCAATACCCTGCATCAGATGAATCACATGGGACATAGTAGCAGTGCTTTGCCAGGTCTCCTCCTCCTCCTCCTGTGTGCACACTGGGATAAGGGCTGGCTTTTATGGTCCTTATTCCACACTGTACTCTGTAGTGCAATGCCCTGTTTGTGTTGTGCTATCAATCTGAATATCATTGTGCATGTCATATTCAGGTGCCAAGCAAAGCTGTATATTACAGGCTTGTCTAATTTCTCTCTAGCCAGTACTGTTTAAATTGAAAGAGTCCTTGAATTCTACAACCAGTGTCAGACTCCAAAAGAATCTGAATGAGACTCCCTCTCAGTATCTACAATTCTTTTATTTCATGACAGTATCTTCAGGTGCCCACTCTCAGTTTGTGTGCTGCACATTTTAAATTACTGCTACAGTAATATTGAGTGAGGCTGGTACATCAGCTGGCACTGAATATCACATCTGCAGGCTGTTGTGCGCAATCGTGTAGTACTACACATACTTATTGCGTTTTGGGCCAAGCAATCACTCTGAATATGGGGGCCAATATCAGTGGGTTGAACATCCATCATGACTAAATAGGGGATCAAGGTATTTCTTAATCTTGTAATGTTGAACAAATAGAAACATAGAAACATAGAATTTGATGGCAGATAAGGACCACTTGGCCCATCTAGTCTGCCCATTTCCCTACCTGTTTCAGAAACCACAGATCATAATTGATCTGCGGCTTGCCCTCTCTTACCTATTGCTAGAGTTCCTTTTTGTACATCGCAAGCATTTTTGAATTCCCATACCATTTTGGCCCCCAACACCTCTGCATGGAGGCTGTCCCATGAATCCACAACCATTTATGTGAAAAAATACTTCCTCACATTACCCCTGAGTCTACCCCCATTTATTCTCATAACATGTCCCCTTGTTCTTGTACATCTTCTTTTTTGAAAGATGCTACCCTCTTGTACCTTATTTATACCCGTAAGGTATTTGAAAGTCTCTATTGTATCCTCCCTTTCTCTACTGTCCTCCATGGAATATATATTGAGATCATTTAGTCTCCCCTCATATGACTTCTTGTGCAGTCCCTGCACCATTTTTGTTGCCCAAATGGAAACAACAGATTATTTTGTACAACTCATTTACCAAACACAGTCTAAGAGATATGTATTATTTTGTTTTCATAGGGGTACTTTTATTTATAACTAATAGGACTGAAGCCCATGGTGGACACGTGGCTTGTCCATGGTCATGCAGTAAGCTGGTGATTATAGTGGGATTTGCACCTACTGTATGTCTCTTAGTTCACAGTTCAGTGCTTTCACCCATAAACTATACTCCTTCCCAGACTGACCCTCATAGTCCTATAATATTCAAGCATTAACTGTGAATAGAAAGCTAGGTAGATATTCTTAGCTACATGCTAGTCATACAGCCAGCAGAATGCCAGCAAAAAAATGGCATTACTGGTGAAAGAACAGACATGCAAATGTGCCCTGGTCCCTACTGTGCTGCTACCAATGTTAGGAAGTAAAAAGGAAGGACTGGTTTAACATGTTCATCAGTTTGAGCTTTCACTTCTCTGTACCTTAGTTTCTGTGTGAACTGTTTCATGTGGCAGTATGAATTGGAATAAATTGCTGAAATGCTCTATGAGGGTGAGATTTTGTATTGATTACTCTATAGCCAAGAGTGCCATCCAGTTTCCTTACTCAGTGACTGTTAATTGCTCTGACAACTGAGCACATCATTTTAGGGTTGTTTTTATTTCATCTCAGGATTGTTTATATCTGATCAAAGGACAACCCTCGTTTACTAGGGGTATTATTATGTATTTGTTTAAAATGAACATTCACTGTATCAGTTTGTATGTAGTCACTGACATTGTTTGTTGCTTGTTCACTGTGAAAGGAGGGCTAGGAAAATATTTCTTGTTTTCAGCCTCATCCAGTGGGGTAGGGGGGGTTACAAGAAATATTGACTGATATTAAACTTGTTTAATTGTTAGGTCAATTTGTGAATTGAGAAAATTTGGCCAAGGTGCCAGGGAAATTCCCTTACTCTTTTTGAGAAGGGCCATGGGATCTTTAATATCCACCTGGACAACTAGCAGAACAAGCAAACAGAACCTTGATTAACACCCCATCTGAAAGAAAGATTTACAGCGTTGCATTGTTTTGCAGTGAGTTTCAAAGAATTTATGGGCATCCAGTTTAAAAGAGAATCCTTTTTTCTTCCTCTGTGTTTTAAATTAAAGGAAAGAAAAACAAATATTCATATTGTCTACGCAGAGATAAAAAAACAAATGCAGTGACCCAATATTACTTTATAGATATACTATAGGCTGAGAGAATCTCTTTTGAGAAACTGACCCTTAGCTAATACTATAGCTAAACCATTAACATTTGGCACCCTTTGCCAAGAATTGCTGGAATTTTACACAACAAGGCACATAACTGTCCATGTTTCTTATACAGCAGCAGTAGCCATTTGAATTACACAAAGATTCCATTATTTATAGCCAGGCTATAAATTACATTGGACTGTGCTTCAAAACCATTCAAAACAATACCAAATAAGCACCATGAGGGAGACATTTATAAATGATAGCTACAACCCTGAAATCAGTGACCACTAGAAAAATACTAAAGTGGAATTGTACACATTGCAAGCTATAAACAGAAATCCGAATGCCCCCTTTAGCAGTACCCTACAGTCCACATCTAAAGCTAGTACCCAATGTAATCACGGACCTCCAACACATTATGCAGGAAGATGAAAAAACATAGGATGTTTTTACTGAATGACCACTCCTAGTACTTAGAAAGACCCACAATTTCCAATGAATCATTAAACTAACTACACCCTGCCAGCAGACTACAGTATTTGCCAGTCTTGTGCCCATATGGAAACAGCTGGTGCTAATATGCCTATACAGTACTGCACAGCAAATTGGATTATAAACTTCCCAGATTGTTTGCCTATAGTTTCAGTGATGCAAGTTAGTTGCTGGAGTGAACTGAATCCTAAAAGTTCTAAAAAGGAGAACACTGCAGATGTTAAGAATATATATTAGCATGCATTACTACATACAGTAGTTGGGAATAATAGAATTATCACTCCAACTGACGGGCATTTTTCTGCAGGCCAGGAGATATACATGTACTTGTTTTAATTAGTAAATGTGATACATGTTTTGTACTTACTCATGCTTGTAACTGCTGGCACAGGAAATGGTTATGACTGGACTATTCATCCAAACCATTTTTTTTCCTAATGTTAATACATTAAATAAATATGTACAGATCTATGAGGAAAGACTGAAAAGTCTGAAAATGTACTCATTGTAGAACGGGGGAGAGGGGTCATGACAGAGACTTTCAAGTTCATGAAAGGATTCAATACAGTAGACATTGCAAGTTTATTTAATATGAGAAACAGAGCATCTACTACATGTCAGGAGTTTAAGCTGGAAGGGGAAGGGGTTCAAAAAAGACATTAAAAAGTGCCACAGTATTTCAGAGAAAGGGTGATGGATAGGTTAAATAAACTCCCAGACAAGGTTATGGGGGCAGAGACACTATTATGGTTGAAGAGAAATTCAGATGCATTTAAGGCAGTTTTATAAGGCAGTAAAATGTAAAAAGGAAAGTTGTATTTGAGGGAAATAAGTAAAATTAAAAAGTTCTGAGTGGGAAATTTTGGAACAAACATAATGCACTATTCATGTATTTGTCTGTCCTTCTCTTTTCTATGTTTCCATAATACTATTCAAATAGAAACTTTATACTGTATGTGTAATGTTTATTATATGTGTCATTATTCAGAATACTGTACTTTACACAATGGGCAAAAGTCAGTTTTAAATGATGCACAGTACAGTAGTGTAGCAACAAGCAGAATACACATTTGAACCATGGTGCAATATTCATCAATGCAATTGATAAAACTAGAAGCTGATCAGATAGGCAAGTAAGATTAGGGGAATTGAGAGATTTAAGTTACATGCTAGAAAAAAAGATGAGTTTTAGGCAAGATGTGAAGATAAGGGAGCCAAAGGGATAGCTAGACAGGGAGAAATTGCCAGACTAAGTGCATCAATGGAGAAGACCCTATTTTGCTAGACATTGTGAAGGTGACAGCAGCAGTAATTTTTAAATTAAGGAACAAGAAGGATTGGAAAGGAATGGATATGTTAAATATTCTTTTGTCCTGTCTACAGTTAAACAGAGTTATTTTTCAAATGTAACTACTTAAGTATGGTAGATGTCCTCATATTCATCCTATTCCTTTGTAAAAGCTTTATTTTATTGCCATTTTTCCATCTTCATCATTTTAGAACATATTTACTTTTAGCCAACTGTGTGCAACCTTTAATTTTCAATGGTCCCTGATTCTATCCGGTTATATAGTTAGCAATATTAAAATACAATAACAGCAAGGGTCTTTCTTAGGGTCATATAATTAACCAGAAACTGTTTGTGGGGTTAAAAGTTGTGAACACCTTAAAGTGATTTATGGAAAGTTGCCATAGCAAATGAGAGTAGTAGCCTGTAGGAGTTGTGAATCAGTCTCCTACCATTCAAACTGTCTAAAAGTGCTGTTTTCCATGGAAAATAAATCCTTTAATTTCTGTGTTCTGCTTCATTTGCATGACCCTGCTCCATTCGAGACTGCTGGCCAGTTGTCCACGGCCCTGCCCACTTGGTACGCAGGTATGCATTGAGCAGATGGGGTGGAGTTGCAGTCCCAGACAGGCAGCCAATTGAATGCCCTGCCTGGACCCAGAGTGGATCCCTCAAGCATGACAGCACAGGACCGAGATCATGCATCATATGCATGCACCCATTGAATGCACAGGTGTCTGCTATCAGCATAGGCAGAGCCCCCCTATGCCTGCCCCGGAGGCATCCCCCACTGCTAGAGCACAGCTTCTCCCTGAATATGGTGGAGCACTCTCCCCGATTCCCCGATGGCACCCCTGCCCCCGAACACAGCGGTGCCACCTCCCCAGCACCTTCCCAGCACTGCACCCCCTGACACACAGTGGGGCACACGTCCATGCCACCCCACCCCAGCAGCACCAACCACTCCAGCCCGACCCCTGTACCTGGCTGGAGTTTGTGTGGCCATGGGAAGGCTGGCAGCCCTGCCCACTGACCACACCCTCTGCCTCCTGCACTGGGGATGGGGCATCAATTTGCTGGGGGAGTCTCTGTGCTGCAGGGACAGGGGGGCTCCATGTGTTTGGGAGGGGGATCATGACCAGTTGCCATGCTGGGGGGTACCCTGTGGGTGTGTGTTCATGGCTTCATAAGGCAGTTATGGCAGGGTCCCACCTGGCATACCCTACCCATCCCTGCGCCACCCCTGAGTGTTGCACTGCTCACCTTTGAGACTGGCTCATCGTGCAAGCATGCCCCTTGCTCACCCCCACCACATTGCAGTCTGCACAGCCAGGGATCAGGTGCATAGGGGCTGTGCACCCCATTTGGTGCATTCCACACTAGGAGGCACAATTGATGCAGAGTAGCTATGCACCACAGATCTGTGGCACGTAGCCACCTGGCACATTCATGCATAGGCCCCATTGTTTACAAGTAGCTGTATCTAGCATTATAAAATGTGTAGAAAAGTTCTAGTGATTTGTTTGGCTGAAGTCAACTCAGAGCTATGTCATTACTGACCCATAATTATACTCCTGAACTACTTACAGCAATTCAGGCACTATAACATAAACATAACAAGCATTTGTCAATGCCAAATGTTTGCTTGCTGGCATTAGCAGTGGAAGTGCAGGAGTTAGACAGATGCAGTATAGGAATGGCATTGAAGTATTGAACTGACGCCAACTCCACCCTCACTCTGCAGTGATGGACAGGCATTGGGGTGTGCCTTTGGGTCATCACCCATGACGGTCACGACATTTCACCTCACCCTACCCTTCAGACACTGACAAGTGTTGAAGTGTGCCTTGGGTTGTTTCACCTTTACATTTGCCTCATTCCATAAGGAAATATGCTGAAATGAGTGCAGAATAGGAGAATGGGGTGAACTCTGGGGGCAAAGAGTCCAAGGTGCACCTCGGTGCCTGTCACTGGCTGCAGGGTGGGGGTGGAGGTGAAATGGCATGAGCATTACTGTCGACAATCCCAAGTCACACCCCTGATGCCTGTCAGTCCCTACTTTTTGGCATTGAATTTCAGCTACCATTCTTCTGACCATTTTTCCAACCTTGATAGGTCCTCCTTTAGGTTGCTTATGCCCATGTCACTATCTACCCTCCCACTCAGTTTCGTGTCATCTGCAGAAAGCAGTACCTTACCATTTATTCCCACAGTAATGTCACCAATGAACAGGTTGAATAGGTGGGGGCCAAAACAGAGCCCTGGGAACTCCATTAGTGACCTCCCCAGGATCCGACCCCACCCCGTTAACAATCACCCTCTGCTTCCTGCCCCGCAGCCAGGAAGCCACCCATCTGACAATGTAGACCCCCACGCCCATGTCACTAAATTTGCTAAGTAGGCATTTGTGGAGGACCAAATTGAAGGCCTTACTGAAGTAGAACTACAAAAGATCGACTGGATGTCCCTTATCCACTGGTAACCCAGTCGAAGAATAAGATCAGATTGGTCTGTCACATCTGCATATTAGGTTCTATACAGCTGTCACCACTACCAAAATAAGAGACTGCACCTCTGAATAAGGAACATTTAAGTCAACTTTATAATTGACCCAGAATTTCTTGTTGTTTCATGTAAAACATTGACAGCTCTCTTGCATGACATCATTTGGGGGGGGCACACAAACTGGAGGGCAGCCAGAAACAAAGCGCTGATAAAACATAAAAAAAATTTACTACAACAGATTTTTTTTTTACAAAACAAATTGCAGCTTCAATATCTAAAGCATGGCTGGCAATGACATACTATGTGAAAAAAGGCATTTGGGGAACTTCCATAAATCTCTTTAAACATTTCATTGCTTTAACCATTAGTAACCACACTACCAATTTAGTATCCTGCTCTAACATTTTACTTAGAGTATTGAATTGTGATCAAATGTTCTGATGGCATAGTTTTCTACTTCAAGCATTTTTTTTACAGTAGGTGGGGTTTTGTAAACTCTTGGCCAAATTTGTGGAGCATGTATACTACATGTTCACACTATATATAGTCCTCTTCCGTTTCTTAGGTATAACTGAATGACTGTCTGGTCAAGCCCAACTTCCATACCTTTCTTGTACAGCCTGAACCTTATTTACTTTGTTGCCAATTTAATTCTATGTACAGTGGCACTAGCCAGAATACAGCAGAGTACCTTGCAGTATCACTTCAGTATAACTGGGAGAGTGCTTCAGTATGCTGCAGGGAACAGTATACTTTAACGTCAGTTAAGCCCTTTTATCATGCAGTATTTTCTGACATGCCACTTATTAAAAGGTACTTCAAGGTAGCACATTGCATCATATTGCATCATGGCTAGCATTTAATTGTGGTGCACACTGTAATTTGTAATTTTATCATTTTTTTATTGTAATCTGTTTTTAATGTATACCTCTGTTATAAACAAACTGTGGTATTATTATTATTATTGCATTTTGCAGAACCCCAATAAAAACAGGCATTTGTCAATGCCAAATGTTTGCCATTGGTATTGCTGGTCTCACAATGAACAATGGGCAAAGTGGGGGGGGGGATAGGGTAACAGTCCCTGTGCTGTAATATTAACATGGAAGTGGCGGGAGAGACTGGAGGAGGGTAGGAGGGTTTTAGTTATGTTTGGCGGCACCGGGAGTGGGCTACCCGCTATTGCACAATAAAAATGGGTAGGATGAGGGGGTTGTAGCTAGCACTGGGGAAGACATTGGGAGAGGTGGGAGGACAGCAGGCTGATCATGACAGATCAGCTGTGCTTGGTGGGCAGTGTTATGTAGATCAAAGGAAAGAGCCACCCAATGATTGGGCAGGCTATCTCCTTTGAATTACACAAAGTTTCAACCCAGCAAGTCAGAACTGAGTCATGATCAGCCTGGCTATTGATTGGTATGACACTGACAAGCCCCTTGAAGACTACTCTGCATTGGACCAACAGTGTTACACTTCTCAAAACTCACTCTTCTAACAAAATGTTCAAAGTACTTGCACACAGTGAACATAAAAATTAGAACTGCCAGTCTAAAACCACCCAACTTCACATGTTAGGGCCTTGAATACTAATGTGCAGACATGCCCCCCCCAACAAAAAAATGTAAATCAATTACTAAACAGTAAAATATATTTGCTGTCACTGCAAGTCAGCAGAATGTGCAACAAACTGCCAATATTCCCTCCACAGCCATGTCCTCCTGAATCTTACCCTGGTTAGGCAGACATCCCCTCCGATCTTGTCTCTCTGTCATGTGGGGTCCCTCAGGGCTTGATGCTGTCACCCACGTTGTTCGCAGTGTACATGATGCCCCTCAGAGACATTGTAAGAAGGTATGGACTGAGGTTTCACTGCTATGCTGATGATACCCAGCTCTACCTGTCTTTCACATCCGACTAGGATAGTGCACTCTCAGCATTTAATAACTGCCTCTCTGAAATCCAGGATTGGATGAATTCCAGCTGGCTGAAGTTGAACTCGGGTAAGATGGAGATGATGGTTGTGGATCCAGGTTGCCGGACAGGGGGGTTGGGGACTGGTCAGCCTACGGGCTTTTCCTGAGGAGTTCCCAGCTTCTTGCCTCTGAATGGGTGAGGGACCTAGGGGTGGTGCTTGACCATGGGCTGACACTGTGACCTCAGGTGTCAGCAGTCATCAAGTCATCCTTTTATTATCTGAAGAACATTGCTAGGGTCAAGCACCTTGTTCCATCCAGTGATCTTCCCACACTGGTCCATGCCTTTGTGATCTCATGCCTTGATTACTGCAACTCCCTTTACCTAGGGCTACTGGGGGTTGATATCAGCTGCCTGCATCTGGTGCAGAATGCAGCAGCCCAGTTGTTGATGGGGACTTCAGGGTCATGTCATACCACACCGGTGCTGGGCGAACTGGACTGGCTGCTGTTTCAGTGGTGGATTACCTTCAAAGTCAGACTTCTGATTTATAAAGCCCTACACAGACTTAGCCTGGACTACCTGAAAGAGCTTCTGTCCCCCTACCGTCCCAAGCGATTGCTCTGCTCAGCTGACAAGGGGTTGCTAGAGATTCCAAGGGTGTCCTTAAAATCTTTAGGGGCCATGCATTTATGTATGCAGTCCCAGCTCTTTGGAATTCTCTACCCCATCAGCTACGGGAGTATCTGACTGTGGGGGGGCTTCAAGCGGTCACTAAAAACATTTCTGTGGTGCCAAGAATATGCTGCCTAATTATGCTAGAGTTATTGCTTATCTGTTTTATATTGTGTTTGATATTTTATCCTGTTGTATTTATACTTTTATGTAAAGAGCCTTGATGCTCCTGAAAGGTGCTCAACAAATAAAGTTTATTATTATCAATTATTATTATTATTATGATGTCCATCCTCGGCTGGGCCCCCTCCATGTCCCTCCTTGGCTGGGCTCCCCCCATGTCCCTCCATGTCTGGGCCCCCCCGTCCCTCTTCTGCTAGTCTCTTCCTATGTCTCTCATCAGCTGGGCTCCTCCTATGTCCCTCCTCAGCTGGGCTCCCCCATGTCCCTCCTTGGCTGGGTTCCCCCATGTCCTTCCTCAGTTGGACTGACCCTGTGTTCCTCCCCTCCACAGTTTCTCTTTTCCAGTTGCTCCCTGACTGTGCTACCCAACATTTCACCCCAGTTTGTGTAGATCCACACTAAATACAAATCAATCTGATGACTGCTAAACTGATAAAAATATTGCAACAAAGAACTGAAAGATGGCAGAAATAATAAAGCTGCTTAGAATGATTCTGAATAAATTACTTGCTGACGTGAACTGCTGTTTTTTTGTTTTGTTTTTTACATTCTCTGTGTTAAGTAATGTTTCCCATACCCCTTCCCCCTCCAATAACTTTTCCTGCTCACCGATGACCTTCTTCTCTGCTCCTGGTGCTGGACCACTTACTGCCCCCACTGTCATGCTGCCAGCTGGGCTTGCTTTCCTCTCACTCAATCACCTTGAGATCAGTCCCAGGACAATCGCTGCCCCTGCTGATACAGTTTCCACCACCATTGCTATTGTTGGACACTGCTACTCATGGTTAGCACTCCTGGGGTGGTTGCTCTCGCAATGACTTGGTGCAAGTGTGGAGTCGGCATGGGGAGTAGAGTGGTGGTGGAGGGTGGCCTGGGAACTGCATATTCAAGCTTGTTGCTCATCACCAGATTCAGAAGGGCTGCTGCTCTGGTACAACAGCGAGGTGCCAGATCTCTAGATTTCTTTCACTGCTGCCCTGCTAGTCCTATCTCTTTTGGTCCTCCGGTACAACCCAAGCTCTTTCTTTGACTGACATAGCTGGTGGCTGCTGTCACTTCTCTCACTCTGTGCGGGGTTGGGGAACAGGCCTTGGATCCCGGCGCCCAAGTACCAAACACACCCGAGGATGGGGGATGCACAGCATGGTCACTGTATGGTAACTCCTGGCATGGATTTGCAAGCTCTATCTGATCCCCTGTATCTCTGACCCATCTAGTCAGCCAGTCTGTCCTTTCTGTTCCCTAGACTGTCAATCAGCGGAGCTCTTCATCATTATCTGATCTCAACCTCTACAAGTGCATGCCTTATAGTGATGACCCCTGACTTCAATCCAGTTGCACAATGTGCCTTCCCATACATGCAGCCTGAGTCTGTTTTCTGGAGTTGATATAACACAGACTCGGGCATGCAGGATGATCTAAGTCATTTTTTTTTCCTTTGGTCTGGCCAAACACAGAGGTTAGCCATACCTTAACTAGTGGCTATGGTTAATCTGGGGAGAGGAGAACCGCAGCAGACTGATCCTGATGTAATCAGTATCACAAACTCACTCAGTAGGTCAGCCCTCTACTCCCAAAGTGCCAACCTCCGAGCGCAGTCTTGTGAACAGTTAACAGAAACAGGGTAACCCTCCTGTCTGTTTTGTGGGTTCCGATCAACCTTTGGTCTCATTTCTGGGGGATTCAAACTGTGAACCTCTTGCGAGAATACCCAATGCACAGGCTCAGATAATTCTGTCTTCGGAGGGGGGCCAGATATCTTTGCCTATGGGCACCTAACCAGGTGTATAGAAATGAACCCTAAAAAGACCTCAGATTAAAACGCTTACCTTTTTCCAGTTTGGTATCACTATTCAAGCTTATGTACAGTGTCTGCTTTAACCATATATACTTCACTTGTAAAGGAAAGAAATTCAAAGACAGACTAAGTAGGCTCTAAAAAATCGAGTTTTACTAAAATAGATAAAAAAAATGTAAAACATAAAATACAGAACCATATATCACAAGAACCATACAACCTTTTAAAAGAACACGGTTTAAACAGTGCAGTTCCTACTACAGTACTTAGATTTGTCTCTCTCTCTCTACATACCTGCTTAAAGTGCTCAAAGATGTTTCTATGTCAGAGTGTAGATAAAAGCGTCACTGAGGGAAAACAGAATATTCCTTAAAAAAAACTGTATTTGCCAACCCCTTTGTGTGAGGTCACCTAGCTCCTCCTCTGTCAGAATAGATAAAAAAATATATCTATACAAAAACAGGATGTCTTTTTAAAGTATTAAATTCTGTAATCCTCAGCACAACTCATTTTCTTCAAATGATTTTCTTTGATCTTAGAAGCAACTTCCCCTTTCCAGGACATCAAAGCCTTTTATGACTTCGCACTAAATAGTCATAACCTGCTCTTCTTCCTCTAACCGTTATAAAAGTTTATGATCTATCTTGGCAGTTAGGTATCTTCTAGCCTGTAATTAGCTTCTGGCCTTCCAGGTAACACCTTGTATCTAAAACCTGTGTGTGTGTGTGTGTGTGTGTGTGTGTGTGTGTGTGTGTGTGTGTGTGTGTGTGTGTGTGTGTGTGTGTGTGTGTGTGTGTGTGTGTGTGTGTGTGTGTGTGTGTGATTTCACATGTGTTCTCAGCATCTCTCATGAGAGACGGTCCGTAACACATTTTTATATTACAAAAAGCATAGGTTAATCAGAACCAGCTGTCTGAGTGTCACAATTCCTCCCCAACTAGACTGAATTTGGGGGCTCTATCCCCTGCAAGGGATGAGCTTCCCAAATCAGTTCACTCCTCATATGCCCGAGACAGCCCATCAGAGTTCTGGTTTTTGACTCCAGCTGTATGTATGATTGTCAGATCATACTCTTGCAAAGCAAGACTCCATCTTAGCAAGCTACCATTTTTTCCCCATCTGCATCAGCCAAACCAGGGGGTTGTGGTCAGTCTGCACCACAAAATGCTGCCCATACAAGTATGGATCCAACATCTTTATGGCCCACACTATGGCAAAACATTCGTTTTCCACTGTGGAGTATGCTTGCTCCCTGGGAAGTAACTTCCTACTCAGGTATGCTATTGGGTGATCCCTCCCTTGGCTGGATGTCTGACTCAGTACTGCCCCAATACCCATGTCTGAAGCATCAGTCTGAACTATAAAGGGTTTGCTATAGTCAAGACTTGTCAAAACAGGAGCACTGCACAGTGCCTCCTTTAGATTGGAAAAGGCTTCCTCACAGGATAGGCCCCGGGTCATTTTCTTGGGCATCCTTTTCTTTGTCAGGTCAGATAGGGGAGCAGCCAGGGCATTGTAATTGGGTACAAATTTTCTGTAGTACCCTGCTGTCCCTAGAAAACTCCTGACCTGCTTCTGCATTTCTGGTCTGGGCCACACCTGGATTACCTTTATTTTTATTTGGTTAGGACAGAGCTGTCCTCAGCCTACCACATGCCCGAGGTATGCCACTTCTCCCATGGCCACCTGGCACTTCCTGGCTTTTACAGTGAGCCCAGCCCTCTGTATCCTGCCCAGCACTTCCCTAAGGTGGGATAATTGTTTCTTCCAGCTGGTACTAAAGATGGCAATGTCATCCAGGTACGACACGACGTACTCCTCAGCACTGGTTAACACCTGGTTCACCAACCTTTGGAAAGTGGCCAGGGTGTTCTTCATTCGGAAATGCATTACTTTAAACTCAAATAAGCCTATTGGAGTGATGAAAGTCGACCTCTCCCTAGCTCTGTCTGTCAATTCTACCTGCCAATACCCCTTGGTCAGGTCAATCGTCGTAAGGTAGGTCACCCCTCCCAACTTGTCCAGGAGTTCATCTGTCTGGGGCATCTGGTGGGCATCGGACTTCGTGACTGCATTCAGTCCCCGATAGTTTACACAGAAATGAGTAGAGCCATCTGGCTTAGGCACAAGGACTATGGGTGAGGCTCAAGGGCTGTGGGATCTCCGGATTACCCCTAAAGCCAGGAGCTCCTCCACTTCCCTCCTAATGTCCTTTTGGACAGCCTCTGACACCCAATATGCTGTCTGCTGTATGGGCGTCTGTGTCCCTGTCCCCACATCATGAGTCGCTAAGCGGGTTAGTCCAGGCTTGATGCTAAACAACGGGGAAAAGTCTGCCAAAACCTCCCTTACTTCCTGGATCTTGTCCGGGGTCAGCTGGGGAGACAATTTTACTGCCTCCACAGAGGACTCCCACTTACTTTCTTCCAATAAGTCCAGAAAGGGGTCTCCTTCATCTGTCCCTTCCCCAGGACTACACACTGCAAACACCATGTCAGCCCTATGTGCATATGGCTTCATCATGTCGACATGGTACATCCTTTCTGTCTGTCTTCAGTCAGGGAACTCTACAATGTAGTTCACTTCATTTACCTTCCTAACCACTTTGTACGGTCCTGCCCACTCAGCCTGCAGCTTGTCTTTCTGGACAGGAATAAGGACCATGACTTCCTTACCCACCATGTATGAGTAAGCTCTGGCTCTGTGGTCATACCACACTTTTTATTTCTGTTGGGCAGCTGTCAGGTTGCTCTGGGTGGTCCCCATAAGCTCCTTCAGCCTTTCCCTAAACCTAAGGATGTAATCCACAATAGGAGTTCCCTGGGTGGTGTGCTTGCCTTCCCAGTCCTCCCAGATCAAGTCTAGGGGCCCACGTACCCTGCATCCATATAAGAGTTCAATGAAGAAAAATCTTGTCGACTCTTGGGCACCTCCCTGTATGCAAACAACAGGTGGGAAAGGTATTTCACCCAGTCCCTCCCATGCTGTTCAGCAAATGACTGGATTATTGACTTTAGGGTACCATTGAATCTTTCCACAAACCCATTGGCTTGTGGGTGATACAGTGTCTTGCATCTCTGCACCACCCCACACTTCTCCCATAAACATTTCATCAGGTCCGACATGAAGGAACCCCCTCAATCAGTGATAACCTCCTGCGGAAACCCAATATGGGAGAAAATACCAAGTAAGGCATCTGCCACTTTGTCTGTCCTCAGTGAGGATAGGGCAACTGCCTCTGGGTACCGGTTGGCATAATCCTCCACAGTCAGGATGAATCTCTTCCCTGAGGAGCTTGGGGTATTTAAAGGCCCCACAATATTCATTCCCACCCTCTGGAATGGCTCCTCTACTATGGGCAATGGAATCTGGGTGGCTTGGGTTTTCTTGCCCACCTTCCCTATTTCTTGGCACCAGTGACAAGAGCTGCAATACTACTTCACCTGCTGGGTGAAGTTAAGCCAGTAAAAATTCTGGGCCAACTGCTGCATAGTGCGTGTGATTCCCAGGGAATATCATCTGCAATCTTGAGCAACTGCTCATGATACCCCTGGGGAATGACAAGCTGCCTGCCTAGCATCCCTCCCTCTGACTGTACTGCCTGGCTATACATAAGTCCATTTTCCCAATAAACCTTATGTCTGCCATCGCCTCCCTGTGCACTGCCTGAGTCTGCCCAAGCCCTCAGCTTCTCTAAACTAGGGTCACTTCTCTAAGCAGCTGCAACCCCCTCACACATTCCCAAGGCATGGGACAGGTCCCCTTCAGTCACTAAACTAGGGTCCCTAGCACTAGCGTCAGGGCTCTCAGGATCACTGTCTATCCCAACCCTCTGACAATGGGTCACCCTTCCCTCCTCAGAGTAACCCTCTGTAGCTGTGTGGTTACTTGCTACTGGGGAAATTTCTACCCCCTCTTCATTAGTCTCCCCATCTAGAGACATAGGCTGGGGAACCAGCCTCTCAGTGGTTTCCACAATGGCTTCTGTGGGGTTCAGGGAACTACAATTTTCCCTTGCCACTTGGCTATGGGTAACTGCACATACCATTCCCTGTTTTAGATTATTGCCAAGGATTACATCCACTGCTAAGGTTTTGGCTACAGCCACCTGTTGCACAGTTCCCCCTGTTTCACCCCAGTCTAAGAGAACACTAGCGAGTGGCAATGTTTTCTCCCCTCTCACAAAGTCTTGTACAGTGACGTATTTATTGGGTATAAGCTGACCAGGCTCTACTAGATCCCCCTTTACCAAGGTCAAGGATGCCCCTGTGTCCCTTAACCCTTGCATCTGTACACCATTCACCATGACTGGGTGCATGTGTTCCCTCATGTTCATTGGCATGCTCCCAGGGACACTCTAACAACCCACTTCTTTTTTAGTACCATTCTGCGTATTATTGCTCATTCTTTTGGGACACTGTCTGGCAATAAGGCCAGTTTCTTTACATAACCAACATTCACTTCTCTTTTCAGAGAAATCTTTTTTCTGAAACCTGGGACTAACTGGTTTCAGTGGAGGCAGTGAGGGTTTTAGCTGCCCTGAAGGTGTGATTTTCCTTTTCTGCACTGCCACACCCATGCCATTCACTCTCAGAGCAGGTCTGCTCTTGGCATAGCGGTCTGAGAGTTCAGCAGCCTCTTGCACTGTTTTGGGTTCTCGGTCCTCTAGCCAGGTTTTTAGCTCTGCTGGGCATGCCCAATAAAACTGTTCTAACAAAATCACATTTTCAATTTTATCAACAGAGTTTGCCTCAGTTCCTTCCCACCAACATTTTAAAAACTGATGTTGCTTCATGGCTAGCTTCTCATAGCTGATATCAGGGCTTCTCCTGAGCTTACGGAATTTAGCTCTGTATGATTCAGCAGTTAATTCAAATTTTTTTAACAGTACAGCTTGAAGTTTGTTGTAATTATCACTGTCCTCATTGTCCATTTGACCCAATGCATCCTGAGCTTTCCCAGTAAGTAGCAGGGATAGCTGGAAGCTCCAGGACTCTCTAGGAATTTTAATCTGAATTGAAACTTTTTCAAAAGAATTTAAAAATGTATCCATATCCTCCCCCTCTTTAAATTCAGCTATTAATTTGGAATTCAATTTGTAACCCAGTCCTGTAGTCCCAGTTAAACCCAAGCCACTTACCTGCTCTGGTGCCACTGGTCGGAGTCAGATCTTCTCCAGTTCGTGTTGCCTCTGGTGCTCCTGCTCCTCATGGTCTGCATCTCAGCATTCTCACTCTCTCTTCTACTCTGCAACTCACTGTTCACATTCTCTTCTATCTGGAACTCCAGCACCATTCTGCACAACTCAATTTGCAGCCTGAGTACTTCTGGATTGAGGATACTGGTGACCTTCCCCTGCTGCTGTGGCCCTTCACTGACAGTGGCCCTGTTGCCCTCCTCATCAGATCTGGACACTGCACTGGCCGCTAGCCCTGCCACACTTGAGGTCTGGTCCTTTTCAGTCATGGTCCGTGACTCGCTGCTCTGGGTATCTGCTACCATCAGGGCATCTATGAGGTTCTGCTTGCTGGCTTTCACCTTGAATGGGACTCCTCTGTCCCTGCACAACTGCCTTAGGTAGTCTACAGTGTGCCTGCTGTAGTTGGAAGCCATCTTCACTAACTACTCTTACTCTGACTTGCACTTTAGGAAAAAAAAATAAAACGGGTAGGAACTTGACTGTATGTCAAGTGATATAGTTCTGTCTCCTTTTAAAATACAACTCTGCCTTTTTCTTTCTTTGCAAGTGAGCTGATGGTCTCAGCTGACACACTGAACAATAAAAGCTTGTAATACCAAAATTTTATCCACACCGCTGCCAACCAATCTGTCACAAGCCCACTCAGCAGGTCAGCTCTCTACCCCCAAACTGCCAACCTCCAATCACAGTCTTGTGAACAGTTAACATAAACAGGGTATCACTCCTGTCTGTTTTGTGGGTTTGGATCAACCTTTGGTCTCAGTTCTGGGGGAATTCAAACTGTGAACCTCTTGCTAGCGTACCCAATGTACAGGCTCAGATAATTCTGTCTTTGGGGGGGTCAGATATCTTTGCCTATGGGCACCTAACCAGGTGTACAGAAATGAACCCTTAAAAACTTTTATAAAGACCTCAGATTAAAACACTTACCTTTTTTCCGTTTGGTATCACCATTCAAGCTTATGTATAGTGTCTGCTTTAACCATATATACTTCACTTGTAAAGGAAATAAATTCAAAGACAGACCAAGTAGGCTCTAAAAAATAGAGTTTTACTAAAATAAATAAAACAAATATGTAAAACATAAAATACAGAACCATATATCACAAGAACTATACAACTTTTTAAAAGAACATGGTTTAAACAGTCAATTCCTACTACAGTACTTAGATTTGTCTCTCTCTCTAAATACCTGCTTAAAGTGCTCAAAGATGTTTCTTTGTCAGAGTGTAGATAAAAGTGTCCCTGAGGGAAAACAGAATATTCCTTAAAAAAACTGTATTTGCCAACCCCTTTGTGTGAGGTCACCTAGCTCATCCTCTGTCAAAATATATAAAAAAATATATCTATACAAAAACAGGATGTCTTTTCAAAGTATTAAATTCTGTAATCCTCAGCACAACTCATTTTCTTCAAATGATTTTCTTTGATATTAGAAGCAGCTTCCCCTTTCCAGGACATCAAAGCATCTTTTATGACTTCGCACTAAAATGTCATAACCTGCTCTTCTTCCTCTAACCATTATAAAAGTTTATGATCTATCTTGGCAGTTAGGTATCTTCTAGCCTGTAATTAGCTTCTGGAATTCCAGGTAACACCTTGTATCTAAAACCCGTGTGTGTGTGTGTGTGTGTGTGTGTGTGTGTGTGTGTGTGTGTGATCTCACATGCTGCTTCAGCATCTCTCATGAGAGACAGTCCATAACACATTTTTATATTACAAAAAGCATAGATTAATCAGAACCAGCTGTCTGAGTGTCACAGTCAGCACTGCTCTGGCTTCTGGGTGGCAGATCAAAGGAAAGAGCCACTCTCTGATTTGGGTGGCTTCTTTCCTTTGAAATACATGAAAATTCTGCCCACCAAGCCAGCACAGTGTTATGGTGAACCCGGCTTATGATTGGTGTGCTACTAACTAGCCCCTTGCAGACTGCCATGCATTGGAACACAGTGACACACTTCTCTAAACCCAGTATATCACACCAAGATTTTTGCTGCACATGCATGAACATACTGAGCTTTTTTTTCAATAGCTTTTGTACACCTTATGTTGGAAATAAAAACATAATTAAGAATCTTTCCAAACCATATGTTTCGGATGCCCACAACTGGTACAGGGATGACCATATCAGATTAATTCAAAACAAGGTCTCCCACTCGTGATACAAAACCCCTGTGGTCCTATGCAAGGCCAAGCTCCTTGATTCTGACTGATGCTGGAGGTGTCAGGCTCTTGGGGGGGGCTACTTCATATACTTTGGACCTGCCCCAATCTACAGAACTTCTGGAGACAAGTGTGTTCTGCTGCATCCAAGGTGCTCCACAGACAGATCCCCCACTTTCCCACATTCTTCCTCCTGGGGATTAGGTCAGAGCTCCCTCCTCTGACTCCACAAGAATGCAGATGGCTGGCCCTCCTGGCTATACAAACCAAGAGAGCTATTGTCTGCAAGTGGTGCTCTGCAACTGTCCCCACAGTGGAGGAGATTCTGGCCTCTCTATGTGCCCTAGCTGTCCTAGAAAGGATTTCCCACCTCCAAACCTATCAAATGGCTAAGTTCCAGAAGTGTTGGGTGTCCTACCTGGGATACGTTAACCCTCCGGCAGGGATTGGCAGAGCCACAATGCTCACTGGCTGGACTCAGCACAGTCTTCAATCATCGCAAGTTGTCCAGACTGGATAAGGGAGTATTAGGGGTTGTTCTCCTAGGATATTGTGCCTACTGAATTGTTCCCAGCTGTACCTTCTATGTTCATGTTATTTCATTGAAAGTAAAAGTTACTAGGTTATATGCCCTTGTTAGATGTATGCAATATCCAGTTTTCAGGGTATAGTTCTTTTAGAATTCCTACTAGGCTCAGGAGCACAGATCCTTTGGGTGTATGTTTGTTCTGTTTCAGGGGGTGAGATTCCCTTGAGCAAGTAGAGTGAATTCACACCTATCTGGGTTACTTCTGAAGCCTTGAAGATTTGTGATTCATACTCAGAGGGATAAGTGTGTTTTTGACCTGTGTTACCTATGGTCTGTGAGGAACCCTCGGGGGTAAGTAACCTTTTTCTAACCGATAAATGTATGTAAGCCCTCCCTAGGTCCTGCCCTCAAGGTTCCACCTTTTCCCCCTGTAGAGTGATGGGAAGTACATTAGATAGCTCATACTGTGGTACTATGCCTACCTTAACCTTATATACACCAATGTACTGCACCCTGTAACCATGTGCAGATTGTTGGTTTGTAAATTCTTTCCCTTTTTACCCTTCCAGATTTCCTCTACCTCCCATCCCTCCTTTCCCCCCCTCCTCATACAATGCAACTGTTTACCATTTATGTAATGTACTGCTTACTTCTTTTGAAGTAACACATTTTACATCAAAACATATGTTTCTACAGCAAAAGATGAATTAACATACATAAAACTGGCCTCTTCTGTTTTCAAAGACCAATATACTGTCTCTTCTCCCAGAAGTAAATCTTTCAACATCGTAACTCACTGTCCCAATACAGGAAACAAAATAATGTATAATGGATCCCATGCTGCTACCATTCTTCCAATATTTAATAAGGAAAACACATTTGCTTCAACAAATTGTTGACCTTTTGGCCTAATGCTGGTGCTAGGAAAAACTATGGAATCACTAATTAAGGAGTTCCTTGTAGCTGTCCTGGAATCTGCAAATATAATTGATTATACAAAGCATGGTTTTGGATCAGGAGGGCAATGGTGAGACAATTTTACTTTATTTTTGACAACCATTCCTGAAGGATCTGGGTGCTGTATAAATTACAAAACACATAATCAGTAATGTAAAAGAAACATAATAAGTGAGTAAATAAATGCATTAGACAGGAAGTGAGTAAATAAATACATTAGACAGTAAGTAAGTAAATAAATACATTAGAATGGAAGCTCATGTGTGACAAATCTCTTGAGTTTTATTGAACAGGTGAGAAAAAGTCTTGATGAAAACAACTTGCTGATGTCATTTTTGTAGACTTCAGCAAAGCTTTTTACCGGATCCTGCACAAAGCCATAATAAAAATACTAAGTAGATACTGTAGATGTTAGAAAGAATAGTGTTACCTGGGCAGAAAATAGCTGAATGACAGACTATAGATGTTTTATTTTTATTTTATTTGTTATGTTTGGAAAACACCTTTGAGCTTGGGAGCTCATTTACAAAGGTTTGTCCTCAGATTTGTATATACAATTATGTTAGAGTACAGAGTATAAAATGTGACTCACATGGAGCCTTTGTCATAGTTAGTTACAAAGGTATAACATCAGAAACAGTGCAACAATATATTACTGAATCATTTATAAGATTCACAAATAGTAGGTTAGCCAGAGTCTGTCATAGAAGTATTAATTGGAGGGTGAAGCAAAACAGTTATTGTGAGTGAGGGGTAGAATGATTTTTTCAGAGGTGGCAGTCACACCTGGACCTTAGGGTGAGGATATTTTTTTAGTTCTGTCTTGAACTGTGATAGTTTTGAGAGTTGCAAGAGGGGTTCAGGTCAGTCATTTAACAGTGTGGTGTTCTGTAGGCGAAGGAGCATTGAGATTGGTTTGTTTTACGGAAAGGCACCAATACTGTATTCCTGATCTTGCTCTTGGTTGCATATTGGTTATTTGCAGGTGTTAGGAGATTTTGGATGTTGGATTGATGGAGGTAAGAGGCCCATAAGTGCTTTCATTCTGAGAAGACAAACCTGATACTTGACTCAGTCATCCAGTTTGAGTCAGCTGGTCTGTGAGTAAAGTGTGCATCTGTGTGTAATTCTATGTGTCCCAAGAATGAAGCATCAGGCCTTATTTTGTACTAACCTGATCTTCTAGAGAACTGCGTCAGTGACTGTCAGGCCATAATCTAGTACTGTAAGGATGGAGCTAGTTATTGTCATGTGTTTTGCTGTAGGGGTGAGGTAGTGCCAATGTCAAAACAGTGCTCTTAGTTTTGCGTTGACTTGTTTTATAATGCTGTCAACATGAGGGATGAATGACAGTGTGTTGTCCAGGGTTAACACTAGGTACTTAAATGTGGCAACTTGTTCCAGGGGAACATCAATACTATTTATGATGGTGAGGTGCAGGGTCTTGTGCCTTCCTAGTGGACTTGAAAATAGCATTGCTTTTGTTTTTTTTTGTAGCTTAGCAGCAGCTTGTTTTGACCAAACCACTTTTCCAGAGCCTTGAAATGAATACACTTTTTCATGTTTGTTCTGGGAAGGGTGATGAGGGGAATCCACTAAGGGTTGTTTCTGAGTATGGTGCTGGCTCAGATGTTTATCTTGGGCATGGGGTTAGGCAACTGGATCCAAGAATATGCTGACTGGGAAATAAGGGAGCAATCACTTGCAATCCAGGAAAGCCTATGAAAAAGTCTGTGTCTGGACAGAACAGTGGGACATGAAATTAAACATTCTGCAAGATCACAGCTCTTGGGGTACCTCCATCAACCTCTTCTTGCAGTTGCCAGACAACTAGGTTTACATGATAATGACATGGTGTTCCACCTGGGATAGTTGGTGAGTGCTTTTCAAAAAAGAATGGATAATGTATTGTGACTGGTGTCACTTTGTCAGACCGTTATGTTCAAAACCTTCTATTAATTTTTCATTATATATTTTTAGTGCCTAGGAGTCTGTCTCAATTCTCTCTTTTTCATTGTGATGTGAAGGAACTCTCCTCATCACTCAGCCATTTTCCACAGTATATAGGAGTCATATTTCCAAGGCACTAAGGAAACTAAAGTTATAAGGGACAGGGCCCTCCAGCTGGGCATAGTGCCCATGCTTTTAAAAAAATGGAGATAGAACTGAGCTGCTGTTGAAGTATAGTGAAACTATAATAAAAGATTTTGAACGCAGCAGGCTGTGACATCAATCAAAAATATTCCCAGCATTTTGTTTGAAGTCAGGAGGCTAACTCTTTGAAAATAGATTTCCCAATGTGTGGTGCTCATCCATTTTTTCCAAAAGTACTTATCTGTGCCATCTTTGGATGATCCAAGACCAAGCTGATATTTCTTCTTTACAGCAGAAGGACTTCCTGGACTCTTTGTATAGGCAATTATAACTGGTGAGTGCCCCAGGACACCCCAAATCTCAGGGACAACTGAGTTGATGACATTTGTGACATGGTTCCTGATGCTCACACACAAGGCTGCGATCTTCCCAATAAATAATTCTGATTTCTCTCACCCACAAAGTACTACCCCACAAGCAACAACAGTAATGCAATAGCAATTATTTATTATTTATATGTAATTTTTGATCAGGAAAGGCACACTAAGCCATGATAGTTTGTTTCCAGGTGTATCCTGGGGGAGTGGGTTGCAAGGACTTTTTTTTATTGACATTAGGAATATCGGCCATGTCACTGAGAAAAGTCCCCTACTTTTTGCAGGGGATGCTGTTGGTCTGCTGACCAAGATGGTTGAACCAGTTGCAGTACAGGAGGAATGTGTGCTGCTGCAGGTGAGTGTCATTCCCCATTCCCTGCCTGTGTCTCCAAGGGGGACAACATTGCTCAAATTGTTCTTGAGACACCTGATTATCAAAAATATATGGATATAATGCCAAGCTTACCTAAGACTGAGTTAGCTGACAAAAAAGATACTGAGGAACAGCTGGAGCAGAAAATAGCTCGGATGAGGCATCTGTTGATGCATACATTTGCTGAAGATGAGGAAAGGTACAGCAAATGAAAAGCTGCTTTAAAATCCTTAGGAAATCCTGTCTGCACAAACTGCTTCACAAGTCAACACTGTGAAAAATATCTTAGAGAAAAACTGGCATATCTTCAGAATGGGAAAAAAGCTGACACCACATGTTCAAATGACTCCACGAATGGTGTATAAAAGGGGTCAAAATATCAGGGGCACATTGGTACAGAGCACCTATTGGGAGAAAGAGACAGGAAGAAGTACCTCTCAACATCTACCTGCAGGCACACACAAATGTGGCAACTGTACATTCTGTAAATACATTAAAATATGCTCCTTCTTTACACGTCCTGCAATTGGCATACATTACAGTATAAAGGAATTTGTTGTATGCAACTCTACAGATATAGTCTACTTGGCACAATGTGAAGCCTGTCGGGCATTTTACACTGGAAAAACAAGACAAAAACTTAAAGAAAGGATTGGTCAGCACATCAGGAGTGTGCTGAAACAGGATGGCATCAGCGAGATGGCCCTGCATTGTGAACAAAAGGGAAAAGATTGCACCTTTTCCTTTCAGGCCATTGAAAAGGTATTCCCAACAATCAGGGGAGGAAACGTTGTTTTAAAATTCTTAGAGCGGGAAACTTTCTGTCATTATAAACTGAAATCATATGAATGGCCAGGACTGAATGAATATTTTCAACTGTTACCTTACCTGTAAACTCTAGCAATTCATACTTGCATTCCATATATATACATTATGAATGAGGTAAATAATGAATTGCTCATCAAAGATCCTTTATCATAGGATGTATTCTACACATTGATAATTTATCCTTTCTTTTTAGAGTCCACTTTTTGTATAGTTTATATAAATTGAACTATACATTTAAAGCTAAAAAGTACATCGGATCTACTACTAATATACTTGGATGCTGAAATATATTTCAGCTATTAAAATAGTAACACATATTTGTGGCTTCTTATCTTGTTTTTAACTCTTTTCTAGCATTAAAATTATGTTTTTATCTGAAACGTTTTGTCCTCCCCCTCCCCCCCAGGCTCCTCCCAGTTCCTTTGACCCTTACCTTCACTTATTAGTAACACACATAACACACACCTTTTTATCCCTTATTAGTAACATACACAATATGTAATCTGTGATCCCTTTGCCCCTTTTTCTTCTCCCACACCCTCTTCTCTACCCCATATTAACACATAATGTATGCTGATTTAAATAAAACACACTTTTAGCAATATATTTTTTTTAGTAACAGTATATCGCAAACATATAGCACATAGCTCACTTTAATTTATGCCTGGTATGTAGTTCTGAGTGCTCTTATGGTGCTTTTCACTTCAGCACTCTATACATAATAACAATAAAAATATGCACTGTCACTTTAAATTTACAGCTTTTAATGAGCACCTATCAAAAGCATTCTCATAGCCTCGAGAAAGTGAAAGGTTTGTTCAAAAATGTTTGGCCTAGTTCTACTGAGGGAGGGTGTCTTCCACTTCTGTTTTGCAGTCTTGGATTTAATAAAGAAAACTTTCTGTTGGATTATTGGCATCGTTCTGAATCCTTTTACAAACCTTTACATCTGCGCTGCAGTGAATGGAGGACTGAGTTGCTGGAGCTCCTTGCTCTGTAAGTACAGACTTCCTCTGGTACTGACAGAGGAGAGACTGAGTCTGACAGTCAGCTGAGGCCTGAAGATTAAAGCAGGCATCTTATTGTCAAAAAGTGCCTGATGAATGTCTTTAATCTGCAGGCTGCTGATATTGATGATATGACTTGGTCAATGAAAACGGCTCCCACGGGAGCTGGCTGGGTGCATGATTCTACCAGTATCTGGGTCCCTGGTCCAAGTTGGAACCCAGCACAGTACTCCTAAATCCCAAAGTCTGCTGTTGTTAAAGGAAGGATGCCACAGGTTTCACCTGAGGTGACCCAAAGTAGAGAATGCCTATAACTACCAGGGAGATATCCAGCTTCTCTAACATAAATCTTTCTGCTGCTATCCAAAAATTACCAGCACGAGAGTTAGTTTTATGATCAGGTACCTCCAAAACTGCAACGCTGATCCAGACACTGGTGACCAATAGAGGGGCAGCTCTGAGTACCACAGAGCATTCTGTGGAAGAACAACCAATAACAAAGAGTCTAGATGCTTCTCAACAAAATCTGTTAGTGTCTGAGGTTTTAAGTGTACCATCAATTTCTGCTACTGCTCTACCAAGATCTAGTGCCAGTCCAAAAATGATGAATGATGACATTGACATTTTTCCTGGACCAGCAGGTTTCTAACTCAGGTCAGGACACTATATCAAGTAAGACACCTTTGAATATTCAAAATGAGGTTGAGATACCTGATCGAATGGCTTCAAAGCCTGAACAGAATACTGTCACTAACTGTGCAAGCCAACAGTTTGTGACCCACCGACACACACACACACACACACACACACACACACACACACACACATCCTGTGTCTGATTTGCATGGGGTAGGAAATGGGCACACTGATCAGATTAGTAGGTCTCAGTCAAAACAAACAGAAACGCCTACCCCTGAGCAAAGATGCAGCAAAATAAAATTTCACCAGCAAAATTGTGACAAAATGTACAATTTTGCTGCATGAAATGTTTCATGAAATTTCTCAGATTCGAACACAATTTCGCCAGCTCACCAGTCCACCACTACCGCATCTAGAAAGCAAAACTTCACCCGGGGGTGGCCGCAGGCAAAATTTAGCCAGCTTGAGAGTGAAATTTCACTTGTAACTGCAGGCAAAATTTCGGAGTCAATGTGAGGGACATTCACTATTGGCTTGGGTAGCGATGTGACACTGTGGATCCGTCTGAGCCAGTCATTCACTCTGAACAAACCTGGATAGGGGGCTGGAGATTTTGAGTCAGACTCTAGCAATCAGAATTTGGGGTGTATCATTTCCCCAAAAGTTTCTTCCCTGAGTGTGACAGAGGTGTGTGTTTGTACTATGGGCACCTGAAATCATGCTACAAGTGTGGAGATAGGTCATATCATTCCAGTGCTTCTGATAGACTATATTGTGGTCTGTGTGCTGAATTTAGACATGTGAGCTTGACCCATAGGAACTGGTTTAGATGCAACCTGTGTGAAGAATGGGTACATGCTTTTTAGAATTGCCCATGGGGGTCACATAAGCAGTCTGATGGTTTTGATCAGCATGATATGGTGAGAAAGTCACAGCAACATTGGCCTGGAGATATCCAGTTCCACCCCCACCCTCTGAGAATATTGTGACCCGGAGAAGAAGTAAAGAAAGTCTTGAGGCACCCCTTGAGACTCCATAAACTGCTAATTCAGAGCAGCAGATCACAACTCTGGTGAGACAGGCCCCTGATCACAATGCTCCAGATTCAGCAAAAGCAGTACTGGATGGAGAATCCCTCAGGGATTTGGCTACCTCTCCCCCCCCCATCCAGAGTAACACCATTTGTAATTTCAGAGGAAACAGATAAAATGTCCCCATTTGGAGGGTAAGGCCATGGTGTCTAGAAGGAGTTCCAAAACGGATAAGCTTCTACAAGATCTTCCAGAAATCATGTTTACTGACATATTTGAGATATTACAGGAAAATAAATATAAGGGAGATTTGGACAGAAGAGATATGGACTCATATACTTCTACCAAGTCCTCTTCCTTGCATCCTGCAGCAGCAGCTGATTAGATTAGCAGCCAACACAGGAAACAACAGAAGCAGGTTCCTACTACTTTACAAGAGATTACTTGATATATTAAACTTGGTGTATGACTCCCCTATACATAATTTTCATGACCTAGATACAAATTGCCTCCTCTAACATTTGTATTATTAACAGCCAGAGGAAAAGGGGTGCAGTTTTTTTCACTATTTTAAGAAGCCACATTTATTTTTGTTTTTCTACAGGAAACCTGGATGGCCACAACAAATGACCTCTTGCAATTTAGAAAATAATGACTCCGGGGACCTTCTTTTTTATCATTTGGGGAGGATAGGGCTGATGGGATTGGGACTTTATTCCAGGGAATAGATTTTAAAATTGACAAATTAGTGGGTATCTGGCCTGGGAGAGCCTTGATTTTAGACTTCAAATGACAAGTCAGGAAATTTCACAGTATCAGTGTCTATACCTCACAGATAAAAACAGGCCAGGTATCCTTTTTTGACTTGATCCAACCTTATTTAGCTTCATCCCATAAAATTGAATAAGGGGCTGATTTCAATTGCACTTCAGATTTTGCTCTCCATCATAACTATGGAACACAGGCTTACTGTGACTCAATTGTTCTTAGTAAAAGTGTGTTAGTTTCTGGATTAACTGATGGATACCATTCTGCTTGTCTACTGGAGGTATTACCTATTTAAGGGGTCACTTAGCCACAGAACAGATTTCTTTTTTTTGTCACATACTCTTTCCATCTAGAATGTCACATCTAGTGCTGTGGAATTTTCTGACCAACTCTTATTAAAAGAGATAGTACATACAGGTAACCTCTCCCCTCATGCTGCTTATAGGTGGAGGCTGAACTCACAAGTTCTTTAATCTTCTGAGGTACAAAGGAGGTCCGTAACCTCCTAGCATCCAGAAGTTTAGTCCTCTGTTGTTATGGCAGTCCTGTGGACTGGTAAGAGGATGCTAAGTCTGACTTAAAAGTATGTTTTTAGAGGTATGGTAACAGGAAACAAAGGATTCTTATTAGCATTATTCAAAGCTACAGGAGAAATTGCAGAGGGTTATCTCTCTAGCACAGGATGGCACCAGTCATTATGCAGAACAAACTCAATACCTAAAACTGAAAATACAGAACAAAACAATATAGCTGGGCAGCATCTCTAGAAGCAGAATTAAAGTGTGGAACTCAGAAGTTGCCTTATGCAGATTTATTTATGGACTGTAAGGAATGTACTGAGGCATCCAATGTTACTAGTTTAAAAGTTCCCATGGGCTGCTTGATTACGCATATACCAGAGTTGTTAAACCAGGCAAACGAGCATGTGCATGAGACTTTTGGAGTTCTCCCTCAGGTATCAGGTAGCATGCATGACTTCCTTGATACCCCCTTTCTTTATTACCTGACCCTGTTGAAGAAATGTGTATAGCACTTATTACTAAGTTCTGACAGTTATTTCAGCTTTAAATGTGGGTGCAAGGCTGGCCCGCCAATACAGCGGTAGCACTACCACATGTGGCACTGATGATCTGACTCCAAGAACCAGCTTGATTCATCAGAGGCTTGTCTGGGGGAGGTAGGATATGTATCCATGGGACTGCTCTCCTCCTCCAGGAAAGGGGACTATGGTGCCCTGGATATGGTGACTCCCAACAGAGGCTGACAGAACACTAGCCTGGGACTGCACATGCAGGGGGAGGCATCATTGCACTGTTGCACCTCCAGGGAAAACATCAAGAGAAATACCCTCTGGCAAGGAAACAACATGATACCTAAATCCCAGCCTCTACTCTCTGCTGAAACAATTCCAGTGTAAGTCCCTGCCAGGGCCTTGGGGTGATTTAGGTCTCTCCCTGTATACAGCCCTTCTGTGAGGGGAATGTCATAGTCCTCCCCAACATAACAGCCAGGGGAAGTGATGTGGGGGGATGCTGTAGGTTAAAGAATTTAATAAAAGTGAGGTCATCTCCAGGTTGTGATGGGATCCCTAAAGAATTTTATAAGACTTTTTTCCTCTGAACTGGCAGAGTTTCTGGTTACTGTGTTTAATTATCTTTTCAAGAAGTAGCAATTCCCTCATCTCTACTAAAGGGCTTCTTATTTTCTAGTTTAAAGTCTGGAGATTGATCTGGCATACATAATTGGAGACTGATTTGCATTTTAAATCCAGATTTCAAATTTCTGTATAGGTTATTCCATTTGAGATTGGCACAATCCTCAGCTCTGTTAATTGCCATCTTGACAGATTCAGGAAAGCTAGTACATTCTACATGAAGTAACTGAATTTTGAAAAACTCATAAAGAAACTGGTTATTTGTTATCATTAGATCAAAGAAAAGCATTTGATTGTGTGGATCATGATTATTATTTTTTCTGCAGTGTCGTCCTAGTACAGTATTTCAGGAACACTTGCTTTCTGGATACGAACTCTGTATGAATCAGCTAAAGTAATTCCACTTTCACATGATCATATAAGCAAGCAATAACACATGACAAGGTGTGGATGATGTTATGATAAGAGCACACCCAGGTGTGTTATAAGGCACTCGCAATAACACGTGTTATAAGGCACGTGTTATTGCGCTTATAAAATGGGTCCCCCAGTAAAGAAAATCAATAAAAATGCACTTAAAAAGTGTAAATAAAAAGATTAAAAATATGATATTCTCAATACAAAAACATAACAAAGTAGTCCTTGGCATTGTATTGTAGTGGACATGTTTGATAAAAATTAACTAGGAGACTGTGGTGTCTGTCTATTACCTCATCCTTACTCCAACTCAAACACATGTGCAATATACTTTTCCCTTTTTGTGTGCATGTGTGTGTTTTTTGATTAGGTAGCAAATGCCAGATGAGTTTTACTGAGAGGAGTGGGAGCATGGGACCTCACCAGACCCTGTATATAGCGGTTGTCCGATAGTGTCTTTCTGTATACACATACACAC
Source organism: Neoceratodus forsteri (assembly GCA_016271365.2). NCBI lineage: Eukaryota > Metazoa > Chordata > Ceratodontiformes > Ceratodontidae > Neoceratodus > Neoceratodus forsteri. The sequence goes on from CM057450.1 coordinate 1,642,230,290, forward strand.
ACTCCTCCACAATGTGCATTCTCTTTTTTCTCGGGTGTGTTTGTGTGTGTTTTTTGAATAAGTGAAGACAAACACAGAGACAGGTTTCCTGTGAGGAGTGTGAGTGAGCATGTCCCTTGCCAGCCACCGTATTTAGCGCTTTCATGATAGCGCTTTCCCAATCATGGTTGTGGCTGCGGGATAGCATGAATGTTAAAAAAGCAAATAAAAAAAAACATCTGAAACACCTGGTGCAGGAGGGGGACAGGACCGGGTCTCATTAGTTGTGGAGGAGTGGGTCTGAGCTTCATTTTAAAGTCTGGGCATGTACAATGCTCACCGGATCAATTTTTTTCAGAACCTGCACAGGTGACATTTTTATTTATATATGAGGGGAAAGGATTAAAAAAGTGTTTCTGTGGTCCTGTTGTGCAGTGTAAATTATTGCTGCTGTAACAGGCATTGTGTTGCGGTATGGGGGTGGGCAAGGGGGAATGGACAGATGGGCAGCGGCCACACAGATCATCATTCTTGGCAGCATGATTTCTTTAGTGTGGTGAGTCCTGAACAGCTGAAGAGGTACCAGTTGGCAGGTTATGCCCTGATAAGGACACGGCCAAAGGTATTTCTCAGCCAGTCAGAACCCAGAAAATTCCTGACCGATTTTATAATGAGGGTTATACCCATTAAAGTTGGAGTTTGGCAAGGTTGCCTCTTAGTCCCTTCTTGTTTGTTATTCCCTTGATCCTTTGATTAAATGTATTAGAGCTAATCAGCAAATTTATGGTGTAGCCCCCTCAGTGGAGGTTCCCCCCTCAAAATAACTGCTTATGCAGATGATGTGTGCTTATATGTTGCAGATGAGCCCCCTGGACAGATTGTCCTTCAGGATTTGGATGATTTTTCAAGTTTTCTAGATTTCAACTATACTTGAATAAAAGGACATGTATACCGTGTGTCTGGGGAAAACTACCTCACCTGTGGATATGGTAGCCAATATTTCTATCTCATAATACCCTATAAAAATTTGGGGTATTAAGATTGACCATGGAGACATTGCACAATTAAATTGGTCTGATAGGATACTTTTATGTTTCCAGAAGGTGAACAGATGGCAATTATATAGGTTATCCAGCTTTAACAGGATTCATGTCATTAAGAAATTCTTAATGTCAATATTGTTGTACTTGAGTTTTGTTTTCCCTCCCCCATTCGATATCTAAACTCGGCTTGTCACTGTGTTTTTTTTTTTTAAATGCTTTGGTCCAGCCAGCTCAACCAGGTCAGATGGAATCTGACTTTTTATGAGCCTTTTTTTGTCTGAATTGGAAGAATTTTTGGTTACTGTATTTAATTATCTTTTGCAGGAAGTAACAATTCCCTTGGCCTTTACTAAAGAACTTCTTAATTTTTTTATTAAATTCTGGGGACAGAACTGACATACATAATTGGTGACTGATTTGCCTTTCAAATTCAGATTTCAGAATTTGGTCTAAGTTCTTCAATCTTGGATCGGTATACTCCTCAGCTCTGATAGTTGCCATCTAGACATATTGAGGAAAATTTGCACATTTGTTTGTGAAGTAACTGAATATTGCAAAACTGATAAACTGGATATTTGTTGTAATTCAATCAAAGAAAAGAACTTGAATGTGTGGATCATGATTATTTATTTTCAGTCTTGTCCTCTATTCTGGGAATATTTGTTTCCAGGATATGAGCTCTGCATGAATCAGCTTCAGTAATTCCACTCTTACATAATCATTTAGGGAAGGTTATACCCATTAAAGTTGGAGTTTGGCAAGACTGTCCCCTTAGTCCCCTCTTGTTTGTTATTCCCTTGACCCTTTGAGTAAATGTATTAGAACTATTTAGCAAACTCATTGTATAGCCTCCTCAGCAGAGGCTCCCCACTCAAAAATCACTGCTTATGCAGATGATGTGTGGTTATATTTATTTATTTATAATGCAATCAGTTTACAACCTTTGAGCCAGGGGCTCATTTCCAAAGGTACCTCGTCAACAATGGTAGATAATACAGATAATACAGAAAGCAGGGTACATACAAAAGAAGAGCATGAGTATAAACAGACATGGATAAATGGCACATGGTTACAGCAAACATTGGTAGTGTAATACAGAGCAAAATATGGTATATAGGTAAATCGATAAAGCAGTCACACCGGTCATATGATAACAGATTACAAGAAGCGTAGGGCCTGAGACAGGAGTAGTACAGAACGGAGGTATGATCCGTATGGAACAGGGTAGTAAATAAGTAAGCATAAGCAGCATAAGGAATGCAACGTGGTTCGTTCTAGACAGTAGTGATACAGTAGACAAGCGGGAATCGTGGCAGTAGTGAAGTTGTTAGAAATAGGAAGTGAGGGGTTGAGCTGCCCAGAGGGCATTGTCAGTGAAGAGGGGGTTTGAGCATCCGTTAGGCACAGGAGCGCAGCGCTTGCTGAATAGCTCCGCTTTTGAGGGCATTTTGAAAGTGGAGATGGTGGGGATTTCAGTGATGGCCCGAGTAAGAGTGTTGTACCAAGCAGGGGCTCTATGGCAGAAAGATCTCTGTCCAAGTGAGGTCCTAGCACGAGGAACCAGGAAGGTGGCTTTACAGGAGGTCCGGGTGCCATACCTCTCAACCTTTTGTCCCCCAAATGTGGAACATTGCCTGTCAGAATGTGGAACAAATGGCCAAAATGTGGAACACTTAATCAAATCTTTACCTAAGAAGCTTAAAACACTGTTAAAATGTTGCATTTATGTTCAGAAAGTCTGTTGCTAATTGAATAATATATATTTTGCATCATTTACTGTGGATTGTGTGCTTTAAAATGTTAACACTGAATGTGGGACAAGTCCTCACAATGTGGAACATGGAGCTTTTGTGAAGTAAAATGAGGAATGTTCCTCGTAATGTGGTACAGTTGAGAGGTATGCTGGTGCTGACTAGGGCTGTGCTGGGAGGAGGGAGGAAGTCAGCCCGGGAGGAGAAAGTCCTAGTAGGGTTTTTTTTAAATGAGGCACGTTTGGTAAAGCAGGCATCTGCCGAGGTCAAGCATTGTTGCAAGGTCATAGAGTTGGCAGGTATGAGTGAGCCTCAGAGGCCACAGAGATTAGCCTGCAAGCCTTATTTAGGAGGAGGTGGATTTGTTGAGGGCCGTCATGTTGGCAGCACTAAGACAGGTAGCCCATAGTCCACCAGGGATAGTATGGAGGATGTAACTTGCAAGTCGGAGGGCCGGGGAGATAGTTTTTTGTAGCGGTACAGGATAACGAATGGATATTGGTTACAGAAGCGAAAAGGCCGATGTGGGTATGGTAGGAGAGGCTGAGTCAAATAAGATCCCTAGATACTTATAGGATTGGACTTGCTCAGTTGTAGTTTAGAGCTGGAGAATATACGGAGAGGGAGTTGGATGATTTGTTTTGAGGGTGGCTGAAGAGCATGGTTTTAGATTTTTAAGGTTTATGACCAATCTATGCTTTTAAGCCAAGTTTCAGTGCCGTCATAGGCCCTTTGTAGGGAGACCTGGAGGGAAGTGGGGTTACGGTCAGTGGCAAAGAGGACGGTATCTTCTGCGTACAGCAGAATTTTCCCAGGGCACGCAATGGCAGGGTGTTAAGGTATAGCCAGAAGAGAAGGGGCCCCAGGATGGAGCCCTGTGGAACCTCTGAGAGGATCGAACGTGGGTCAGAAAGAGTCCCACCAATTTTGACTCGTTGGGAGCGGGCGGAAAGGTAGCTGGAGCACCAAGCAAGTGGTCCAGAGGCAAAACCAGCGTGACAGAGGGCTTCCAGTAGTAGGGGTGGAGACCGTGTCAAAGGCCTTTGATAGGTCATAGAACACGCCCCAGCCAGGAGCCAGTATCCAGTGAGGAGTGAAGGAAGGAAGCAAATTCAATAAGAGCAGTGCTAGTACTGTGTCCTGCATGGAAGCCGTGCTGTTCAGGCAGAGTATGTTGTATTTGGTCAGGTATTCAGTTATTTGTGCAGCAACTAGTTTTCCAGCCTTGAAAGGGGTGGGAGAATGGAGATCTTGGTCGACAGTTCCCAGCTAAGGACCTGTCACCCCTTTATGGATTGGAGTAACTGCTGCAGTTTTCCATGAGGGAGGGAATTGTCCCAGGCAGAGGGATTTGTTAAGAAGGCAGGTGAGTGGGTGAGGACTTGATCCAGGACCAACCGAGAATTTTGTGATTCAGGGAGATGTCACTGGGACTGTTGCCTTTTAGTGCACGGGTCAGGGTGCAGTCTGGCTTCCTGGGTAGTAACCCTCACGAAGGTGGAAGCAAGGGCGATGGAGGGCAGGGGTAGGATGGGGTGGCTGATCAAAGAAGTTACTGGGGAGGATAGGGCTAAGGTCTGTAAAGGCGGTGTTGAGGAGGTTTGCAATGTCGGCGGGGTCTGTGATGGTGGTGTTGTTGGTGGTAATCTGGGATGGGGAAGGGGAGCGGGTGTTCCCATTCAGTTGTTTGACCTTATCCCAGAAGGTACGGACCTCCCCCAGGAGGCAGTGATGTTGCTGATGAGCCCTCTTGACAGGTTGTCCATCAGGATTTGGCTGTTTTTTCAAGTTTCTCTGACTCTCAACTACATTTGAAGAAAAGTATATGTATACTGTATGTCTGTGGAAAACTAACTCACCTGTGGATATGGTTGCCAGTATATCTCACAACACCCTTTAAACATTTTGGGTATTAAGTTTGGCCATGGAGACATTGCACTATTGAACTGTTCCTATAGGATACTTTTATGCTTCCAGAAGGTGAACAGATGGCAATCATGAGGTTCTATGTGATTATAGTGAGTGCAGAATGGCTACAACAAAATAGTGAGGGCAGAAACAGTGACCACTGTTTTTACGGGGGTCTATGTCTCCCGCACCCCCCTTTGTGGGGGTCTTTTCCCCACACACCTCCTTCTCAATAAATAGCCAACTCTGGGGGGTGCGCAAGTTGAGGAGGGGGAAATGCTGAAGCCATTGAATCTGAGGTTGCTGTTTTGTCCTTGCTGTTTTTGCGAGTTGCTGTTTTGCACTCATTGTCATTATGGGACACCCAGACATGAGGTTATCCAAATTTAAAAGGATTCATGTAATTAAGAAATTATTAAAATATAATTATTGTCATACTAGAGTTTTTTTTACCTCCCCGTTAAATATTGAAACCCAGCCTATCAATGTGCTTTTTAAAGGCTTTGGGGTAGCCATCATAACTAGGTCAGATGGGATCTGACTTATTATGAGACTTTTTCTATGAACTGTCAGAATTTCTGTTTACTGTATATATTTATCTTTTGCAGGAATTAACAATTCCCTCAATCTTTAGTAAAGGACTTCTTAATTTGTTATTCAATTCTGGAACAGAACTGACATACATAATTGGAGACTGATTTGCCTTTTAGATTCAGATTTCAAAATTCTGTCTAAATTATCCCATCTGAGATTGGTATAATCCTAAACTGTGTAAATTGTCATATAGACATATTCAGGAAAACTTGTATATTTTATGTGAATTAATTGAATATTGCAAAACTCATAAGGAAACTGGATATTAGTTGTCATTAGATCAAAGAAAAGCATTTGACTGTGTGGATCATGATTATTTATTTTCAGCCTTGCCCTAATATGGTATTCTAGGAACATTTGTTTCCTGGATATGAGTTCTGCATGAATCAGCTTCAATAATTCCACTTTTTATATGGCCATTTAGGGAAGGTTATACCCATTAAAGTTGGAGTTTGGCAAGATTGCCCCATTAGTCCTCTCTTATTTGTTATTCCTTTGATCCTTTGATTAAACGTGTTGGAGGTATTTAGCAAATTCACAGTATAGCTCCCTCAGCAAAAGCTCCCCGCTCAAAAATCACTGCATATGCAGATGATATGTGCATATACAGTATGTTGCCGATTAGCTCCTGCACAGGTAGTCCTTCAGAATGTTGCTGTTTTTTCAAGTTTCTCTGGCTCTTATATGTATACTGTATGTCTGGAGAAAACTCCCTCACCTGTAGATATGGTAGCCAGTATATCTCACAACAGTCTATAAAATTTGGGGTATTAAATTTGGCCATGGAGACATGGCACAATTTAGTTGGTCTGATAGGATGCTTTTATGTTTCCAGAAGGTGAACAGATGGCAATCTTGGAGGTTATCCAAATTTTAAAGGAGTCACGCAATTAAGAAACATTCTTAGCACCAGTATTGTACTTGAGTTTTGTTTTTCCTTTCATCCTTAAATATTGAAACCCGGTTTGTCAGTATGTTTGTTCAAGTGCCCTGGGGCTGCTGGCTTAACTCAATCAGAAGGAAGCTGATTTATTTGCCTAGAGAAAAGGGTGGTTTCAACATGATTTTTGCTGTAACCATCTTCCATGTTCAGTTTTTACATGGTACCATTAGCTTAGGTTGTTAAGGTGGTGTATCACTTCCACAACACTGGATTAGTAGTAGTTTATTTGATTACTTTACAATATGGCAGGAAAATCATCCGAAGTTCACTTGCATGATAAACCTTTACTTTTATGTAATTCCTTCTTTGCAGAAGTTACAAAAATGTAAAATTATTAAATTGCAAATTACATCACTCTCTAGCAAACAGTTATAACAAGGAGAGATGGCTCACATCTGAATCTGAATTTAAGAATTGTATGGCAGCTGAATCCTCACTGGTTATTCAACAATGAATTGACAAATGGTGTTATGGAAAATGTGGAACATTCTCTGGCCTTGTTCCCATGGCAGAATCAGAGTCAGGGGGAACAATATGCATAATTCAGTAAATGAACCACTATCCAGAATGTTTGCCACCACTTGAGACTGCGGAGCATTTCTTATTAGAATGTATTTTTTGTAACTGCCATTATCTTGTTACTAGATGTAAGTATCCCTTGTTGGAAAGACTCACCTATAATCTGGGGTAGTAAGCAGAATATACTGCCAGGTATTATACCAGTCAGGATACTGAGTGGGAGGTAATTTTATTAATTCTTTTAACTAACATGCTGAGGAGGAATTCCAGGTGGAACTGGATTCTAGGTGACACCTCCAAGTGTGTCCAGTCATTGTTACTTAAAACTGCATATTGTGGTGTGTTTTTTAACTATTTGTGGTCCCTGTATTGTTGCCCGACCTTTTAAGGGCAGGACAAAGCTCTGTTGCTAAGGACTGGGACCTAACCTGTAGCGATATGACCAGAAGTGGGTGGACACACTACTTCAGATCACGGAGCTATACAATTTGAGAACACCAGAAGTAGTAAGATTTATTTGGGGCAGTGAGCAGCATATACTGCCAGGTATTCTACCACTTAGGATACTGACTGGGAGGTAATTTTATTCATTCTTTTAACCAATGTGCTGAAGAGGAAGCCCCAACAGGACTGGCTGCTAGCTGACACCTCCATGGGTGTCTGGTCATTGTTAATTAAAACTGACCATTGTGGTGTGTTTTTTTAACTATTTGTGATACCTGAGTTGTTGCCTGACCTTTTAAGGGGAAGACAAAGCTCCATTGCTAAGGACTGGGACCTAGCCTGTAGTGACGGGACCAGAAGCAGGTGGACATGCTACTTCTGATCATAGAGCTATACCTTTACCCACAGTGGCACATGTTGTGAGTCCAGCAAAGATAACACAGCTAAGGCAAACAGCTTAGCCTTGTCTGCTATGTCAGCCCGGGAAGCGGGGAAAGGGGCAGAAAACCAATAACCCAAGGTAGGCACACACAACACTAACAGTGAAGAGGAAATAATACTGTGACAACTCTGTAATATGTGGTACAAAAGGACAAAGTGAGTAAATGGGAAGTCAGGCATGCATAAAATGCATGTATATTAAGGAACTACAAGACAAAATCAGTGTGTTGCAAGAACAACTAAACATACAGGATATTGAACACTTTGTTTAAAACACTCAGACTCTACTAGTAGAAAGTGAAAGGGTACAGCATACTAAAGAAATAAACAAAGGTGAGAATGATAAAAGAATGGCAAGGACAGAGGATTCCGAACCTGATACCCCTGGTGAGGAACACTGGTGTCATATCCCAAAAGGTCTCAGAAAATGCAGAAGTAACATAAATACTCAACTTGAATTCATTAACCAATACAGCAGTTTAGCTATGGAAACAGACATTAACCAAGCACAGGGAGAAAATCCAATAACAAAAGAACTTCCTAAACAGGTAAATCAGAAAGATTATAATTATAGAAACTCCAACAGTACCAGAGCAAACCCCTAGTAGGAGCAACACCAGACACGATCCCCCTCCCACAGCTGCACATAGGGCAAATTGTGTGGCTGAGGGTAATAGTCAGCAATATAGTATGGGTAGAGAAGCAAATGATGACCTTCCAGCCAACAATAGCAACAGAAATGAGCAGGTTACAAAACAAAGGAAAAGTTATTCTAGGTGACTCCTTGCTAAGGTCCACAGACAGGGAAATCTGTAAAAACAGGAAAGATCAAGTCATGCTATCTTATTTCCCTGGGGCAGGGATGGCAGAAGTCAATAAACTCCTTCCCTGGTTACTGAAACACACCACAGAACCACTAGTTTTCCTATATGTAGGATCAAATGATGTTGGTAGAAGAGGGGCAACCAACATCCAAAGAGACTTTGAGAAGGTGGGGACAGAACTAAAAAGAAAAGGAAATGCTCCTTAGTAATAACCAAGATACTCCTGGTTCCACAAGCAGAAATGAATAAAAAAAAAACTGAAATGAATGAATGATTGGCTATGTAGGTGATGTGCAAGGGAGAATTTAGATTTTTTGGAACATTGGCAAAGATTTGATAACGCTTATAGTCTATATGGCCCTGATGGCCTTCATCTAAATAAAATAGGATCCAAAGTGCTAGCAGACATAATCAATTCAAACATTTGACATACTTCAAACTAAGGGGAGGGGGGCAGGGTGTGGAAACTCTATACACAACAAAGCCAAACAAAATCAAAATACATTTTCAAGCTGGAAGGCTATTTTACTGAACACAAGAAGCCTAAATAACAAAAAAGAAGAACTTGAGCTAATTTTAAACCAGGAGAACATAGCCCTTTGCTCAGTTACCAAGACATGGCGGAAGAAGGATACATAGGGAACAAATATAAAAGGTTACCAGCTATTCAGAAAGGATAGGGAGGACAAGACTCGGGGGGGGGGGGTCACTCTTTAAGTAAGGAATGACATCTAAGTTTATGAAATACAGAATACATCTGAATCTGAACTACTGTGGGTGAAATTAACATCACAGAACTGTATAGTAACAAGCATTTGTCAATGTTGAATGTTTGCTGGCTGGCATTGGCATTAGTGCGGTGTGCCTTTGGGTCATCAGGCATAATGGCCATGCCATTTCACCACACCCTACCCTGCAGACACCATCAAGTGCCAGGGTGTGCCTTGGGATCTTTGGGCCTTATGCTCACCCCATTCCATCAGGAAATATGGTGAGATGGGTGCAGTATAGGAGAATGGGATGAACTTTGGGGCCAAAGAGTGCAAGGCACACCTCGATGCCTCTCACTGGCTGCAGGGTGTGGGTGGGGGTGGAATGGTATGAGCATTACAGGTGACAATCCCAAGTCACACCCTTGATGCCTGTCAGTCTCTACAGGGTGGGGTGTTATGGTCAGAAACCCTAATGTCTCAGGAGTTCGTTGGTGTTTTCACTCCAAATTTTCAACATGGGTTTTTTGTGACCCCCACCATATGAACAGTGGTAATATCAGTTTGTTAGCTGAAAGCTGATTTTGCACGGTGACTATGGCATTTGGCACCACAGGTGCGAAAACTCATTTCGAACAGGATGTGAAAAATGACAGCTGTGCTGTTCATGGGGAGGTGTAAAAAATGGCAATGTTGAAAATCTGCAGTGAAAATAGTAAAAACTGGTAAGTCATGAGTGTAGAAACTGTGCAACGCATTACTAATTTAATGTAATTACTTTGGGGCTTTTACAGCAGATTGTCAACACAGGCATTTTGGGACCTCCGCTCATGAACAGTGTCACTGCATTTTCTTTATCTGTTCCAACACTGATTTCTAGCGACCTAAGATTTCTGTGCAGAAAGTGTGAAAACACATTTCCGCCATGTTGTGAAAAATTACACCTGTACTGTTCATAAGGTGTGGAAAAATGCCAGTGGTGAAACTCTGGACTGAATATATTACAAATTCATGAACTTACAAGGGTGCATGGAAACAGTGCAATGGTCACTCATAACACAGTCATTTTATGGACTTTTGTCACCAAATTTTTAACATAGCCATTTTATGACCTTTGCTCATGAACAGTGTCACTGTGATTTTCTTAATCTGTCCCAAACATTAATTTCGCACACCGACTGTGCCATTGTGCGCTACATGCGTGGAAACACATTTTGAGGGAGATGTGAAAAATGACAGCTGTACCGCCTCATAAGGAGGTGTGGTAAATGGAAATGTTGAAAATCTGGAGTGCAAATATTAAAAATTCGCAAACTTACGAGTGTGCGTAGGAACTGCACAATGCACGCTCGTAAAACAGTCATTTTTGGGAATTTTTCCACCAAATTTTCAACATAGCCAATTTAAGACCTCTGCTCATGAACCATATCACTGTGATTTTCTTAATCTGTCTCAAACATTGATTTTGCACACCGACTGTGCCATTGTGCGCTACATACTCGGAAACACATTTTGGATGAGATGCGAAAAATGACAGCTGTTCTGCTCATAAGGAGGTGTGGCAAAATGGCAATGTCAAAAATCTGGACTGCAAATATTAAAAATTTGCGAACTTAAGAGCATATACGTAGGAACCACACAACACACGCTATAAACAGTCATTTTGGGATTTTCTAAATTTTCAACATAGGGTTTTTGGAGTACCTCATGAACTGTGACACTGTCATATCGTACATCGGTCCCAAAAGGTGGTTTCACGCAGTGACCACAAAATCACCTTTTGGGACCAAATAACAAAATGACAGTGCAAGAATTCATGAGGTGGGCTCCCAAAAACGCCATGTTGAAAATTTGGTGAAAAAATTCCCAAAAAAGCCCGAGATATGCATAAAAGTTGAAAAAACCCTATTTATCCCATTATACAGCTTACTGGCATTTCCTCAGTTCGTGGTTGGCTTTGTAGAGTGCAGACGTGTTCCTGGTCCACCAAAACTCATTGTGCCAGACTCCAGAGGTAAGTATGGGGTAGGAGGGTGTGGGGAGGCAGGGTGCACATGGGTGGGGATCAAGACAGTCAGCGAAGGACCGTTTTTTTCTTTCTAGGTCTTTTCCTTTTAGGAAAATGATGTGGGATGTTTGCCATGCTGGGGTGGGCTCCCAGCATGGCAGCTGGAAGTTTATTTTGGGGGGAGCCAGTGGAGCCAATGGGGGATTGGGCACCCCCATCAGCCATAGAGATTTTTGCCATGCTGGGGTGGGCTCCCAGCGTGGCACTTTGAAGGCTGTTTGGGGGGGCCAGTGGAGCCAATGGGGGATTGGGCTCCCCCGTCGGCCTTACAGATTGTTGCCATGCTGGGGTGGGCTCACAGCATGACATCTAAAACTCTGTTGGGGGGAACACAGAGCAGCCAACAGGAGATTGGGCACCCCCATTGGCCATACTGTGGGGGAGGAGCACGTGAGCATGCTGAGGTGGGCTCCCAGCATGTTACTTGTTTGTGGGGGGGAGAGAAGCTGTCTATGACAGCTCTTGCATTGCAGTGCCAACATGTAGGCACTTTGCATACTGCCGACGTCTACATGTTGCAGTGTCTTTCTTTCAACTGTATGCTGCTGCATTTGCAAACACTGTCATAGACAGCTCTTGCATTCATTGGTGCAGTGGGGCCATGCCTGCAAAAGGCAGCAGGGCATTGGAAGTAGGGAGGCACACCTACAAATTCTCATATGGTGGCACTATGTTTCTTGCACATGCGTGCAAGCAAACATAAAAATAACTCCAGAACTGATAATACAGTCCAATGACTGGGACTTCTCTGTACCAGGGTACAGGCTATTTCACAGGGATAGGATGATTGGGAAAGGGGGGGGTGGCACTATATGAGAGGGAAGGATGGAAGTGTGTAAGGGAGGAAGGGCAGAAGGGTAAGTACAGAGTCACTTTGGATGCAAATTCCGGATTCCAAGAATAGGACTCTCAGAATTGGAGTGGTGTACAGGCTGCCTTCTCAGACAGAGGAGTTAGACAGGGAACAAGCGGGACAGATCAGAAGGACCTGCAGGAAGGGTAGTGTGGTGATTGTGGGGGACTTCAATATGCCAGGAGTGGAGTGGAGTACCCCAACAACCAGGAATAGAAGGGAGCAGGTACTGCTGGATGCCTTCCAGGATAGCTTCCTGATGCAAATGGTCAGTGAATTAACCAGCTTAGGGAATACCCTTGACTTTGTGCTGGCAAAAGGGAAGTTTGTGAGGGAACTTAGGGTGGAAGAAATGTTGTCAGGGAGTGACCACCACTCAGTATGGCTCACATTGGATATGGGCAAGGAAGGAGTAGAATCTGGCACAAGGGTTCTGGACTTCAGGAAGGCTGACTTTGGGAGGACGGAGGAAATGGTAAAAGGGTACCTGGCCAGAATTCAACCTAGTATGGGCACTAATCAGAGGTGGGAGCTCATAAAGCTGGGGATAGTGGAGGCAACCAGAACCTGCAGCAAGGCCCAGAGCAAGAAGGCTAGGGCTAAGAACCTGAGCTGGGTGAGCAAGGAGGTCATGGAAAAGGTAAGAAGGAAAAGAGCTGCCTTTAAGAGGTACAAGAAAACAGGGAGGGGGGAGGACAGAGAGGAGTACCTGAATGAATCAAAGGAGATGGCATGGGCAGTAAGGGGCGCCAAGGCATCTACGAAGGTCAGGCTGACACAAGGCATTAAGAAGGGGAGAAGGACTTCTTTAGATACATCAGGGAAAAATGGAAGTGTAAGAACCACATAGTAAGGATTAAGAAGGAGGGGGGATTGGGTGGAAGCCGAGATCGATAAGGCAGAAGCGCAAAATGATTACTTCTGCTCAGTATTTACTAAGGAGAAGATGGGGGTGATACCCAAGGGGTTAAGAACAGCAGAAACGGGGGGAGGGGGTGACAGATGGGAAAATCATGGAGGGTAGAGTTCTGGAGGGTTTGAGGGCACTGAGGGTGGACAAGGTGCCAGGTCCAGATGGCATCCACCCCAGGGTACTAAAGAAGCTGGCAGAGGTCCTTGCAGGACCTTTGGCAGACCTATTTAATGCCTCACTACACTCAAGGTGTGTCCCTCAGGATTGGAGGATGGCTCATGAGGTGCTCTTCCACAAGAGTGACCCCAAGGATGAGCGGGTAACTACAGACCGGTGAACCTCACATGCATCATGGGTAAGCTGATGAAGACTATCCTGGAGGAGAGGCTGGTGACCCTCCTGGAGGCCAAAGGACTACAGAACAGCAGACAGCATGGCTTCATACATGGCAGATCCTGCCAAACCAACCTGGTGGAGATCTATGACTGGGTAACTAGGCAATTGGACAAGGGCCATGCAGTGGATGTCCCGTATGTGGACTTTAGTAAGGCATTCAACTCAGTGCCACATGGGAGGCTGGGAAGTAAGTTAGAAGGCACAGAGGTGGGTGCAAAGCTGGTGAGATGGGTAGGGAACTGGCTTCAGGGAAGGCAACAGAGGGTGGTGGTGAGATTTGGCGCTCTCATCCCCAAGGGTAGAGATGAGCGGTGTTTCACAGGGCTCGGTGTTGGGACCAGTGTTGTTTGGGATATTCATTGCAGACATATCATTGGACATCAAGAGCAAGATCAGTCTGTTTGCTGATGACATCAAGATGGGAGCAGTGGTGGATGACCCAGGGGGATGGCAGCGGTTACAGGATGATCTGAAAAAGCTGAAAACCTGGTCAGACACCTAGCAACTGGGGTTTGATGCCAAAACATGCAAGGTGCTACATTTTGGGGTGAAGAACCCAAGGAGAGTTACCAGCCAAGGGAGTGCAGCTAGCCTAGACAGAGGAGGAGAAGGATCTGTGGGTGCTCATTACAGGGTCAATGAACAGCTAGGCACAATGTAGGAAGGCAGCTGCAAAGGCCAACAAAATGCTGGGTTGCATTGCAAGGGGTATATCCTCGGGGAGGGGGAGGTGATTCTGCCACTTTGTAGGTCATTAGTTAGACTGCACCTGGAGTACTGCATACAGTACTGGTGCCCATATCTGAAGAGGGACATTAAGTTACTGAAGGGGGTACAGCGCAGGGTGACAAAGATGATCAAGGGGCTGGGGGACTTACCATACAAGAGGAGGCTGAGGGAGCTGAATAAGCACTCACTGGAAGAGAGGAGGGACAGGGGTGACATGATTGTAACCTTTAAGTACATGAAAGGAATAAGCAAGACAGGTACAGAAGGGCTGTTCAAAGTAAGGGAGGGGAGGAACACCTGGGGCCATGATATGAGACTGGAGGGAGGAAGGTGCAGATGAGGAGACACTTTTTTACAGAGAGGGTGGTAGCTGAGTGGAATGCGTTACCAGCAGAAGTAGTATCCAGAACAGTGGACTGCTTCAAAAGGGGCTGGAACAGGGCAAGGGGGAGGGTCAATGGAGGGGAAGGGTGGGAGTGAGGGGCAGCTGCAGAATAAGGGGTACTAGCTTCACATTCGAGCAGACTTGATAGACCTCTAGGCCTTTATCTGCTGGCAAATTTCGTGTGTTCTTAAAAACTAATTAAACTAGATCCTACAAAGTCTGCTGTACCAGATAACTTACATCCAAGACTCTTGAAAGAGTTAGTCACAGAACTAAGTCCCCCATTACAGGCTATATTTCACAGATCACTGCAAGAGGGGATAGTGCCAGAGGACTGGACAGTTGCCCATGTGGTCCCTGTACACAAGAAAGGCCCCAAGTCAGAATGCTGTAATTACTGACTTATCAGCCTCACAAGCATAGTGGGAAAGGTAAAGGAAGCCTTTACCAAGGAAGAAATCGATCTACATGTACAAGAGAAAGGCCAAACTGACTTTTTTTTTATTACTTAGTATGCTTTATCTGGTTGGCCTTCTACTGTCAGGATCTGCCCTGGTCACAGCCCCCAGACTCCCATCACCATCAATGCCGGAAATCTCTCAAGCACCCCTGGCTTTCCCCCCAGAGGGCGGGGCCACGGCACTGTCTCCCCTTTCCAGCACTGCAGGACAAATATCTATTTGGGAGAGCCAACTACGAAGGCTAATTGAAGCTCGGGGAGGGCTTCATAGAGACGGTCGGGCCTACACACATTTTCTCACTTGTAAGCAGGGGTGGGGACATGCAATGACGACCAGCGTCTGCCTCACCCCTGAATTCTTGAAGGCGCCGGTGCACAGTGGTGAACCCAGCCTCCACCGAGTGTCACCACTGCCCTGAGCACGCAGTCCACCCTCCCCTCTGGAGAAGGATAGCAGTCTTGGGATGCTCAGTCCTTCTTCCCTGACTAGCTCTCCGATGACCCGAATTCATTCATGAACCGTGTCGCTAGCGTCGCAAGCGAAAATCCAACTGCTGCAGTGATGGGCCGGCCCAAGGCCAAACTAACTTAAAACAGCATGGGTTTAAAAAGTGTAGGTCCTACCAAACAAATCTAATTCACTTCTTTGATCCTGTAAGTGAGGCACTAGATAACAATATACCAGTAGATGTACTATATGTGGATTTTGAAAAAGCTTTTGATAGTGTCTCTCATCAGGAGTTAATAAGAACACCATTAAGGAAATAGGTTTGTTTGGATAGCTGCAACATTAGAAGGATTATAGCATGGATAGGGAACAGAAAACAATGGGTGTGCATAAAGGGAAACATATCTAGCTGGGTTACTGTGTCTAATGGGATCCCACAGGGATCTGTGTGGGGCCTACCCTGTTTAATATTCTCATAGCTTCCATAACCTGTACCTCCAAATCATGGATGGCAAAATTTGCAGATGACTTAAAATTAGGTACACTAATTGCAAATATCAATGACGCCATGTAATTTCAGGATAACATCAATGTCATGGAAAACATGGCAGGTGAGAAGAAACTTAGTTTCAATATGAACAAATGCAAAATTATGCATCTAGGCAATAAGAACTGTAGGTTCAAGTACACAATTTATTTTATTTATTTATTTAAGTTTAGGATTAATACCTTTGAGTCCAGGACTCTTTTTCAAAAGTTCCAAGTCAGTCAAAGACAATATACAGAACATTAAAAAACAGAATACAAACATTGTTTCACATAAGCCACATAGTAAAGATAGATACATCAGGTTTTGCGTAAGCTAAAAGTTCCATTAAAAAAAGAGATCTACCACTAAAACCTAGCAGTACGATTTGAGTGCGATATTAATTACCGGTAATACAAAATGCTGAGGACAGGAAACCCTGGTTGCCAGAGGTAGTGCAGAAGAAACAGTAAGAGATCACTGAGGAGACCTCTGAAAGGAGATCAAGATTTGGGGGGCAGGGGTGGCCAGAAGTAGGCTTTGTCAGCAGTATGCAGCAGGAAAAAGCAGTGGGGGGAAGACAGGAGAGTGCTGGGGGCTGGGGTGGGTAGAGTATTCTGCAAATGTACTTGCAGGGGCAGAAGGGGAAAAGACAGAGAGGCTTTGGTGAGGTCGGAACGGGGGGAGAGGAGGAGGTAGGAGCAGGTGGAGATGGAGGAGGTTGAAGCAGGTTGTGCCCTTTGTGGCTAAGCTTGGTGCACTCAGTGAGAATAGTCAGCAGCTCATTGTATCACTTCAGATCCTGGAAGGAGAGGGATTTCTGGGCCATACTAGTGTGCTTAAATGGCACCTGGATCCCTCTTTTAGCCATGCTTCCAGTGTGTTTTGAGGGTTGTGCTTTTGTGAAGAGTCTGGTAACGAACTCAGGCATAAGCCTCAGCATGGCATTATTTACCAGCAGGCAGGTCTGGTAACGAATTTTAAGTTGGAGTGGGAGCCACCCTGTATCAGCATAGAGGGCATAGGTGTGAGTTGGGAGATTGGCTCCTAGGATCAGTTGGCAGGCCTTGTTTAGGAGAGTTTTTACTCTTTTGAGAGCTGACTCAAAGCCTGCCCCATATATCGATAAGCCGTAGTCTACTGAGGCCAGGACTGAGCTGTTTGTGGTGAGTTTCAGGGCAGCAGGCATCACAGATTGTCTATGACGGGTAAAGAACTCCGCGTTTCATGTTGGCAGACTTGACAATATGGTCAATATGATGGGACAGTGTCATCCAGGTGGACGCCTAGTTATTTAAAAGTGAACATCTGTTCGAGAGCATCTCCCTTAAGGATCTGGATTTACAGTGGGGGGAACTTCTCTTTGCTCTGGGGGACTGTGAACAGCATGTTCTTTGTCTTTATATGGTTGAGCAGGAGTTTGTTCTGGCTGAACCATGATTCAAGCATATGGAAGCTGTTCCTTAGTTTGGAGGAGATGGTGGATTGGTCTCTGCCAGAGGCAGATATGATGGGCATCATCTGCATACAGTACGATATGTGCCGGACAGACAGAGGGTAGGGTGTTAATGAAGAGGCTAAATAGGAGTGGTCTGAGGATGGAGCCTTGTGGGACTCCTAGGCTTACTGTCCTAGATTCTGAGAGCGTGTTTCCTATTCTGACACATTGGGTTTTCTGAGAGAAGAAGTTGCCAAACCAAGTCACCGTGTCAGAGGACAGGCCAGTAGATAACAGGTTGTTAAGGAGGAGGTGATGGATAATGTGATTGAATGCCTTAGTGAGGTCTATAACTAGACGCCACTGCCAGCCCCTTGTCCAAATGTGTAGGAGTAGAAAAAGTAAACAAGAACAAGTTCTAATAAGGATGGAATCATGCTGGATCTTTATATTGCTGGAAATAGATGGGCAGGTTAGAATGCCCAACTTGAAGTGGCTTGTTTTCTATGCTAATCGGATATGTTATTCCATTAATCCCTGTTTAGTTGTCAATGTTAACACGTGCATTTTATTTAACCCAAATCACGATACTGTATTCAGAGGGGAAAGTCCTAAAGGAACTCACAAAACTGAGAGTAGACAAGGCAATGGGGCCAGATGGAATACATCCAAGAATATTACAGGAGCATAGAGAGGTGCTCCCAGCACCACTGACAGCCTGCTCAACAAATCGCTGCATGAGGGAGTCTCTGTGGACCATTTACTTCCCCATATGAGGCAAGATGGTGGCTGCATGCTATGCTAGCTGAGGAGGAGCTGCAGAAGCAGGGTTATGTCAATGCTTGCTAATTATTTAGAAAAGGTAAACCACCATTGCCTAATCTGACATAGCCTTTCCAGTCTGACTTGTGCCTACCTTCTTGCTGTGTGGTCCTGCCTGACTTTCTGTTTTCTTTTCTGAGCAGGAGGAAGATGAACCAGTGGTGGAGGAGTTCTGTTTAATTATTTAAACATTTTGGTAACTGGAAAAGGCACACTGTGCCGAGGCTCACTTCCAGGTTCAACCGGAGGGGGGGGGGTGTGGAGAAAATACATAAGTAGGCATATGAGATACACAGCACAGGTACTATAAATAACATGGTGAATACCATGCTATACAGAAATAAATTAGGAATATACCATACATTCAATAAATACAAGTGAGTATGCACATAGGTGGAACCCTGGAGCTAGTACAAAGGTAATTGCCTGATGCTAGTGATGATAAAACAAAATTCATAGATTTATAGCCATATACAATAAGGTAGCAGAGCACAGCAGAAGTGAGCCATATGGGCAAAAGTTATACTGAAAGGCCAGTGTATACACAAATAGAATAGGAATATATCATACATTCAATAAACATAAGTGGGTATGTACATTGTGCAATGAAGGAGGCACAGTAGACATGGCGGTGATCAGCCAGAGCAGTGAGGGGCAGAGGTGAGTACAGGGTACAGTGATGAATTTGGTAGGGGAGGTTCATCATGAACTGAAAGAAGGTGTGGAATAGAGGGTCTAATCTGACAAGGGATGACTGGGGAACAGCACTACACACAATATCAGCATAGTTAATGGAGGGAAGAATTAGTTTGGTAACCAACTCTTACAGGGTTGGGAGCAATAGAAAGTCCTTGTGCCTGAATACGGCACCAAGTTTGGGCTGCAGCTTTGCATGGACAGAGTCTATGCGGTGGGAGAAGTCAAGCCTAGGATCAAGCCATACACCCAGGTATTTAAAGGAATCCACTCCACTGTTGGCTCGGTGGAAGACAGGAGCCTTCCGGGGTGTGATGGGGGTTAGGCCTGGCATGACTTATACTTTTTCTGTGACCTGTGATATGACAAAGATGCCAACACTGAACTGGGGAAGCTGGAGGTTAAGACTGATTCTGGAGCCAAAACATTGAAGTGCTGAGGCCCTGTGACCTGCCTGACC
The DNA here is from genome assembly GCA_016271365.2 of Neoceratodus forsteri. NCBI lineage: Eukaryota > Metazoa > Chordata > Ceratodontiformes > Ceratodontidae > Neoceratodus > Neoceratodus forsteri. The sequence continues at coordinate 1,642,249,640 of CM057450.1, forward strand.
AGCTCGACAGATGGAGTGTATACTATACGGTTTTCTGTAACACCACAGTGGAGTGTTTTTTTCTCTTATTATTGTTCCCTACTCTCCTCACTTCTGCCTGTAAGGGGAAGCCCCATGTGGACTCTGCTCACCCTTCATAGTGGTGGGGCAATTTGCATTTAGAAGGATAGAAGAGTTGAGAGCCAGGAGGGAATTATTAAATCACTTTTTAATTTAATTTTAATGTCTGACAAAAGCCTAGTTCAGTTGTGCTATAGTCACAATCATAGTCTGGAATAGTTTAGATTAGTATGAAGGTATCCCTTTGGATTTATGCTTTATCGAGGCAATGATGGGGCTTATGATTTATAACTAGGCTCATAATCACTACATTTCATATTAATTATATTTAATTTTGTTTTAAATATCATGCCACCCTTATCACCTGACCACCTGAGTTAAAAGGCACATGCTCTGGCATTCCCAGATCACTTAGAGTCATCACTTGGGAAAAAATGCTAACTGATCATTTTGGCTGTGGATTTAGTTTCTTTTTAGTTTCTGGCAGTTATTTTTTTTTTACAATATCTGAATTTGTTGTGCTTCTTCTTGCCTTACTTCAACTAATCATTGGCAGAAATATTTAATATAGAAAGAAACAATTAGTAAAGGACTTGCTAAATGAGCTGGATATCCAGCATTCCAGCACTCCATGGGGACTCTGAGATGGCAACTGCCAGGTAAATTAGAAACGACCTTTAGTACTATTATTTCTTGAAATCAGACAGTGTATATCATTTTCAAACTTTCAGAGTGGCCAAAATGCTTATACAAAACAATTATTTTTAGTTTGTTATTTTGTATATTTCAATAACAGAGGTATAGTTAAGAATTTGTTAACAGTCAACCTCCCTGACCTCTTGCTATTAGCTATTTCTTTCCTGTCTTTTTTCTACTTTTAGATACCTGTCCAGACTGCTACCTGACTTTGATCCCTCTATGCCATGGATACACTATTCAAATCAACTAGCTGATGCCGGGGGTTGAAGAGTTCAGTACTCTACATCACGGAGTAATCATCCCTAGACGTGAAGATACAAGAATATTTGGACCATTCTGGTGAAGTGGAACTTTCAGAATATAAGGATGACTAGGAACTTGTGAGGTTCTAAGGAATTTGACTGAATTTTCGTCGAACTTATTAACTCAGATCAGTCTTCAGTTTTGAAATCTTGAAACCCTGTTCTACTGCTTACTTCAACTGAACCACCTCTAAATGATGACAGTCCCTGGAGAATGCAAGAGGAAAAACTGAATACTTAACTCGGCAGATATTTGATCCATCTTGCTCCACTGTGGTGGGGAACTCTTACTGTAACTGTGATTTTAAACTTAGTATTTATTCCATACTGTTTTATTGTATAATTACATCTTTTTTTTTACTTTTATCTACATACAATTATTAACATTTGCTAATAACCAATATAGAATATTTACCGAGGATCTAGCTGGGGCTCTAACTGATTCTCAATTGAGATATTTAGCTGGTGTTTTTCTACTTTTTTTTTTTTTTTTGGTGCTTGCGTTTTGGTCATTGAGTTCCCATAATGTGTACAAGGAGTTGGAAAATTGTTACTAAAAAGGAAGATAAGAAATCAAAGGAAGTTAAGAAAAATGGTAGCATTTTTACAGATGATTTGATTATGTCTACTTCCACCCCACTTGGACTTAATAAACCTTTCATTTATGCAGATGCTTTGAAATCAGAAACAATTACAAAAACAAGACTTACATTAGAACCTAGTGCTCTAAACCCTACAATCAAAGAAAGGGCACCTCCTCATGAAATTATCATTTCCCCCACCTTACAGAATTCTATTTAGAATGAGAGTCACGGGGGGGGGTCCATCTGTGCAAAAGCTTATACAGAACTGGGCAGAGAAGGTATGACACAGATCAGATAGGATCTGGGCTGTCAACACGGAGTAGGGGAATGGGCAGACTAAGTGGCCATATTCTCTGTTTCTAGAAATGGACCAACCCCCAGAAAAAATTAATAAGAAGATAAAAAAGAAAAAACACAAAAATAAAGACAAGAATAGGGAGGTTATAGAACTCATTAAGAAAGAAATGATTACAGACTACTTTTTTCCTATAACCCACAGATCCCCTGTGGAGCTTATAGAAGACCATATAGAAAGATCTCAGGACAGGGGGAAGTAATGACATAAACAGTCATTAAATTATAGAACCTACAAATGTTGAAAAGCAACCTTTGCCAGAATATGGTATACATGTTACTAAGTTGGATTTCCTTAGCCCCTTAGACTTCACTGTCAGCAGTAAAACTTCAGTTAAAGAGGATTTTGAACACGAAGTACTAGCTGGATCCCCAAACACTGTTTTCTCTAGGCTTGGCAAAGAAGTAGAAAAGATTAAGTTAGATTCCAATTGTCTAGCACAATGTCCTGACACCTTATCCAGATACACAATCAAAGCCTTGCCTTACCCAGTTATGGCCATTGTAGTTTTACTTGAAGCACTCATGACTTCAAGCATAGGATGGAAAGTCTTGCCAAGCTGATATTAGATCAAACAGCACTTACTGGGAAACTAATGAATACGGGCAACTTCGAGCAAAAAATTGAGGCTAAGAGATTGTCCTTTTCATCTATAGTTAGTTATTCTAGACTCTCCACAGGGCAAGGACAAAAAGTGAAAGAAAGGATAGCAGAAAAAGAGAAATTAAAAAAAAAAAACAGGAAAACCGATACCAAAACTAATAATGTGAAGCTCAAAAATACAAGTCTGGACTAAAAATCTCTCCTGAACATTTCCCAAACTCTACCAGTGACCCCTGAGATTATAGTCAATAAACAAAACAAGGTGTCCACAGAGTACAATAGAACTCATAAGGTTCAAAACAAAAATAAAATACAGACAACCAATAGTGCCCTCTACACAATTCAAATCTCAAAATGGACATAATTAGTAAATAAAGTGTGCCTGAAAACTTAAAGGTGAAAGCCAAAAGGCCAGACACCAAGGGGCTCCAGAATTTAATAGATATGACAGCTAATAAAAAGGGAAATCATGAACTGATAAAACTCACCGGGAATGAGGTAATACTCAGGATAGTGGGCATGTATTTAAACCCCCAAGAAACTATGGACTACTTTCTAGAACAGATCATTCTTCCTCTTCATGGCAGAACTGGAAATACCACTAGAAAAAGACCAAATCAGAGTCATTTACAGGGACAAGTTGTATTCTTCTCATCCTGTTTATGGTATGGTCTCAGATATAGATTTAGTCATAAAGGTATGGTTCAAGCAACAACGGATATCCCTATTAGGTTTAGAAATTTAAGGCTTGTTTAAGGCTCAGAGCTGCAAATCCGGAGACCTGGGTTTGAATCCCACAACCCCCACTTGCATACTGTGTGACCCTGAGCAAGTCACTTAACTACCCTGTGCTCCCAGGTTGCACCTGTAAACAAGCTTTCAGCTTAGTGTGTCTCTCCTGGTTAAACAAAGAAATACCACTCCCAGTTACCTGGAACACAATATGGAAAGCCAATAGCACCCATAAAGAGTCTGCTGAAATATTACAATATATGGATTTCTGTTCTCACTTAGATAACTTAGAATGGAAGTTTGACACAGGTGTTCACTCTGCTTATGCACAGGATTCTAGTAAAAATCCTGTTTTTAGTTGGAATCTCACATTTACAGTATATGGTGAAAATAGAAACATCTTGGCCTTTTTTGTTTTGACTTTACCAGCAGGTGTTTTAAATCTAGAAATCACTGAACGGGAAATATATAGAAAGGGTCCACGCATATGCTAAAGGGGGCCAAATAGATATTTCACTAAAATCAACTGTTCTTTACCATCAGATTTTGAGTAATGCACAAAAATTGGACAAGGCAAACATTTTGATTGTGGATATGAATAATGCTGACAACTGTAGTTCTTCCCAGAGTAGCCAAAAAAAGATACATGACTAAATACCACAGTAATCATATCACAAGTATGGCATCCTTTTCTCATATACAGTCAGAAGAAGGGAACTTATTGTATGGAATAATGCTGAATTATAGTGTAAACTACCTGACCCATATTGGTGCTCCTTTATCAGCAAATTTAAAGTGCTTATCTTTCAAGACACATTGTCACAGGACTAAGCAAATATCAATGGTTACAAACTAATTTTTTTTACCAGCAATCAAACTCAAGAATTTTTGAAGATCTAAGGTGGGACTGGCAGTTTACATTAAAATAGAAAAATGAATTAAAATTATATATTTCAATATTTCTAAGAAAGACTATATGATTAAAGTTCTGAAATGGGACATTGCTCTTTACATTAGAGCTAATGTATATATCCTACCAAGACATCTGAGTAATAACTCAGTTGCCATATGGAATAACTTAACTCAAGATTTGAATAGGACTATTATGACTTTCCCCTCTAGTACTATCTTGATTTGCTGGTGCCTTTAATTCCAGGATTGCCAACTATAATAATATAGAAACCCTACAGAAACAAATATACATGGGCAACCTGGCAAAGAGAAATAGCCAAGATAAGCATAGTAACAAACTGGGAAATAAAAATTCCAACATTTTATTGAGAATAATAATCTTAGTATTCTTAATGGGAGGATAAAAGGGGACTATTAAGGGAATACTACTTATTCTCTTCAATAGGCCAAAGTGTTATTGACTACATCCTATGTTCCTTGGAAACTGCTATCTGTTTAAAACATTCATCATTACAATGAGACCAGAAAGTGATAATGCTGCATTATGTCTACAGGATGTTACACAAGATCAACAAAACAATAATGCAACTATACAGAACCCCTTATCCTCACTTGCTTGAAGAGTAAAATGATTATTTTTTACTGACAGAGCTTGGGATACTGTGTTTGAAATACTTAATAATTCACAGCCATATAGCAATATTATCAACTTTAAAGGGACACTGTCAACCTTTTTTACATCATATTATTTTTAGGCAAAAGAAAAAACATTTTAAGACTGCCTACTTTCTTTAAAATTCATTGGTGTTGCTGGTTGTTTTATCTGCCTCTTTGCTTATTAGAACTGAAATACATGGTAATGTATAGCTATGCCCAGCTTTGTTTTGCTTCAGATCATTGAACTACTCTTAGTGCACACTTCCTAAACATGAGCCACCCTAAAACAGTGCAGCCACTCATGATAAATAGTCTACTCTACTCCCACTGCATAACGAGTGGCTAGATTGTGTTGGGGCAGGGGTCCCAAATCCAGGAAAGATGCAGTGGGAGCTGGTCAAGAAATGTAAACAAACATGTTTTGGTGTGGTAGCACCAGTATGGTGGGCACTCAGGTTTTCATTTTATAAAAGAAAAAAGGGCTCTGAATCAAATTCCAGCTGCATTAACAGTCTCTATAGGTTGTGAATGATCATAAAATGTGTTTTTTAATCTAGGGACACTTAGAGGCCTAAGGTGGTTGACAGTGTCCCTTTAAAGATACGTTGTCAGCTCAAGAAGTAGCCTCACATGTAGAGCTTCTTCATGATACCATAAGGTAAGAAATCTACAGGGTAGGCAGACACACTACTAGGGAAAAAATTTGGTTTGACACTGCTTGTCAGAATGCTAAATCGAACCTCAGAAAAAATGTAAAAGGGTTAACAAATAATCCAATTACATTAAACTGTAATCTTCTTAATCAAGCTAGGAAAAAAAATATAAAAAGTTCTTAAAGCACAAAAAAGTAGATTATATCCAAAATCAGTGGGCATATATGCACCAGGTTATACAAAAAATAGACACAAAGACTTTTTGGAAACTAGTAGCAAAGGGAGTAAATGAATAGCAACCCTACCTTGTTATCTACATCCTTAAGAAAATGTGGGTTGAACATTTTAAAACCATTTTCAATAAGGAATATCCCTTGGAGATCATTGGGAGAATGCCTGCATGGCCATCTCTCTGTGAATACTCTCCTTTGATTATAACTACAGCAGAGGTAGATGCTGCTATTTCTAAGATAGCTAGGAACAAGGTCCCTGACTCTAATGCTATTCCCATACATATTTATAGAGAATACAAAGATTTTTGGATACCAATACTAACTTGCTTCTTTAATGTTTGCCTGGCTCAGAAATGTATTCCTACATCCTGGACAAGAAACAGCATTGTCCCCATACTTAACAAGCATTTGTCAATGCCGAATGTTGATTGCATTAGTCTGCTGAGCTCGCTCAGTGGACCTCTGTTACTGGCTCAGTCTGTTTGTCCCAGTGCTGCAGGCTGCTCTTTTGTACAGGGCTGCTGCCTGAATTGGCACCTTGGTCTGCCGAGGAAGAAATCTGCAGCTGTCCTGACAGAGCTCCATTGAGGTGGCTCACTCCCCCTCTCTCACTCGCTCATTCTGTTTCTCCTGGTGCTGCAGGCTGCCCTTTTGTACTGGGATCCTGCCTGTGTTGGTGCCTTTTTCTGCCAACAAAGAAATCCACAGCTGTCCCGACAGAGCTCCCTTGAGCTCACTAAGTTCCCCTGTCTCACTTGCTCATACTGTTTCTCCCACCGCTGCTGGCTGGCCTTTTGTACTGGGCCCCTGCCTGCACTGATGCCTTTTTCTGCCCACAAAGAAATCCGCAGCAGTCCTGACAGCGCTTCGGTGAGTTCGCTCACTCCCCCTCCCTCAGTCGCTCTCTCGTTGCGTTTCTCCCAGTGCTGCAGGCTTCTCTTTTGTACTGGGCTCTTGTGTTGGGGCCTTTGTCTGCCCACAAACAAATCCGCAGTAGTCACGACAGAGCTCAGTTGAGCTCAGTCACTCGCCCCTCTCACTCAGTCGATCTTAATCTGTCCCAAACATTGATTTCCCAGAGTGACCGTGCTATTCTCTGGCAGGAGTGAAAAAACATATTTTAGCCAGGATGTGAAAATTGACAGCTGTGGTGTTCATAAGGAGGTGTGAAAAAATGCCACTGTTGAAAATGTGGCGTGACAATATTACAAATTTGCGAAGTTACAAGGGTGCGTGGAAAGTGCGCAATGCACACTTGTAACACTGTCAATTGATGGGCTATCATCACCAAATTTTTAACATAGGCATTTTAGGACCTCTGCTCATGAACAGTATCATTGTAATTTTCTTTATCTGTCCCGAACAGTGATTTCCCACAGCGACCGCTCTATTTTGCGCCGAAAGTGCGAAAACATATTTCGGCCAGGATGGGAAAAATGACAGCTGTACTGTTCATAAGTAGGTCTGGGAAAATGGCAATGTTGAAAATCTGGAGTGAAAATATTATAAATTCGCGAAGTTACGAGCGTGCGTAGCAACTGCGCTATGCACGCTCGTAAAACAGTCATTTTTTTGGATTTTTCCCACCAAATTTGCAACATAGGCTTTTTGAGAGCCTACCTCACGAACACTGGCACTGTCATTTCGTTAATTGGCCCTGTAGGGTGATTCCGTGCAGTGACCTCAAAACTACCTTTTGGGGCTGATTAACGCCGTGACAGTTCAAGAATTCATGAGGAGGGGTCCCAAAAATCCCATGTTGAAAATTTGGTGAAAAATTCCCAAAAATGCCTGAGATATGCACTAAAGTTGAAAAAACCCTATTCATTACATTATACAGCTTACCGGCATTTCCTCAGTTTGCGGTCGGCTTTGAAGAGTGCAGACGTGTTCCTGGTCAACAGAAGATCGTCGTGCTGAGCTCCGAAGGTAAGTATGGGGTGGGGGGAGGCTGGGAGCACAGTGGGTGGGTGCGGGTTGTGGGAGGCAGGCAGGGAGACTACGAGGGACCGTTTCCTTTTTTTCAGGTGCAAAAAAAAAAAAGAAAATGTCGTGGGACCATTTTCAACTTTACAGGGGCATGTGGCACACTGGGGTGGGCTCCCAGCATGCCACCAGAGTCTGGCTTTAGGGGGACAGCTGTAGCCGATGGGGTATTGGGCATTCCCATCAGCAAACAGCAAAATGGGCATATGGCATGCTGGGATGGGCTCCCAGCATGACACCGAAGTCTTGTTTTTTTGGGGGAGGTAGCTGTAGCCAACAGGGGATTGGGCACCCCCCCTCGGCAAACAACAAAAGGGGGGGATTCCTTCTGCTGATGGGGATTGGGCACCCCATCGGCCAAACAACAAAAGGAGGAATTCCTTTCTGCCGATGGGGATTGGGCACCCGTTGGCAGACAATTAAGCAGGGGTTACATTATGCCCGGCCAGGCGTGGGCTCCCCGTCTGCAAATAAACATGGTGGGGGGTAAATATTGTTTGTGAACACGGCGGCAAGCTGCCGCCGTGTTCACAAACAATATCAGGGGTCCTACATCCTGTCCTGCAATGATGGGTTGCTCCCTCATTGCAGTGGATGGCTGACGCTGCAATGATGAGGCGGCCCCTGATTGCAGCAGCTGATTTTTAGAAAGTTGTGGCACGCTGTCTGAACTAGTGTCAGCATCAGCGTGCCATGGCATTGGGGGAAGCGGGACAAGCCTTTGCAGGCTGTGGGGGCATTGGGCACAACAGTGCCACACCTCCACAACCTGCTTGTGGAGAAAGCTGATGCAACATGTTTCTTGCGCATGCGTGCAATCAACATAAAAAAGGATCTTTCTATGACCTGACTGACTTCTGACTGATTAGCCTTTTGGACATAAGTTACAAACGTTTTACTAGGATACTCCTGATTAAACTTCAAAACTGGACAAACTCAGCCCACTTTCTCACTACCAGTCTGGTTTTAGGACAAACCAGACAACGTATTTTGTCTGTCATATTTATTAGTTGGAAATCAAAGCTATTTGCACTCTTTGTGAATTTCTCTGCAGCCTTTTATTCCCTAAGCAGAGAAATATTATGGGGCACATTACTTGATTAAGGTATAATTTTAGATCTTCTCATTCCAATTGTATTATTTTATACCAATACTAGCACAGCAAGAAGATATGACAACAAAGGCAATATCATAGAATTTTTAGCACAAATAGGGCATTAAACAGGGATGCCTGCTAGCCCCTTTATTATTTAATTTAAACATAGACTCTTTACTACAGTTTGAAGAAGAAGTACAGTTGGATCCTCCAAAAATAAATAGGATACCCTGACATGTATTAGCCTATACAGATTATTTACTATTATTTGCTTTAACTAAAAAAGGCCTAGAGTGAAAAATAGGTATTCTTAAAAGTAAATGTGTCTCACTGGACTTGAGAATAAACCTTAAAAAAAACTAAAATTATGATTTTTGGAAACAAATCCCCTTCCTTCAAATTCTATTTAAACAAAAAACCTTTAGAGATTACAACTGAATACACTTATTTAGGAATCAAACTCAACTCTAATTGTAAATGGACATCCCACCTTAGGGAGCAATGTAACAAAGCAAAACATGTTCCAAAAGTCTTGCTAAGATTTACTGTAACTACAGATATGGAGGTAACTTGGTAGCTCCTGCCCTTAAAGCAGGGGAAGCAAGATTAAACCCCATTTGGTATGGAGCAGAGGTTAGGGGAGCACAAATTACTGTATGTTTGGAGACTCCTGTGTTATACTACTATAAAGCTTTGCTACAAGTGCCCATAACAACAGCATCTTCTATTGTACAAGCAGAGTTGGGCAGAATCCCAGTATCAGCAATAACCAATCTCAGATTTGTCCCATACTGGCTTAGGATAATCAATAACTTCTTTAATTCTTTACTACTAGATTGTCTTCAGGAGAAAATAGACTGGTTTAGAAATGACATTAACTCCTCAATGTTGAAAACATTACTGACAACATTGAGGAAGAGTAACTCAGTTCACTTATGGGAAGATTACTTAAAGAATATTAACATTTCAGTGCAATATAAAACAAACCCAATACAGAGACAATAAAATAGCCCATGATATAGAAGACTACCTCCTATACCAAGTTTCACCGAACAGCACCTCAAGGGAATCAACAAAGTCCAAGAGGGTAGCATCTTTCAGAAAAAGAGATGTGCAAGAGCATGGGGGTACAATTTGAAGATGGAGGGGGATGGCTCAGAGGTAATGTAAGGAAGTATTTTTTCACATAGAGGGTTGTGGATGCATGGAATGGCCTTCCTGAGGAGGTCGTGGAGTCAAAAACAGTGACGGAATTCAAAAAAGCATGGGACAGACATAAGGCAATTCTAGTGGGGGGTTGGAGGAAGTAGACTGTTGGTTAACTAGGATCTGCAGCTTACCCATTAGGTAGGGAAACGGGCAGACTGGGTGGGCCAAGCAGTCCTTATCTGCTGTCAGATTCTATGTTTCTGTGTTTCTATGCAGGGAATGGATTACGTGGGCCCAGTTTGAATGTATTACTTCCAAATATGCCCATTTCAATAAAGAAAAGTATATAAATAAGAGCTCTCTTAATACTTGTTTATGCAACAGGGGGTTTCAAGAAACCATTTCACAAGTTATTACTCAATGCCCCCCTATAACACTTGTAGAAACATTTTTTGAAAAAACTTTCTTACCAAATATTCCAGTGCTAACTATGATGTGGTATTTGTCCTATTACACCCAATGGATGCAGAGGAAGCTGAAATGATCTCTAAATATTTGGATTCAGCTGTTAAAATCAATAAGCTGCTAAAGACAAACCAACCTAGTGAAACTGAAGATTAACTTTTCCAACGTATCATGTTCTGTACTCATTGTTTTTTAGTCTCCTTGGAAGCCTCTTATACTTTAATGCAGCTGCACATTCCTGTAATTGTTTTTATAATTTGCAATAATGTGGTTTTATTACTGATTCTGTATGTATTCTCCTTATTTTTTTTTTGTATATGAGATATTTGTAATATCCATAATTTTGTTTTTGATAAACGATAAACTTGAAACTTGAAATCACTGCATACAGGAGTGGTTCCAAAGGACTGAAAGAGGGCAGATGTAGTCCCTTTCCACAAAATGGGAGCAAGAAGGAGGCTGGCAATTACAGTCCAGTCAGCCTGACCTTGGTGTTGGGGAAATTAATGGAATCACTGCAAAAGGAAAGGATCGTGGTATATATTGGATCCAGCAGATCACAGGATCCTAGGTAGCATGGTTTCACAGCACGAAGGTCATGTCAAACAAATCTGATATATTTCTTTGACTGGGTGACCAGGGAATTAGATCAGGGAGGGGTGATGGATGTGGCCTACCTGGATTTCAGCAAGGTCTTTGACACAATTCCACATCAGAGGCTTGTAAACAAGCTGGGCAGCCTGGGAGTGGGTCCCAAGGTGGTAAACTGGATCAAAAATTGGTTAAGAGATAGAACATAAAGGGTGGTGTTGGTAAACAGGGTTCATTCTGAGGAGAGGAATGCGACCAACAGGGTGCCACAAGGATCAGTTCTGGGGCCAATCCTCCTTAATGTCTTCATGAGCAACATTACAGAGGGGCTGGAAGGGAAGATATGCCTCTTTGAAGATGACACTAAGATCTGCAACTGGGTTGACACTCTGGGGGGGGTGGAAAAAGTGAGGAGGGATCTAAGCAGGCTTGAGGAGTGTTCAAAACTGTGGCAGTTAAAATTCAATGCAAGAAGTGTAAGATCATGCATTTTGGGCACAGAAATCCTGGGGAGGTGTACATGATGGGGGGGGGGTTACTGACGACCACCAAAAAGGAAAGGGGCCTGGCAGTAATCATATCTGATGACCTAAAGGTGACCAAACATTGTGAAAAGTCTGTGGACAGAGCCAGTATGATGCTGGGGTGCAAAAGGAAAAGTATCACCAGCATAAAAAAGGAGGTGGTGATACCACTGTACAAATCACTGGTGAACACTCATCTGGAGTGCTTTTTCCAGTTCTGGAGGCTGCATCTCCAGAAAGACACAGACAGAGTAGAGGCAGTTCAGAGAAAGGCAACAACAATGCTGCAGGGTCTGCACCAAAAGTCATATAAGAAGAGACTAGAGGATCTCAATATGTACACCATGGAAGGGGGGGGGATTAGATAGAGACCTTCAAATATATCAAGGGCATAAATAAAGTACAAGAGGATAGCATCTTTCAGAAAAAAAGATGTTCAAGAACAAGGGGTCATGATATGAGAGTGGTGAGGGTAGACTCAGGGTTAACATGAGGAAGTATTTTTTCACAGAAAGGGTGGTGGATGCATGGAACAGCCTCTCAGTGAGGTGGCAGAGGCAAAACAGTAGGGGAATTCAAGAATGCATGGCATAGGCACAAGGGAACCTTATCAGTAGGACAGATAGGGTACAAGCTGGAGATCAAGTAGAATCTGTGGGATTGCAATAGGTAGGGAAAATAAGAAGACTAGGTGGGCCAAGTGGTCCTTACCTGCCATCACTTTCTATGTTTCTGTGTTTCAAAAGCCAGTATACTTACTTATACTTGGTAGATGGTCAGAAGGAGGCTGTGAACCCATCAAGTCTGGCCCCTACATTAGCAGGTCCAATTTACCCTGCCCCTACAAATAGGTTACTGTCTAATTTTGTTTTGAACTGTGTAAGTGAATCTATCTGGACAATCTCTTTTGGCAATTTTTTACACTATCTCCCTGTTCTCTATGTGTAAAGCCATCTTCTGTCATTCTTTGTATAGTTCTCCAGTCTTATTTGTATGTCATGTGACCTTAGACTATACTTCTTGTATAACTCAATACCCATTTCATTCCTTAATTTTTATGATTTATAATTTTGTACATTTGCAAGAGGTCCCCCCTTAAACAACCCAGTCTCATATGGATTATCTCCTAAACCAGCCACCAGACTGGTCACCCTGTGCTGTTCCCTTTCAATGTTCTCTATGTCCTGACACGCAGATATGGGCTCCACAATTAAGAATAGTAGTCCAAATGTGGCCTAATGCAGAATTTATAAACCTGGATGACGCATTGCTCACTTCTGTTAGTGAATAATTTCTTTATACAGTCCAAGTTTCTGTTTGCTGTTTTAACAACTTTAGTTATGATGACCCCAAGGTCTTTTTCACTGTCCACTTTATTGATTTCCCAGCAGTTTAATGTATAAATGTTTCCTATGTTGTTTTCTCCAAGGTGTATTACTGTGTATTTTTTTGTGTTGAAGGGCATACTGTTGTTAACTGCCCATTCTTCAATTTTTACAGCTGTGTGGGTGGAGCTCCGCAGAGGTATTTCCACAATTCTGTGTAGGAGCACTGGGGAAGCACATGACCAAATCACCATCTGGGGTGCTTCCAAAGAGCTCTGGTACAGTTCCATTCATAGCATTTATGCGGCCTTTCCCATCCGCCAGCTGCATAAATACACCCACTTCACGGGGCACTACCTTTTATTCTGCAACTCTTGAAGTGGCAGCCACCATGTTCAAGATGGCTACTGATTCAAACTGTGCATGCGCAAGTGCCAGCTATGTAATCACTGCCATCATGAGCACAGCAGATTCCGGAGCTAATTTTTTAACCTAATCAAAATCTTTGTAATTAATTTCAGTTGCACAGTTATGTATCTCCCTCTTTGAGTTCTCTTTATCTCCCTCAGTTTTCTGGCAGTACAACCCTCGTGAAGCTCAGCAGATGGGGAGATTGCCATGGGCCAAATATTTGTTACTGCAATGCCATCTGGAGCCTGTAGTCCCTGTATGGTATTACCAATGGCACATGCACACTTTGTGGCTTGGTTGCCTGCAGCACTCCAACTGCCTTACACTGCGCATATTTACTAAAGAGCTAGATCTGGACTCAGCCAGTTCTATACCTGCTGATAAGAGAGGGAGCTTGAGATCAAAAAAAGAGAGTCACTGTCACTGCCGGTGCCATGGACCAAGGAAGGGACAGGATGGATCCCAACAGCAGTACCAGCAGGGAGTGAGTCCTCTGCCACCGCAAGGTGAGACTCAGAGCATATGAGGTGAGGTGAGGGGTGCTGTGGGTGGTTCTTTGGTCCACGCAGGTACATACAGGCAGCAGTGTGATCTAGTGGTGAGCACATTGCAGCATAATCTAGTGGTGAGTGCATTGCCTTAAGAAACAGGAGATATGGGTTAAACCCCTTCTAGAACCACAACAGTCACTGTGACCTTGGGCAGCTCAGCTCACTTAACCTCTGAGTAATCCAGTTCACCCAGTTGTGGAAATTGGTAAAAAGCAGTACTTCACTGAACACGAGCTGTTGCTTCACAGCTGGCTGTTCTAGGTAAATACATTGTATAAACAAACAAAAAGACACATGGTGGTTCTCACAGCAACACACACACACACACACATACACTCCTACACCAGTGCTACTCCTTGATATTTATTTCATAGACTGTGCTGGTCTGTGTATGAGTGGCTCCCAATAAATACTTTCTAAAACAGTACCATGAAAAAAATCACAGCCATTACTTATAACATGTTGCCTACTGTGCTACCATTCCATTACTCTGCAATAACTTTTTTTGGGAGGGGGAGTAGGTTTTGCTTCTCCAGGTTTTCACTGTACCACCATCTCTTTCAGTCTATGGCAGTTTTGCACCCAATTTTTTTATTGGTGTATATACTGAATGTCTTTCTTAAACTCTTGCACAAAATGATTGCACAGAGTAACAAAGTTTGTTATCATTTGGAAACAGCCCAGGTTTCTCAAGCAGAGATATTACAGTAGAATAGAATTTGGTTTTGTAGTGCCTTCCATACAAAATCTATCCTTAAGCCAGCGCTGGAATTACAGGGGGGCTTCCCAGTGCTCACCACCCCCCAGCTCTGAAGTGAGCCCAGGCAGCTCACACATCCCTGCCATTGACTTATAATGGGAAGGGTGGGCTCAATATAAAGATACCACCAATATGGGCCCCCTCAGCCAGCAAAGCTTATAAAATGTAATTCCAGCACTGTCTTAAAGACATTCCCTGGTGTTCCAAATTCCTATTAAGTCTCCGAGGAAGGACTTGGTCTATCCGAAAGCGTAGACATTGTTTTCTTTTTGTAACATCTATGTTGGTCCAATAAGAGGTATCAAACCATTTGCTTCTGGATCTATTTTTCTGATGCACTTGAAAAAGTGTTCAAGGTTGTTTTCTAGCATAAGTACATTCCTAAATATATGGAAGCATTATTAGAACAAACTCTAGCCAGAGCCAATAGGGCTGGGAAAAGCTACCAAATGACAAAAGTTTTTTCTTGTTGGTGCCATATAGAGTTGTTTAGTCACAATCATCAAAAACTGGCATGCTGCTAATTCAGTCCTCTTGAATTTATTTAGTTAGAGTATGTGCTGCTGCTGTGTGTGTGTGTATAAGTGTGTGAGCATGCAACTTGTTGTGCCTATAGGAATGAGATAGCTAACACAACTGCAGCTGCACTGTTTGTAATCTGACACTGTAATCTGACTTTCAGAGTTTCAGTAAATTACAGAACATATAATGAGTTAACTCCTAGGTTGCTGAAAGAAATGGAATACATCTATTAGACTGAGCTGTACAGATGATAGAAACAGCAGTTCAAAAAGTTATTTTTTGTTAATATCCTGAGAAGTTCTGAGGTACAATACAGTAGCATTCCCCTTCCCTTCAGATGCCTTTAACATAGAGCAGCAAACAGCAAAAACTAGAGGGGGGGTGCACTATTTTGCAGTTGTAGAGGAATACTTTCAAAAGACCAGAAAGGGAGTTCAACAATCAGCCGTTTTAGAGCTATAATCTGATTTCAATAGGGCTGCAGGCTCTTCCCACAGCCCTAATAATGATTTATCCTATTATGTCATGTCCAGCATAGGATATATACAGAATGGCAGCAAGGAATTTAGCTCCCATAACTGCAGCAGTTGGTGTCATTCAAGGCACTTTACCTACATATCTGTCTGTCTTTAGCAACACTGTTTATTTTATGTTAAAGTCCTTGCCATTCTGCATGTTCTTTTGAATTGTTTTAACAGCTTTCTTGCAAGTTTTGTTTTTTTATTGAGATGTTTCAATTACTTTTGTCCTGAGCTGAAAACCTCTGAAACTACAACTTTGAAAGCAGATATAGCCAAAAGAAGCATAGCAACCCCTATATTTCTTTCTGTTACTATATTCATAACCATATTCTACATCTATCAAAAAACCTTTGTGAAAATGACATGGGTTTGAAATGGTTTTATTTATAAAACCATACAAATATCTCCCCCTTTTTGGGGAATATCAGTTAAAGAGTGTGTCATAGTATTGGCAATTTACTCTTTATTTTTGTATTTGTTTAAAAAAATGAAGCAAGTGTTATGACAAATGATGTTTCATTGTTTCACTTTTTCTTTCACACAAATGGAGATACCTTAAATATTGATGTCACTAAACTGACATGGCATCACTGGTCCTGCATTGTCATGGTTTGACAGTTACCTGTCAAACAGACTGCAACAAGTAAAAGCAGGTGTTTCCCTCTCTCCACTCCTCGCCTTTTGAGAGGAGTACCACAAGGCTCGATCCTTGGAGCGCTTCAGCTTATGTTATACATTGACACTAAAAATTCACTAAAATACAACCAACAGCTTAATCTGGTTCAAAGTCAGTTGGCATTCATCTGTATCCCTTCCCCTGGGTCATGCCTGAAAATAGTCAAAATTTGTCTAGTGCACTTACCCAGTCAACAAAAACTAAGTAAATAAATAAATAAAACTATTGGATACAATATTAACAAAGCAAAACTACACCTGTTCGTGGATGCTATGGTAATATACATGTCCAAGTCATCTGCAGCTGAGGTCCACTCACAGCTCCAGTCAGAATTTAATCTCCTCGAGCTCAGTCTTACAAAGGCCAAACTTCTTTTAAAAACAAAAAAAATGAAGGTTGTGTACTTCCACTCCAGTCACCAAACTGCAGCACAAAGTGGTATAGCTTCTCTGCCCTCCCCATAAAGACCCTCCTTGATGACAACCTCAAGGTTGTCAGCAACTTTAAATATTTTGGCTACGACCTAGACCAACACGTATCATTCTATGCCCACATCACCTCCCTTGTGAAAAAACTGAGACAAAGACTTGGCTTCTTTTATAGAAATAAATCCCTGTTTACTAATGAAGCCAGGCTACGGTAGCTCCAGATAACCTTCATGCCACTCATTGACTACGCAGATATCCTGTATTGCTGCTGCTCAGACTCCTTGCTGTGCCAACTGGACACATTATATCATTGAGCAATACATTTCATCTCCAATGCCCATCATTGCGTGCACCACTGAGACCTATATTGCTCCCTTGGCTGAACATCCTTAGCCACCAGACTGCTTTATCACTCCCTCACCTGGCTGTACAAGGCCCTTCTGCTTAAGCTCACCCCATACATAACTAATCTCTTCCCGTGCACATCATCCTCTTACACCTTACGTAGCACCACCCACATTATGCTGGAAGTCCTTAGCATCCGCTCCTGCTTCAAAGGTTTGGCTGTAAGCCATGCCCAAGCCCAGTCTTGCCTCAAGCTGCAATAGCTAATCTCCAGGGCAGCCTCAAACATCTACTTACTAGCAAATTGCATGACTCCTGTACTTGTCACTGACTATAGCCTGGTATTACTAGAAGGCTGACACTGCACTCCCCTGTATGAGTGACCTCTCTCCTCCTTATGCTCCCTCCCTCTACACTCGCCCCTATCCAGCCTCCCAGCCTCTCTCTTTATTTTTCTCCCACCCTTTCCAGTGCTTTCACCTCCCACTTAAACTGTCTGCTGCTCTCCTTGCCTTACCACTCCCTCTCTTCCAGACACTATTGTTTACCCTAACACAAGATCCTGATCTCCTCTCTTCCTGAACCCTGCCACTCCTGGTAGAATCCTGGCCTACTTGCAAGCTCTACTACCTACTGTCAGTACTTCCTTTATCACCCCACTTACCTTGATACTGATATTATCAGCTGCAGTGCCCTAAATCTTGTACATACGTTCTGTATGTAAATATTTTTCCCTCGCTTGGGGATAATCCCCTGTACACATGTATAAGTGTGTGTATATATATATATATATATATATATATATACACATATATATTTTGTTGTTGTTTTTGTTTATTACTGTGTTATATTGTATTGTATTTTGTAATTGCTCCTTGTGTATATTGTATTGTAAGTGTATTGCACATCATTGCCTCAGGACCTCCTTTTAAATGAGCCTGCTCATTGGAGTTATTTTCCTTCCAATACAGTTTGACCTGATTTGACTTTACTGATGTTATAGCCACATAAAACAATCCTACCCCTTCCAGATTTTTTTCCATAAAGAGGGATTGTTTCACCAATGTTACTTAAAAATCAGCATGGCAACCCATGTTTTTTGTTGTGGATTTTGCACTTTTAGATGGCCATCATGTACTGGGAAAACAATTATGACTTTGATATGGAGTTGCTGAAATGCCAGGGAACATCCTTAAGCACTTTACAGAACAACGAGTTAGCTACTGTGGAAGTACTGAGGCTATATGCAGTATATATGGATCAGCTTCTAACCATGCAGATACCACATACACAGCAGTAATTCATTAGAACCTATGTTTTTGAAAGAGGGGAATACTAACCAGGACAATAAGAAACTCCAATATTCCCTCAGAAACTGTCAATGTATGTTTAACTTCTACCCAGTCAGCCACCAGAGATGGACAGAAGAGATGCTGGTTTAACATCTCATCCAAACAGCAGCCCCTTCAGCACCCACCACCCCAGTGCTGCAGTGCGGTGTCAGTGATGGATATTAGTTAAAGTGTCTGGTGCTGGCCTCGAACCCTGATGAACAAATGAGGCTAAAACCCCTGGCTTCAGTATAAGCAAAAGCTGCTGGCTGTGGACAGTCTCAGCAGTTCCTTGCCTTAAGTACCTGAATGCAATCTGGGATGAGGTCTTCTCTGATCATTTGCTTCTTGGCAAACACACCCTTTCCAAAGAAGATGATTTCAACTTTCAGATCCTTTTTTTTTATGGTTGCATGGGTGGAGCTTCACATACTTATTGCAGTAATTGTTTGTAGGAGCACTGTGGACGAATGTGACTGGATCACTGTCCATCATGCTTCCACACTGCTCTGGTACACTTCCAGTTATTGTGTTTCTGCAGCCCTTCCACTCCACCTGCATAAACAGACTCATTTCACAGGGCACTACTTTTTCTTCTGCAACTGCGGAAGTGATGGCTGCCGTGCCCAAGATGGTCACTGATTCAAACTACACACGTGTAAGTATTGCATATGAGCTGTTCTGTCATTGCCACCTTCTTCAGCATGGCAGATTCTGGTGCTCATAAAAGCTCTGTGCAGCCATATCAGCTCTGACAAGAATTTGCTTTTTTAAGTCTTACTCTAATTTATATTTATTTTCAACAGTGTCTATTGTCCCTCCCAGCTTGGTGTCATCTGCAAATTTGATAAGCCATCTCTCTATACCCTTATTCAGATCTGAAATAAACAGAGAAAAAAGAACTGAACCAAGGACCAAGCCCTGGGGAACTCTGCTCGTCACAGGTCCTGTCTCTGAAAGCACCCCCTTAATCCTAATACTGAGTGTAATCTATTCCCAGTAGATTGAAATGGGCTGGGCAGTGTTGACATTAAATAGTTGCCATAACGTTTTGGTAATATGAAACAAATTGCTACAGAAAAGTCATTATTTTAAACGTGTTGTTATATTTATGTAACAGCATGTGGCGATAAGTGACTAATCATCTGTACTGACATCAAATAAATAGTAAAGATTGGGTTTTTTTCACTATTGTATTGAACTCCTTTCCTCTATATTGTTCTTTTGACGTTGTTGCATTAGCTTTTAATACCTTATGACAGTGACGGATTAATGTAGACAATCTCTTTTTAATGTGGAAGTGACAATGGGCCAAATATTCAAAGCTTTAGTATCACACAAAATGGCTTAGTGCCATGCAAACTGATGTTTGTGTCTTAAATCTGGACAATTTGGTTCAGCAGCAGCACAAAATTAGGGACTGTACACAAGCAGATGAGTGAGGAGGGCCTGTATTCAGTGCAGTAAGCTATATTTGAAGTATTGTGATGGGGCTAAGGGTAATTTGGGGCTACAAATATTAACACTTTTAGAAGGCATATTTTAAGTTAATGCACTGTACAGGGGAGTTTTTCAAACAGCCCATACCTGACTTCTGATGGTATGAGCATATGGTTCCACAAATCCCAGCCAAACTACATGTACTACAAACATAAATGATTTACAGGCATGAATGGCATTTCAACCACAACACTTATGTACCAGTGATGCAGTGCTGCTTATTCTGTTGTACTGCAGCTCCAAGAGCCATCTGTTACAGTAATATCGGGCACTGGTCTAGCCTCCAGCAATCCAAGGGGCAAAGTCCTGTTAATGAGAGTGAAATGGCCACATAATGAGCTGGTAATGACACCTTAGGGCTTTAAATTGAGAAATGGGATTATTTGCATGATAATATTCAAATATGGCTTACTTCTGCAACACTGCAAACACATTTTGAAGATTCTAACTGATACATTGTGCATGGGCTGCATGTTCTTTATTCAGTGTCATTGCCATGTTTTGCCAACAAGGTGACATTCTTGTGACTGCACAAACCTGTTAGAGACTTGCTTTGGGCTGGGTTCTGGGGGTATATTGTACATGCATTGTGTACTTACAGTATGACTTACACTTTTTTGACAATACCATTTTTTGCATATTGAGCACAACACACAAGCAGAAGGGACTTTATTCAGCACTAACCCCAATATTGGGCCCTTTGTTTTTACAAATTTTCACCACTGAGAAAGTGCTTTCATGCAAAACGCATGTTTTTTTTGGGGGGGGGGCAGTAACCTACCTGTGTCTTCATAAAAAAAAGTTTAACATCTAGGGAAATTTGATTTGCAATCTTCATGTGTTTCATTTACTTAAGCTGGATACAGAGTGTTGAATTTTGCCCTGTTTAATGAAAACAATCTTGCTTACTTTTCCTTTTGTTTCTATTACAAATGAGCTACTGCAGACCTTTTCATTTCACATGCAAACCATGCAACTAGACATAATAAATCAGGCTCCAATAAGAGAACACAAAGGGATCTAGATCCTGAGTCATTAGGAGACAATGTTATTTTGAAGTCTGTTACTGAAAGCAGCACCTTTAGCAATCAATTATATGTCACCTAATGCAACACGTTATTTACTCTTATGTCAATCAAAAAAGAATAACAAGGTTCTTGCAGATGTTAAGTCTCATATAATAATATGTTTCTTTGTAGCAACTTCATAAATCAGAGGCAGGTGACATGAACTTCATTTATAAAAACCTAGTTATAAAGTATTACAATAACCAAAAATGTGTGTAGCTCTATGTAGGAATAGTAGAAGCTTGCTCTTTAAGTTAGTAGTACAAACAAACAAACATGTTTGAATATTTGATCTTTGTTCTGCAAACATCAGCAGAGCAAAACCATATTAATACATAGAGTTTACTGCAACTGTTGGAAGTATGAACTTTCATTTTCAAGCAGGAATCATTTACCAGAATGGCAATAACAAATGCTGATGGACTCAAGAAATATCAGTCTTGTCACTCTGCCAACTGAAGGGAGAAAATGAATAATTGTGACAGTCCAATTTTGAATATCCTTGAAAGACAAGTCAAAAAATCATTCCTTTCATTTCAGACATAAATACAGCATGCCCTTGTGAGATCTAAGGAAATGAAGGGGATGGAGGTTGTTTGCTAAAGCAGATGAAGTAAGGCCATCAGCATTATTTGATTTATGATCCATTGCAATGCCCAGTGTACCTATGAGCTCAACAGTTTTGCATTAATACAGTAGTTTTTTAGGTTCCTTGCATGCTTGCCTCCAGAAGGTCAATAACCTTGATTTCACACTTTCAAATTAAGTAGAAGGACTGAAAGAACAAACTACACACTGTTTCTCTTAATAGCCTTTTGGTCCCAGAGCCACAACCAGGGAACAAGAGGAGTGGCTATCTCTGCAAAGCAGTGTGCAAAAGATGGAGATTAGTGTCCAAAAGGTGGATAAGCAGAAAAGGGGCAAAATTCAGCAGAAGGGCAG
This sequence comes from Neoceratodus forsteri, assembly GCA_016271365.2. Lineage (NCBI taxonomy): Eukaryota > Metazoa > Chordata > Ceratodontiformes > Ceratodontidae > Neoceratodus > Neoceratodus forsteri. The sequence continues at coordinate 1,642,271,620 of CM057450.1, forward strand.
ACAGCAAGGAGAACCAGGGATAAATGACAACCAAGGAAGGGGCTGGAGTAGAACAGTGAAGCAGTCTAGGGAGGTCAAATCATGGAAAGCCATGTGTGCAAATGCCAGGAGCCTTAGCAACAAGATGGAAGATCTGGAGGCTGTCATGGTACAGTCAGACCTGGACATTGTGGCCATCACTGAAACCTGTGAATGATAACCATGACTGGGAGATGGCCATACCTGGCTACAACATATTCAGAAGAGACAGAGCAGGCAGGAAGAGAGGAGGAGGAGTGGCACTGTATGTGAAAATGACATAAGGGCCACACAGATCCAGGAGGAACAAAATGGGGAGAGATACTGTGGGTTAAGCTGGAAAGGAAAATGGGGCCAGCCATCCAGCACAGGTGTGGTCTATAGACCACCAGCCCAGGAGGAAGAAACAGATAGGAGTTGATGCTAGCCATCCAAAGGATGGCAGACAGGAGGTGAGGTAGTACTGGTTGGAGACTTCAATATACCAGATGTGGACTGGAGCATCCCAGCAGCAGCATCAACTAGGAGCAGATTTATCCTGGACTCCTTCAGGGTGCCTTCCTCAAGCAACTGGTCATGGAACCAACCTGGCAGAAGGCAATACTGGACCTTGTGCTCACAAACAGGGACAGTGTGGATGGGGTAACAGTGGGAGCACCTGGGGAACAGTGACCACCAGTCATTGTGGTTTGAAATCACAGAAAGAGCAGAACCAAACCACACAAAAACACGATTCTGGATTTTAGGGGGCAGACTTTGGGAAAATGGGGAGATGCTTGAAAGAGGCATTAGGGAATGGGACAGGAATCAGGGATTGAGGAACAGTGGGCAGTATTTAAAATGGGATTATAAGAACAACAGAATTATGCATTAAGCAGGTTAGCAAGAGGAAAAGAAAGAGGAGACCATTATGGTTTTCCAAAGAGGTAGCAAAGAAAGTGAAAGCCAAAAGATTGCATTCAGGCAATACAAAAGACACAGGCAGAAGGGGATAGGGAGAAGTACCAGGAGAAACAAAGGAGGCAGGGAAGTCAGTAAGGGAAGCTAAAGCTCAGACAGAAGAACACATTGCAAAATCAGTGGTTAAAGGGGACAAAACCTTTACAGGTACATAATGAAAAAGAAGGACAAAGGGAGGATAGTGAGACTGAAGGGGAGGATGGGAGCCACGTGGAGGATGACAACAGTAAAGCTGACATATTGAACAGGTATTTCTGCTCAGTCTTTACTAAGGAAGAGGGGGTAATGGGTCTGAAGGAAGTACAAGGGGTGAGAATGGTGCAGAAATGGACACAAGTCCCTTTACACAGAAAGGGTCCCGAAGGAACTGGAAGTATTAAGAGCTGATAAAGTAATGGGGTCAGATGGGTGCACCCTAGGGTCCTTAAAGAACTAAGAGAGGTGGTGGCTGAACCTCTGGCTATCCTGTTCAGCCAATCACTGGAAACAGGGAGGTACCCAAAGACTGGAGGACAGCAGATGTAGTCCCCTTATACAAAAGTGGAACAAAGAGGAAGCAGGGAACTACAGACCAGTCAGCCTCCACCTCGGTAGTGGGAAAGATCATGGAAGCACTACTGAAGGAGAGATTGGTGGAACATCTGGTTGTCAATGGACTACAGGACCAAGGCAGCATGGTTCACCAGGGGAGGTCATGTCAGACCAACCTCATTGAATTTTTGACTGGGTGACTAGGAGGTGGATCAGGGAGGGCAGTGGACATGGCCTATCTGGACTTCAGCAAGGCCTTTGCTACACTGTGCCACATAGAAGACTATTACACAAACTGGGAATATGGTGTGGGCAGGACAGTAGTGTGGTGGGTAGGTAACTGGCTGGGTGGCAGGACACAGAGGGTGGTGGTAAATGGCTGTCACTCCACAGAGGGAAGAGTGACCAGTGGGGTACCACAGGGATCAGTGCTGGGACCGGTCCTATTCAACATCTTCATCAGTGACATTGCACAGGATATAGAATGCAGAATTTCACTGTTCGCTGATGACACAAAGCTCTGTAACAGAGTAGACACACCAGAGGGTGTAGACAGAATGAGAAGGGACCTGCAGAAACTTGAAGAATGGTCAAGGGTTTGGCAGTTGAAATTCAATGCAAAGAAGTGCAAGATAATGCATATGGCACAAAACCCTGGCACAATATATCAGTTGGGGGTGAGGATATAGCATGCACCAAGCAGGAAAGGATCTTGGGGTTGTCATCTCTGATGACCTCAAGTAGAGGAAACAGTGTGACAAGGCTTCAGGTAAAGCAAATAGGATGCTGGGATGTATAGGCAGGGCATCACCAGCAGGAAAAGGGAGGTCATAATTCCGCTATACAAGACACTAGTGAGGCCCCACATGGAGTACAGTGTACAGTTCTGGAGACCATACCTACGTGAAGGACATAGACAGGGTAGAGAAGGTTCAGAGAAGGGCAACAAAGATGGTGCATGGGTTGCATCACAAGTCCTATGAAGACAGGTTGAAGGAACTGAACTATGTACTCCCTGGAGGAGAGGAGTGAGAGAGGGATATGATAGAGACATACAAGTATCTTACAGGGAGGAACAGGGTGCAGGAAAACACTATTTTTAGCGAAAAAGATGTTTCAGGACTAGAGGGCATGGGATGAAGTTGGAGGAGGACGATTCAGAGGAAACATGAGAAAGAATTTCTTCACAGAACGGGTGGTGGACAAGTGGAACACCCTGCCAGAGGAAGTGGTGGGGGCTGAAACAATCACCGGATTTAAGAATGCATGGGATAGACATAAAGGAATTCTAGAGGTCAGGGGTAAGGGGAAATAGACTTCTAGGAAAACAAACTGAACTTACAAGCTCAAATGGGCAGACTAGGTGGGCCATAGGCCCTTATCTGCCGACACTGTCTATGTATCTATGTATCTATGTAATATCTGCAGCTAGATCTTGACACAGTAGTGGTAGCAGTCAATTCAGTAAGTTATCTTCTGAGGTTTTCTGCAGATACCTATACAAAAGAAATCTCGGTCACTGCCTGTGCTGCAGCAATGCAATGGCATGTGTCATGAACAATAACATGCTGCATTTTATTTATTTATTTATTAAATTTTGGTGACCGGGTAGGCCCACTGAGCCCCGAAGCTCCCTTTTTCAGGGGCGACCTATTTTGCTGAAGACAAGGGTATGTATGCTGATGCTTTTCTCAGTGAATAAAAAAAAAGCATTTGCTGAGGACCACTGAATCATGAACACTCAATTATAGAAACTTGGACTTGAGGACTCTGTTGTAAAATGGTTGTATACAATGTTGAGTTATTACATGTCCAGAACAGATCACAAAGAGTACTTAAAGGGGGCATGAAAGTAGTAAATCCTGTTATGAGGAAAGGACACAGTACCTGGTAGTGCTGTGTGCAATTACAAATTCCACCAATGGAATTACTGCAGAATTGCAAGTCACATTCTGAAATTTTCCAGCCAATAATTTTAATAATTCCACAATATTCTACCACTTAGTAAACCATAGGATATTTAATGACAAAAATAGCAGATTTTATTTACTGATGTTAATGTAAACTGTATTTTTTGTTTGTAATTTTTCTAAAATATAGAATAAACGTAAATGGAGACTGAGAAATTTTTGATAACATGAATGCACAGTAAACTGCTGATTTGTTTTTCTGCAATTTTTCTTGCATATAAAAAGCACATCATTGTTAACTATGGAATTGTTCCATTCTCCAAGGAAGAATGGTGTAATTATATAGATTCTGCATGGGTAAAGCAACAATCACAAATCCCTTTGACTTCCAATACAAGTAGATTTTCTCAGTTCTTCCCTCCCCTTGTTCCTGGCCTATATGCACTGGGCATAGTGCCAGGTTACTGCAGTATGTGGATTGTCAGAGTTTAGGCCACAGGCAAACATGCTGACACTTGTCTAGAGGCTTAATGAGTATGATGTGTACACTAGAAATGTTGCAAAGTTTTACTTTGCTGGCAAAGTTGTGAAATTTGCTTTTGCAAATTACTTCGTGAAATTCACACTTTGCCACTTAATCATTTTACAATGAGTTTTCTGGGCAAAATGCCACTTTTTTAGGCAATGGCAGTTGAAGTTATGGCAAAGTGTCAACTTCACCTCTGAATCTAGGTCAATTTGCTTAGACAGAGTGTGACATAGTTTGATAAAAAACTTCATTAGGTCAGCATTTTCTGCTTCACAAATTTTGCCAACTTTACACATTAACTTGCAAAGTGAATTTCAACCACTTCACCCATCTCCTGTGCACACAATGCACTCAGATTCTGGGGGACAGCATCTGTAGTGATAGCTCCACTACATGAGTAGATCCTTTAGTAAGGTGGGGACATGGCATCAGGCATAGTGTTGACTTGGCAGTGCCCTGCTTTTCATCATAAAGGCATGTCATGGCAGAGGTATTTTAGCAGAAGACAGAATGTATGACTCTATAAAGGGGGGAAACTAGTGTTGATCCCTGCATCTGCTAATGATTGATTGGCCTGCCAGCAACTATAGAAGTCTCAGCCATGCCTCATCCTGGAGAGAAAATAAGGGATCTCACAGTGTATGAATGCTGGAAAAGTTTGGGAAGTTGTAGCAGCATATGGTATGGGTGGCAAAGGGAAGATTAGCCAAAGAATGCCCATCAGTGTTGTGACAGATGTTTGGACAGTCAAGATCATTCTGGAATTCTTTGAAAAGCCTCTGGAACCCTGATTCAAAGTATGAAGTTAAGACACGTCAAATAGAGGGGGTAAATTTTACAACTGTAAAAGATGTAGCACAAAAGTTTCACTCCCTTTTTACAGATGCTTCTAAGTACTGAGTGAATGAGGAGGTATTTCACCATGGTACAATACTACAGGATAAAGTTGCATCCTGCCCTGCAGTTCAAATTGAGATTCTATAAAGAGACCAGATGTTACCAGGGATACTTTGGTAAAAAAAGATTTGAGGCACACATCTGTAACTCATCCATGCAGGCAGGGGAGGGTTAATACCTACACAGTCCAAGTTATCCTCTAAACAATGGGGTGTAAATAATAAAAAAAAGGGCTCGGCAGGAAATGGTTTGCTATGGTCATGCGGGGGGGGGGGAGTGAGAGCCTGGGAAACTAAAGCCTTAGCATTTTCCAAGAGTCAGAAGGGAGAATAGAGATTTACTCTGCTGGCACTAGCTGTGAATGGCCAGGGAGGCATGCCAGGCCTGGGGGAAAATAACAGGTTCTGGGTCTTTTATGTGGCATTGATGTCTCATCAGGCCCAGTTTCTGGCTGCCATCAGCTGTAGAGCTAAAAGCTTCAGTAGAGGGAGAGGTCTGAAATTGGGATTCCTCATCACTGTGTTCCCAAGGATGGCTCCACACACATTAACATCTCAAACTCTGCGCTCCACAGAAGTCATGCTGTAGGTACAGATCTTGAATGTATAAAAGGTGCCCATAGGGTAAGTCCCCATTTGTAATATCCATTCCATGCAGAAAAGATTGAGTCTGGGTGGGAAATGTTCAAGCCTCATTGTTCTGGACAAAGAGAAGCAGCACAAAAAGACCACAGACCAAGGAGTATATTTAAATACTTATATCATTTATACTTTCCTCCTTATAGATAAAGTGCAGTAAATGATTGAAAAAGGCAAGCACATCAGCTTGTCATGGAAACGTGCAGGATGATAGACATGGATTAACAAAGTTCAGAGAAAAAGTACAAAAATGTATGAATGCATGCAAACAGCGGAAAAATGTTCTGAATGAGGCAAACCCTTCCAATGTTTCACCTTGGATGATGCTTCATTGAAGACGCTTTTTACAAGCTGTACTTACTTGTGTCCAACTGTGGACCCCTTTCATCACTGCACTGTGTCTTTGTGGCAACTATCGTAGTGTCTCTTATCTCCAGTACCTGATAATGTTTTCACCAGAGATCGCATTCAAATTCTGGAGCATGTTTGATTCACTGAGGGTACCTGTGATATCTAAGAACAATAAGGCATCAAGTAAATGACTAAATCACCATCAAGACATGTGCATAAACCATAAAAAAACTTGTTCTTGACTTCTAGATAGTGAAGTTGGATGTGTCCAATGCATTTCTGCATGTTGTGACTGGTAGAAATGTATAAAGCGTCAGGGAATGTACAAGATTAAAAATTAATTCTGAAAATATTTAGCAGCAAGGATTTGTGATGGTCACCAGACTGTGTTAAGGCAGAGTTAACCTGAGGATTATTTTGCAAGAAATTGTCATGGAGCACCCCACCCACCCGAGTGCCAAGTTCAGCCCTACCACATTGCATATACAAAGGAACAGAACCACTAGGCAGCACCAAGAAAGGAATCCCCTTGGGTGGAGGTGCAGGACCATTGGCAACACAAAACTTGTGTCATCTAGATGAGGCCCATCACTCAAAAGAAAAATAATGTACAGTAAGTCCTATGCTATGCTATGCTATGCTATGCTATATGAAAGTGTTAACTCTTGTGTGCAGGGGCTACGCTTCAGTTTAAACTTTATATATTTCATTGTATTTGAATTTAGAATCACTGTCCCCAGGCTTTATCTGCTCTGGTGCTTGTCCACATCTGACATCATAATCCTGTACTTGTGATAATACAGTCTGTTGCTGTGGATATGATTGCAATGCACAAGCAAAGGGTTGTGATGCTAGGTGTAGAGAAGCAGCCAAAGCAGATAAAACTGAGGGGGTGGTAATTTTGCTTTTGAGTTAATATACAGATGCAGACATTGACATTTCCAGATATTTCCAGAAATCTCCACAACATCTCTGGAGACATTTCCTGCCTGTTGCTGTACAATGGTAGGGCCATCAAAGAAAATGTCTAAATAATTACAATGAAAAGGGGTAAGCTAAATACTGAACATGTATAAAATGTAAGTCAAATGATGTATACAATTATGTCTTCATGATCTTTTTTCCTGACCTACCAATGGCTCATTATTACTCAGATATGACATAAGCCTACACTGTATACACAATTCAGCTTGTGTATTTTATCAGAGTTGTAAACCAATCAATCTATACACGGCCAAATTTAATATAAAAGTCAAGAAATGGACATATCACATCACAAAATTGCTATAAACTGCAGCTTGAAAAGCTATAAACCTATATTTTATTATTCACTGACCGGTGATACTATAGTTCCAAACTCCCTCGAGGAAGGCTGGGACAGCCAAAGCGCTGGGGACTATTGCGACACTGACATAGTGAAGGAAGAGTGGGAGCATCAATGTCATTTCTTTGACTGCTGAGCCGACTGAGCCTATTGAGACTCCAGAGACTTCATTTCACCTCTTCTGTTTATTTGTAATTTTTGTCTCAGTTCACTTGTCACTTTCCTTGACTCCTTCAAGCTTATCCATTGTTTGAGCACCCAGTAAATTATTTAAATACTTTATTGTTGTTTGCATGCTCACGTCTCATTGAGTGCTCTTGTCTTAAGGAGCTTTGGTGATACTATAGGCAGGGAAAAATAAGCAGATTAGGTGGGCCAAGTGATCCTTATTTGCCAGTGAATTCTATGTTTCTCTGTTATGTTTCTATGATCTCATTACCTTGAAAAATATCCACAGCATCTCTCATTTCCAAGGCTAGACCCTGGCTACTCTTTCCAATTCTTTGAATAAAACATGTTGTATATTTTAAATAGTTCACTGTAAAAGTTTACTGTGCATGTTAGGCAGCATTACTGATTGTACACCCCCTGGCCACATCGGTAGATGGTGAACATTTTTCTGCAGTGCATCTACACAGTTAACAAAATCGATATATACAACCAGCCTATCTCCTCTACCAAGATCAAGACCAATTTTTAGGTAGTGCTCAGGGGTTAAGCCTGAGCAAGAGAGTGGCTTCCTACCTGGTCTCAGTTAGGAGATGAGATGCCTGGGTGTTTGTGCTCTGTGCTTCCTGGCTTAGCTGGCTAGGAGCCCAAGGCATAAATATTCATGACCCTGTCCTTCCCCTTTGACACTGTAAAGGAGTAAAGCTAGCTGAGAGCTCAGACCAGACTAGGGTAGTTGATACTGGGATTCCAAGATGTCAGGACAATTAGCAGCTCAGAGAAAAGTTCAGTTGTAGCCTTGTCTCTACTCACTCCCTCCCTCCTTCTTAGGGTGGGATGGGGCCATCCAGAGAACAACAGCAGGAATGGAAACCTGTGTAATTTTGACCCAAGGGGATAGAACAACCACCCAATCAGACCAGACACTAGGGAATAATGGTGGGCCTCCTCTCAAATGGGGTCATTGGAGGTCCTTGTAGATCCACTCCCATTAAAGGATATATGGGAGACAGCAATGTGAGAGTACACCTCAGAAGCTCTAAGAGGTATTAAAAGATGAAACACAAAAAAAGAAATGCACAAGGTTGGGGTGCTCTAGTCAATAGCTAGTTACTATACATTAAACAATGAAGTGCAGCACTCACCACATTTATAAGAAAAAAACGCTGCTCTCTTAGTAGTTCAAAACAATGCTGCTCTCTCAGTAGTTCAAAACTGTGCAAAATTTATTGAGGTGCCATTAAAAGCCTCATGTCTTGATGCATTTTGGGGTATCCTGATCTCCTCATTTTTCTTTCTTTTTTTTTTTCATGTTTATTTATCCTCCTGGCCACCTCTCTATATCCCTTTGCTTCTGTGCAGCCCATCGGGAATCCAGCTGCCATCTGTCTAGTCAACACCCTTTAACTCCTGCGGCTTTCCCCCCACAGTAGGGTGGCATGGAGCCCCCCCCATCTTTCCACCAATTCTGGATTCAGTTCAGGTGCTGATGGATACTCACAGATGGCCGTCAAGCCATGTGAGAGATGCCACTTTTCCTTGTTCCCCCATTAAGCCTGGTGGGCGTGCAATGATGCCGGCTGGCGGGCCTGTGCATGCATCCACACGCACCCCACATCCTGGTGTCTGCCCCCAGACTTTACCCCACTTTACAGTGTACATCCCTGACCCTCAGCCTCCGCCAGGGGCTGTCGGGTGCCGACCATCGAAAACCCCCCTCCCTGGAAAGGGAGAGCAGTCCATTGGATGCTTGATCCATCTCCTTCCCTGCCAGCCTCTGGCACCTGTTATCTCTCCTGAACCCAGGTCACTGGCGTGGCATGAGGTGCAGTGACCAGCACCTCTGCCCTCAGTGCCACCGGGCCGGCATCTCCTGCTTTTCCAAAAGATGTGACTTACAGTAAAAACAGTCATCTTTTATACAGGTAATGTTGTGACATTATAATAATATGTCACAGTACAAAAAGCAAAAATACATATAACAAATAGAATAAAGTATTAGGTGATGTGTGCAACAAGAATTTTGCACACACACAAGATGTTGGATGCCTAAATAAACCCAGAGAGCAAAGCTTGAGACATCCAACACTGAGGGTGTGTGTGTAAAATTCAAGTTTACACACCACCCAATATTTTATTTTATATAAATGCTTAGATTAGCTTTCTTGTTGCGGCAATTATATAAAATAAATGATGTTCTGGTGTGACCACAGTCCAGTTTGCTTTTAGAGCGGTCCTCTGTTGCTTTGTGCCAATTAAGTTTTTTTTCTATTTGGTTTGCTCTGACTGTCTGCTGCTTTTTTAGAGACTGTTTTTTTTTAATTAAGTAACTTACCACCGAGTCACAGTAGCAGTACAGTTTCAGGTGAGAAGGCAGAGTGAGGAGTGGAGAAAACCGAGAAGAGCAGTGACTTACACATAAGCAGAGCCAGGGAAACACAGCACGTGTTTGCCGTTATAAGCACTCCTTTATAAGAGCAAATAATGCAGTGGGTTTCCCTATAGGAGAAAGCTAAACCTAGTAATTATAAAACATTTAAAACAGTGAAGTGACATATACAGTAGATGTACCAGAATTATTATTTATTTATTTATTAATTAAAAAGGAAACAGGAGGCAATCAGGAGACCCCGAATTAATTAATTGATTTAGAAACAATTTAAAAACAATGTTCTTTCAAGTTGCCAAATGCAAAGTGATCCTTTTTTTTGCAGCTTGTCCATATATCCTCTCTGTGGTTGATTCTGATCGACCCTATTGGTACTCTTTTTGGACCATAACTAGAAATGTATAAAAACGCTTAATAAGTGCACAAATACAACAAAGCTGTGATTTCCTACTGTATATATATATATATATATATATATATATATATATATATATATTTATATCTTATTATTACACAATACTAATATACATCTCTAACATACTGAGAACTATACAACTTGCTTTCCTGGCTACATTTTATTCTGTAATGATGTACCCAAGCATCTCTTGGCAGCACATTCAGTTCTCTTAATCATCTGGTCCCTAACATTCCTACATGAGGAGGGAAAAAACAAGAATTAGCTATTCTTATCTTGAATCCATTTATCTCAAGTCCCTTTGTCTCAAAATCTCTCATTTAATATATGGCATAATGTCAAAGTTGCCATTTAAACCTGGTGTGGTGGAAGCTTCTAGTATATAGATCCAGAAACACTCCCTGCACTGCAACAGTTTGTCAAAATCCCTTCCCCTTGAATTGGTGCTTAGTTTGTCTATGGCTCGAAAACTAAAGCCATGTTCCTGAGGGTTGTCCACGTGGTTCATATGCAGAGCTGTAGCATAATTTAAATCTGTATTTTTAATTGCCCTACAATGTTCACTAACTCTATTTTTAAACTGGCATTTGGTCTTTCCTATATAGAAAGCTCCACACTTGCATATAGCTGTATAGGCAACCCCTGTGCTGTTACAAGTTGTGAACTGTCTGATACTATATTCTCTTCCAGTATGTGGGTTATTAAAATTGTTACCTACTGAAATCTGTTTGCAATAAACACGTTTTACAAGTTATGCATCCCACTTTCTGATTTGCTAACCATGTCTGATTCACAGGTTTGCTTTGTCTGCTATAGAACAAGGTATCCTTCAAAATACTTGCTCTCCTATAGGCTATCCATGAAACTCATCAGAAATGTCTTTTAAACCTACATCACCTCTCAAAACATTATCAGTTCTGTTTTATTATTGCTTCAATCTTATCAGCATGGGCAGAGTAAGTAGTTACAAAATTAAATCTTTACTCTCTGCCCCTCTCATTTGTTTCTGCTATTATCAAGTAGGTATTAAAAGATATTTGAGTAAGTAATGAATCCCTAGGTAAAAGATCGATGTGAAATATGGTAATGATAATGGTAATTGCCAGGATAAGTAGCCTGGTGGGAGTCAGCGTCAATTAAGTCACTTAGTTTGGGCAAGGTAAAGGAACCTTGGTCATTAGGACCTATAAGCATGATGCTGAGGTAGGTATACATAGCTGGACTAACTAAGTGCTCATTTATTAAGTAGATTATAAAGAGTTAGCTTGAATAACCATGATGGCTGCACTAAGCATGAGTGTAGAGTAGGTATGAATAGCCCCCCAGGACAGTACATTGCCCAGCCTGGAAGAGTAACACTGCAAGCCCATCTTGTGGGTAATAGCTCCATGGAACCCCACAGTGGGAGATAGGACTCGATAAATTGTAACTATCTCTGTAGATCTATGCAGAGGGCAGTAGTAGTAGTCAAGTTACTCCAAATTGATAATGAGGGGGGAGAATTGTGAAGGTCTTTCACAAGAACTGTGAAGTTATTAGCATGTCTCAGTTGGAAGGACAGCTACTTGTGGGCCAGAAGGTGATAGATTCCAGCCCTGCACTGGGATTGGGTGGCACAGGGTCATAATGTCATGGCCAAAACTGCACAAAACAACAATGCCACACACAAAACAGTGTGCAGCAAAAAAACAGTCAGGAAAAACACTGACCATACAACACAGTAAAAACAAACACAACATCTTTTTTTGAGGGGGTTCTCCACCCCTGCATTCCCTGACATTGAGGCTTTTCCCATCACACCCCACTGACTAAATATATCTAACTCAAGGGGATGTGGACTTCTGGGATGGGGTGAAACACTGGAGGGGAAAAACTGTTGTGTTTTTATAAAAAAAAAGTTGCAGTATTATTGGACCTGGCAGGAACTGAACCACAGTCACAGGTCCCCCATGATGCTGGGTGCTGGTGCCCTAGCCACTCCACCACAGGAGTGGCTTGACCGGGTACCACATCAGCAGCCTCCATGACACTCCTTCAGGTGAGCTTACAGCAACAGGGGTAGCGGTTATTACCATTCACCGAGCTACCCCGTCACTGTAGAAACTTTTACACTTTCGGCAATGTGGTCATTCATGCACTGTTTGTAATCAGCACTATATTCACCCAGTACTGGATTGGGCTCATACTATAAAAGCTGGCACCTGAGTGCAGTACAGGGTATGCCAGCCTTCATACAGTGTCAGTGGCTCGGTAGGTTGAACGCTTTCCTCTGAGGCCAGAAGTTATAGGTTCTAGCCCAACACCTGGTACCCAGTGTAATACCCATAGGTGACACTTTAGTTCAGTACAAGGGGGTGCTTTACTGTTGGGGTGCCATCTATCAGATGAGATATTAAACAGCGGTCCCTTCTGGCCACCTCTGGTCACTTTCTTGGTGAAAGTGAATAATCTGTGGCACTTATCAAGGAAAAGCAGGGGAGTTTCCATGGTATCATGGACAACATTCTCCCCATCAATTATACAGATCCATGCAACCCCCCCAAAGCACAGAGCTAGAAACAAGTTAACATGGCTTAGTGTGCCTTCACTGGTCAAACATTGCAAATAATAATTGAAGGTTGCATCTCCAAATTATTTAGCCTTATTAGTTCAGCTGCACTGGGGAGTGGGGACCCACCTGGAAGGATAAAGACCTATACAGGGGTGATGGCCTGCATCTATCCAGAAGGAAGAGAACTGAAGTCCTCAGTGAATGGTTTAAATGTTACTTTGATGAAAATTTAAAGCAAACAAGGGTGGTGGTGGAAGGAATCAGAGAGGCAGAAATGCCTCCCCCCACACAGGCTGAAGTAAAGAATAAGGAGAACCCAATGGGAGTGGTATCCCCAAGTACAAGTTAATAAAGGAAGTAGGGTGGTAGAGGAAGAGAGAGAAGAGAATGTGAGCATTAAAAAGAGATGGGGAAAGGAGGGAGGGCAAAAATGAAAAAGGGGGGCAACATGCAGAGTGGATACAAAATTTGAAAGGTCATGTGTGTGAATGATAGAAGTCTAGGAAATAAAATTTTTGGACTGAGAGGCCATCATGGCATAGGCTACCCTGGATATTTTGACCATTACCTGGTCATGATGTACTGAATACCATGACTAGGAAATGGCCATACAGTGCTACACTCTGCTCAGGAAGCACCAGGTGGGAAGGAAAGGAGGGGTGTGGTGCTTTATGTGAGGGAAAGAATAAAAGCAACAGAGATACAGGGAATACAGGGGGAGACAGAGGTACTGTGGGTCACCCTGGAGATGAGGAATTGAGCCATTATTCACAATGGAGTGATACAAACTTCCAGCACAGTGGGAGGAATTAGATAAGGTACTGGTAGAAGCCATTGGCAACATGGCAGAAAAGGGGGCGGTGCTGCTGGTGGAAGACTACAACCTGCCAGATGTAGATTGGAACCTCCCAGCAGTGGCTCCAACTAGAAGCAGGGAGATCCTGGACTCTCTGCAGAGGGTATTTCTCAGGCAACTAGTCAGTGAACACACTCATGAGGGGACAATACTGGATCTGGTACTCACTAACAGGGACAGTATTGTGGATGTCAAGGACGGAAGCCACTTGGGGACCAGTGATCACTGTATGGTATGGTTCAATAGAAGGATGGCTGTGGAATTCAGCCACACAAGGGTGAGGGTCCTGAACATCAGGAGGCTAGATTTTATAAAGATGGGTGAATGCCTCAGGAATGGCCTGGTGGGGGGGGGGCATGTCCTGGAAGGGGTAGGGGAACAGCTGGCTTTGCTAAAAGGTAGCACAGTAAAGGCAGCAATCCTCTATGTCAAACAAGTGAGCAAAAGCAAGAGAAAAAAAAGAGACCATTATGATTCTTGAGAGAGGTGGCTGAAAAGGTAAAGGTGAAAAGTGGAGCATTCAGAAGGTATAAGGAGACACAGAGGAAGGAGTATAGGGAGGTATATCAGGGGAAACAGAGGGAAGCAGGGAAAGCAGTATGGAGTGCAAAGGCACAAACTGAAGTGAGAATTTCCCTGGAGATAACAAAAGGGGACAAGGCATTTTTCAGGTACTTAAGTGAAAAGAGGAAGACCAGGACTGAGATTGTAAGGTTAAAAAAGAAAGTGGGGACTGTACAAAGGGGGACTAGGAAAAGGCAGACACACTGAACAAATACTTTTGTTCAGTGTTCTCAGAAGAAGTAGAAGGGGAGGGATCACAAAAAAGTAACAGAAGCTTTGGAGGGAGGGAGGTGGACACTAGTCATTTTTTGAAGGAGAAAGTCCTGAAAGGGACTCACTAATTTGAAGGTGGACAAAGAAATGAGACCAAATGGGGTGCTTCCAAGGGTATTGACAGAGTTCAGGGAAATACTAGCTGCACTTCTGACAGGCCCGTTTATCAGCTCATTGTAAACAGGTGTGGTTCAGGAAGACTGGAGGGGGGTGAATGTAGTCCCACTACACAAAAGTTCAAGACCTAAGCATTCCCAGAGGTTGTCACTGGTATATGCTCTGTATACAAGACACATGTCTCCCCTAAGCCATCTGCACTCCAATGTGTAAAAATTAAGCTCTTTCAATCTAGCTTCATAATCAAAATGGTTAGTTGATCTAAACATTATTTCAATAGCCTAGGTAGCCAGTATAGTGTTATGCTTGTGCAACTGTGTTACTTAGGTTTTAGCCATTCACACTCTCTATTCCAGAGGAATTACCACCCTGTAGGGGTAGCAAAGGCAAGGAACCCTCTAGAGGGTTCCACCCCTAGAGGTGCCACAGGACTATTCCCTTGGATAAAGGTACATTAGGAAGGATCCCAAGGAGAGAGGCGCAGCTGCTGGAGGAGGAGGGGAGGATGGCAGGGCAAAGAAAAAGTTCTTCAGAAGGAGGCTGAGGGGAACTGCTTATATAGCTCAGGAAGAGGGAGTGGCTGGCTGCTTGTCCATTGAACCATAGGTGAAGCCTTCCAATTCAATGTCCTACGCAGCCAGTATAGTGTTATGCTTGTACAACTGTGTTACTTAGGTTTTGGCCATTCACACTCTCTATTCCAGAGGAATTACCACCCTGTAGGGGTACCAAAGGCAAGGAACCCTCTAGAGGGTTCCACCCCTAGAGGTGCCACGGGATGATTTCCTTGGCTAAAAGTACCTTAGGAAGGATCCCCAAAAAGAAAGTAGTAGTATGAAGCATATAAGCAATCAGTAGTTGCGAGACATAGTACTAGATAAAGCATCAGGCAGCTTGATAATGTAATGGAATGCGCAGGTTCGCAATGGCATGGGTTTGATGGGTTGCAAAAGAGAACGAGGGGACCTCCTAAGGAGAGAGGGAATAGCAATAGGGACACCCTCCCCCTCCATCCAACAGCGGATTCATCCTACGGAACTAGGGAACGCTACTCTAAGTAACAGTTATGACCTGAGACATGAAGGAGAGAAAAAAAAAATCTTTGAGGAGGAAATCTCTGGGGATCCAAGGCCTAGGTCACCTTCCTGCCAGGCTTGGGATATTTTATTTAGTGATGGCTCTGCTGCTGTGATTTGGAAACTTCATTTAAAGGGAGATGGAAAATATTCCAATTTGGAGGGAAACTCTCACTCTATCCTTCTAAGAGGAACGCCGTAGAGGGTTGTGAGACGGTAGCTCTGCAACCACCATGCCAAGGCAGTAGGAGGAGGAGATTAATGACCACCAAGGCACTCACCCAGCCTACCAATCTAATAAAAACAAACTAGGTGAACCAGAGGTGGTAGTAGGGTGAATGTGGTGAAGGTGCCTTGCTAGGGAACCACTAAAGCCAATGGAGAACCATTACAGTGGAAACCACTAGAGCTAAAGGACATCGCTGTAACCTCCCTTCATGCCTTAGTCATAAATTCTACAATCTGAGGTGCCGTTTGTATGGTTGATGACTGAAGGTCCACCGGAGCAAGGACATTCCCAACTATGGGCCAGGTGACAAGGACCCTGCCCCAAGCTTAGCATGCTCAAGCTGCAGACTCTAGGTGCCCAGCGAGACCGTCAGCTGCAGGGGAACCCTGCACCAGAATGGTATAGCTAGCATGCCCCAGGGACTGATGAGGAGCCAAATGAGCACTGGGTGCTGAGACCTTGCAAAAGGCAAATGGCAGGGAGCATTGAGCAATGATCAAGTGAGCAGGAGTGGATTTGGAAGTAGTTCAGTAAGGCAGAGTAGTTCAATAGGACAGGGTAACAATAGTCAAACCTGCACATAGGTCATTAAGCAGTAGAAATAGTCAAACCTGCATGTAGAGTCTGCAAAACTTAGTAACAATGGTGGGACATGAATGTAAGTGGGAAAGGCGGCACTATGCTAGTGGGGCAAGCCAGCCAGGCATTCAAAAAAGCAAATGAAAGTGACAAATACTCTGAGGATTTTCAGTGGCAGAGGGAGGATTTAGAACATAAGTAATTAGCCACATGGGGCCACAACTCCCCAAACACTTCCAAATCCCCACCATAGGAAAAATGAGAAAGTGATGGAAGGGGTTGAGAACCACATGAAGATATTAAGGTTAGTTTATAGCATCAGAAGTAGCTTAGCTGACCTCATGAGTATAACAGCAGTGTATAAACAGGAAATAGCATCAGCTATGAGTGTTAGTGTTCTATAAGCATGGATTGGAGAGAAACACAATGCTCTGAAAGCAGCTATGACTATGTGAGAGGTAGATTAAGCTGAGAAAGCATGACTGAGCTGCATAGCAAGGGTTCAGAGGGAGACTGAATCAGGTGAAAATTATTAGGCATGTAGTATGGGCAGCAGCTTTAGTTTGAGTATAACACAGGTACTGATTGCAATAGCAATGTGAATAACTGAAAGCAAGTAGCTTGAGCTCTAAATGAGAAAAATGGTAGGAGCTTAGAAACCAAGTCCCCCAAAACAAAACAAAACAAAACTAAGACACACAAACACAGCAAAAACAGGGAAAGGACAAAAGGAAGCAAATAGCCGGAGGCAAAATACAAACCAGAAGCAGAAGCCAAAACATAGAAGTCCAGCAGAGCAGAAGAACAAAACACAGAAGTCCAGCACAAAGAAGCTGCAAGGCGGGGGGGGGGGGGCAGCCAGTAGCAGAGGACAAATAGAGCCTCCGGCTGGCAAAGAAAAAGTGCTTCAGAAGTAGGCTGAGAGGAACTGCTTATATAGCTCAGGAAGTGGGAATGGCTGGCTGCTTGTCCATCAAACCATAGGTGGAGCCTTCCAATTGTTGCCCTTTTCTGGATGCTCTCCTTTAGTCTGATTTCAGTGTTGGGTCATGGGGACAAAAATTGAGGATATCATTCTAGATGGGGTCTGACCACCGAGGTGTACAAAGGTAGAAGAACCCTTGGATCCCTGTTGGTAATATATCTCTCTATGGATCCCAGTAAGCCTCTAGCCCTGTTAGCTATAACCTCGCAGTTTTCCTTTTTTTTTAAGATCATTGGTGATAATCATCCTCAGGTCCCTCTCTTTGGCTGTTTCCCTCAAAGATACCACCCCCCCCAAAAAAAAATAATATCTGACTTTTCTGTTCGAACTGCCCAGGCACATTACTGCACACTTGTCCAAACTGAATGTCAGTCTATAGTCTTTAACCCAGGTTTCCAGTTGAAATACTCCTGTTGCAAATTATGCATATCCATACTAGTCCAAACTATGCATCCAATTTTGATATAGTCTGCAAATTTGGACTGCCAGACTCTGCCACCACATTTCATTGAAGTAATGTATATACTGAAAGGATAGGTTCCAAAATGGATGCCTGAGGCACTCCACTAGTAACCCTTTCCCACTCAGACCCACATCCCTTCAGAATTGCTCTCTGTTTTCTTCCTGTGAGCCATTTATTTGATTTATTTCACTTTATTACCATTCAACTTAATACTTGTTAATTCTACAATAAGTTCTATATGGGAGACTTTATTGAAAGCCTTACTTAGGTCTAAAAATACCACATCCACTGGTGACCCTCTGTCCAGTTCTCTTCTTGCGATCTCATAAAAGAACAACAGATTGGTCTGTCAGGACTTACAGGGGTAAACCCATGTGGGGATTCATCATAGACATTATTTGCATTTTGGTGATCTTCTATATGTTTCTTAATGATGCCCTCAGGTATTTTACACAGAGTTGAGTTTAAGCTCACAGGTCTATAGTTGCTACATAGCTCTCTTTATGCTTTTTTAAATATAGAAACCACTGCAGCTTCCCTCCATGTGCTCACCACCTCCCCAATTCTCAGTGATTCCTGGAAAATACTTGCTACAGGCCTGGACAGTTGATCAGCCATTTTGTACAAAATCTTAGGGTGAATACCATTGGGGCCTGGTGATTTATTCACCTCCAGTTTTCTTAGTATATTCCTTATTTCCTCTTCCCTAAGCTACCTAATTGGCTCACCACTATCAATTTTAGCAACAACTGCTGCCAATGAGCTGTCATTATATACTGATGCAAAGTATTTGTTTAGTAATTCTGCAATTTCCCCATCTTCAGAAATTGATTTGCCATCACTGTTGATTAATGGATCAACTCATACACTTCCTCCCCTTGAATGAATGATATAGGAAAAAAATGACATAATTATCTTTAACCTTATGGACAAGGCTTAACTGATAATTTCTTCTTTCCTTTGTTATGTTTTTTAATTTTTTTACCTTCTCTAGCTACTTCATAATAAGTCTTCCACCGTTATTTGGAATGTCCAGATAAACAGAAGTATATGTTTGTGGTTCTAAGCAGGGCCCACACTCAATGAGATATGCAACTACATACTTCTAGAAACAGAGAGGGACCCAGGACTTAAAAAAATAAACAAAAAGAAAGCAGACTAATAAATAATCAGCCTATCTCAGTTTTACCAGCTTTATCAAAAACTCTTAAATTTCTACTTTAGAAATTATTGCTGTATATAGAAATAATCTCTTGCCTCAGCAACAGTGTGGCTTCAAACAAGGTAGCATGTTGGTGGTCTTTGTCAGACTGAGTAGAGAACTACTCAACATCTTCGATCAGGGGCCATTAATAAGAGCAACCTGTATACATCTGAACAAGAACTTCGATTTACTGTAGTTCAGCATAATGATTTTGCAAATGTTATCAGAGATGAGAGTAGCTGATTTTGTAATTCAATTGTTTTGTCAGTATCTCATAAATCCTCTTCAAAAGGGTTGTGTTAGAAGTTCATTATCCAAACTAATATTCAGTCAAAGCAGCTATGCCATAACATCCATTCTGGGTCCACAGCTTTTTTCGATTTATAATGAAAGACAAAAAAAATCGGGCACTCTCCACCTCAATTGAAAACATACCACTCTAAAAATAAATTCAATATCTTATTCACTGTCAACATGAAACAAATACTGCCTGACACATTTCGGACACTCTGTACTTTATGAAACGCATACCTGGTGCATTTTTTATTGAGATGGAGAGTCCCTGATTTTTTTTTTGTCTTTCTGCATGCTTTTCATCGTGAGCACTCCATCTCAGTGTGGTTTTGTGTATTGCTTTTTTCCATTTATGTTGATGAAATCACAGAAATCTGGGTTGGTTCACAAGTATTAATGTATGCAGATGATACAGGTTTTTTCTGACTCTTTCATCCCTCCCCATAGCCCAGCACATAATGCAATTGAGTTATGAAATTCTGAAAAAGCACCAGCATCTCCTGAATAAACAAATTCTGGCGAGAGTCAATATGGCTGCAGTCAAAGTCACGGAGGTTCAGTTTCCCCCGTTTGCTTACTGCCACATTGGCCTGAGTCTCTGATGCTCTATGAGTCTCTGTCCAGCCCCAGGTAATGTTTTTCCTTCTAAAGAAGGGCAAGAAAAGCAGAGATGTTGAACTGCTTGCAGATGCACCGAGAATGTGCACGCTGGCGGTCCATGCATGCTTGGTGGTGTGCATCCGTTTTCTCAACATGATAGCAGCACATCAGGAGTTCCCCCAGTGCTCCTGAACCATAAGAATAGTTAGTTGGTGTCCAGAGACATAAGGGCTATGGTGGAGAAGTCACGAAAGTATTTGTTTATGTGCACCAATGAGCAGAATACAGGCAGAGTCATTAATATTCATGAACAGTTCATTAATATGAATACATTCAGTCCCATACCACTCATTGCTGGTCTTTAAATAAATACTTTCACGGCTTCTCCGCCATAGCCTTCATGTCGCCACACCGTATCTAAGTGATGTGACAATATTACAACTTGGCTGCCCTCTGGAATAAAAACTGGCTTTGTTTTAAAGCGCAATCACCTCAAATGCACACAGAGTGATCACCGCCCATTTTGAGCATGGTGGGCTCTGTCATATGTGCATGTCTGCAAAACCCCTGTGTGTGCACAGAGGTCAGGATTGCCATCTTGGACATGGTAAACTCTGTTTCACATGCATGGTGCAGTGTGAACTTACTGGTGAAAAATAGTGATGTGCAGTAGCATAGCAAATTCCCAGAGGGCCTGGGTGCAAGGCGATGTTACAGGCCCCTCCCCAGTTTTGAATAAACATCAAAATTATGATTTGGGCCCCTCAAACCTCATGAGCCCGGGTGCCACTGCACCCCCAGCACCGTTGTAGCTATGCCCCTGGTGATGTGTGACTGCTGGAGTCAATGGAGAGAGCAGAGCGCTTCATGGCCCATGGACAAGATTGTGATGGATCTACTAAATTGTTCTTCAGTCGGACTATGGTGAGCCCTTTTTTAATTTCAAATTGTCTGCAGGGCTCCATGCACTGCAGTCATAAAAAGTGCAAACCAGAGTACATTACTGCTGTTCAAGTCTGTTTACAAACTGGTATATCAAAAAGATTAACTAATAATTATAGCAAACCATAACATCCCCCTAAAATCTATGAAGTCATTTAAATATTTAGGTGTAATTTTAGATTGCCACATAAATATTGAGGCCCATGTGGCTCTTGTGGAAAACACATTTAATCAGAAATCTAAGTGAGATATGCTGCTGCAGTGTCTCTCAGTAAGGGTGAGGAGGACCGTTTGTCAGTGTGTTGGTGATGTGAGGAGCAGGTATGTGGGAGGCATCTGCCACCATGTCACGTAGAACCCATGAAGAAAACAACTGGAGGAGACAGGAATGCAGGAGGCACCAGTAAAAGATTCCCAGCAAGGCCTGGACCTGTCACGCTGACCAGGGCAGGCAGTGGGCACTGGGGATTGAGGGGGAAAAGGGGGACTACAGTTAAACTGCACTGGAAAAATATCTGAAAGATAATATTGTCTTTGGAAAAAAATCAAAAGAGAAAGATACAGATTATAGCAGTAGCAGAACCTGGAAAGATGCAGTCCAAGCTGTGGCCATTGGGTTGGAGTAGGATAGAACAGTTCAAATGCATTGAAAAATCAAAATACCTGAAAGGAAATTATATCTTAAAAAAGAAAAAGAAATTGATAGAGAAAGGTGAAGACTGGACATGTAGCAGTACCTGGCAAGAGGTAGTCCAAGCTATAGGGATTGGGACAGAGGGGCATAGAAGAGCTAAATTGCACTGAAAAAAAACTGAAACAAAGTACATTAAAAAAAACAGAAGGAAAGTGGAGCAGTAGCAGGGCCTGGCAAGTGAGCATTAGGCAAGTAACTTAAAGATGACAGGTGAGCTGATGTTAGGAGAGTGAAGGTTCCAGTGGTGGTGGTGCACTGGGAGGATTCCTGGGAGGGCTGGGAGTGGAGGCCAAACTGAAGCCTAACATCTCATTTGGGGCTGTAATAAAGAGAAATATTACTTTGTGTGTGAGAGAGAACCTGATTTAAAAGGTGGAAGATGAACTAGAGCCTAAAATCTTATTTAGGTGTGTAAAATAGAAGTATTACATTATGCGTGAAAGACAACCTGATGAAAAAAATAGAAGCTTGTTGGTGCTGCCTGTTGTCCCATCCACTTTGTTACTGCTGTGACTCAGTTGCCCGAAGAGCTAATTGCAGTGTAAGCACCTGTATAGTTTTCTTGGAAAAACAAAATATAGGACCAGTCGATCAGTGTAGTACGCCTCTGCTTGTTGCCACCCATGATGCCTGGCTGCCTACTGTCACATCCACTTAGGTACAGCTGTGACTCAGTTACCCAAAAGGGCTAGTTGCAGTTTAAGAACTTTTGTATTTTTCCTTGGGAAAAAAATATATAGGATCAATCAGTCATGAGCAATGTTTACGTTTTTGAGATTTAGATTGGAGATGCACTCAGAAGAAGGACTTTTGTTTGAACTGCTTGTGTTTAAAAGTCATCCAGTACACATTTTATTTATTTTTTTTATTTTAAGTGGTTCTTGCAAATTTGTTATAACTTCTCCTGGACTGCTTATTCTTCTTGATCTTTCCCTCTACAACATCACCTAGCATGTCTGGTTGGTTGCTGTCTTGTCTACTTACTGTAGGTGTGGGGCTAGAGCCTACAACCTATTGGTCGTCCTGCCCCAGAGGTGATCCTGCTGTCAGCTGAGCAACTGACACTAAAATTCAGTAATGCATCTAAAGGAGGTAAAAAAGACTAGAAAATGAAAAATAAAATGCTACCTAAACAACACAGAGACCACTGAAGCTCTGTAGGAAACAGACTTTAGGGTAACAATCAGCAACTGGAGAAGTAAAGTTTGCCACACCTCTTAAAGTTGGAAAGCTCATGAAAGGTTTCTTGAGATGAGGTATTTGACTTTCCTGCAGGTCATAGCAGTACAAAGATGTTCATATATAAATTAGCCATAAATTTAAAAAAAGGCAGCTGCCATGTATTATTAAGTGGAGACAAGAAGTGATGTCATGGAAGGATTAGCTGTGCTTAAAGAGTAAGTGATCACATCTGTTAAACTGAGGATTGGCTATTTTTTTTAATTATGTTCTAATGTGTTTCTAAATACTTTCTACTTTTATAATAATTGCTTCATATATGCAATTAAGCTAATGTGTTTTTACCTTCCATTTCCAAACTTCAATTAGAAGTTTAACTTGATAAGAATAAGACTCACTTCATTGCATAGATATTTTAAATAATTTTATTAAATCAATTGCCACTAATGTCTTCTACAACTTGGAGACATTTCATGGCCCCTACACCTCTTTATCACAATCATAGCAGTGTTCTCATAGTTACATAAAACATTAATTATTTTACAAATAAAGTTTATTTTTCTCTTTTTATTAATGTTCTATCAGCTCCCAGACCAGCTATTTTTCTGCATTCACTGCCTCTCCTGCTGGCACCGAGAAGAGGTGGGGCCCCCTCCCTGATGTGGTTGTTTACAATAAAGAATGTTACTGATTTAAAGAAGTAAAAGCAAGCAAATCAAGTGGAGAGACATGTTATTACTGGAAATGGGGTATTATAAGGTATATAAATGAAGTAAATGCAAATATAAAAAAATAGAAAGTATAAAACAAACTGGCAAAAAATGGAGGTCATTAGCCTGCCTGGTGGCTCTGAAGGTTGAGGTGCTGAACACCATACTTCACACCATGCTGGTGATCCAGGTTTGGTATCAAGCCGAGGCCACTGAGTGTTGGCTGGGGGTGTGGAGGGAGCTGGACTGAGCTGCCTCAAGGCTGCTCACCTCTGCCAGGGAGGGATGTTGTCGCTCCGTCGCATAACTGCCATCTGAGTGGAGGTCTGAGGGCAGTGCAGGGTGGAGGGCGTCATAAAGAAATGATGTTGCGGGATCACAGCATGTGCATGCCTCCACTGTGTGTGTGTGTGTGTGTGTGTGTGTGTGTATCTGTAACAAAGGTGGGGAGAACACAGAAAATAGGGCTAGCAGGCTCCATGACCTCCACAGCTGTGGCCCCTGATTCCAGCCCCCCTGGGATTCTGGATTGTTCTCTAGGGGGAGGGGAAGCCAGGTTCTTTCCTCTGGCCCTGCAATGGGGGGGGATCTGTGGGTGACTCTCCTGGGGAGGGCTGGATCAGGAGCCAGACCTTTGGAGAGACAACTGAGCCCCCTGAGAGGGGCTGGATCTGCCTGCCAGCCCTGCAACAACCAGTTATATAGAAAAAAACGGGGGTCATTCCAGCAATTTGGTAATATAAAACTGTAAAGAAACCCAAGAAACTGATTTTGAAAAAAATATGGTGGGGGTCATGTGATGCTGGGTTAGTGGCAAGGTGCTCTTGGTGGAACGCCTTACTTCCGGCTAAACTTTTCTACCAATTTTGCTGCTATCACCCTATAATTTAGCTCTACAATAATTTTCTGAGGCTCTATATCACATTGTGCATTGCCTGGAGAGATTTTTTGGGAATGATGCCTGATATGGCGAGATGGAGACTGCATCATAGCCGGAGGATCTCGAGGCCTGCTCTCCTTGCCCAAAGAGATTCAAGGATGATTTCACCTGGATCTCCAGCTCGGTCAGACTCTCCCACCATTGATTCTCTTGCAGGTGACATCTCTACTATCGAGGAAGTGTTGGTACAACTTTTGTCCAAATTCAACATGGTAAAGCCCACTCTGGAGTGCTTGAGCCTGTGGATCTCGGATATGGAATCTCATATCTGAATGCTGGAAGACAGTGCTGCAAAACCTGACCCTGAGTTAGTGGATCTTAGATGCTGGCTTCACTGATTACAGGACCATATGGATGATCAAGAGTCCTGCAGCCAGTTCAATAACTTAATTATCTCTAGCTTGCCAGAGAAAGTGGAGAATGCAGGCCCAATTCTATACACCCAGAAGATTTTTAAAAAATTACCTGTTTCCTCTCTATTCACCCCATACTGCATGATCGAGCGCATGCACACTCTGTGAGACCGATCCCGCCTCCAGTTGAACAACCAAGAATCTTTATCTTCCAACTGTTGAATTTCCTTGACAAAATACATATACTTTCCAAAATTTAAGCCCAAAAGCAGTTATGGTGGGAGGGTCAGTGGATCTCGATCTTTAGTGGCTTCAGCCCGGGTATAAGAGCACAGCAGAAAGCGTATAAAGAAATTAAGGGTATGCTATGTGCTGCGGGCATTAAGTTCTTTCTTTGATACCCAGCTACCCTACATGTTTCCACAGATAATGGTGAGGTCTGCTTTAAAAATGTATCAGAAGCCAGACCTGAATTGCCTAAACATTTCCTGAACTTGTTTTTACTTACTCATTCTCCACCTTGCTGAAGCCTCAACGTTTTCTCCCAAAAGCTAGCCGATTGTAATGGTTATAGACTAGTCAGACATTTGGACTCTGAATGTTTTAGGCATTAGATTTCTTCTCTTGAGCACTGGATTATGTCTTTCACTTTCGGATTTAACACTGCACTCTTTGCCACATTAGTCTGGCCAACCTGATTTGTTTGGTTTCTCAGGATTGGAGCATATGTGACAACTGCACCACTTTTGGATCCCTTCTTTTTTCTTTATGGAGCTAGCAGAGTCCTTATCCTATGAGCTTGGCAGTATCCAGACTCAGATCCAGTAGGGAGATGAACGGACACTATATTCTGGTTCCTAAAGCTGCATTGACCTGGACAGTATGTTGCCATATATTTGTTTTTCTTTTTGGATCTCATCGTTGCCAACTAACAAGAACAAGAAATTCGCAATCCTGGCTAATGTCTGTGAGGCTATAAGAAAAGATTATGTTACACTTTAACTGTAATCTTACCCCCCCCACCCATTTTTTTTCTTGCTCTTTTTCACATTTCCAGACTCAGCAGGGGACACAGACGCGCTCTGGGTGAGGCTGGCTGAACATCTGGATTGCATAGTTGTTAGTTTACATTACATTTACTCAAAGATCCCTGATTCATTTTGGCTTAAGAAATGGCAATCTGCTATTTTCTACTCTGTTGCTTGTTCTTACTTACTTCCTTTTTTAACTTTTGCATCATTTTTTTGGGATGGTACTTTAATCTTACTATATTTTTCTTACATTCCTTGTCCCTCCTCTTTTATGGCTGTCTAACACTTAAAATGAGCACCTTGTCCCTTCTCTCAGTGTTTCAGTTATCACCCTGTTAAGCACTCTGCCCCCCCCCATATCTGTTTTTTTTTTTATTTTGTCTGTCTCTTGCTCACCTACTGAGTTAGCTGGCACTGTTTTCCTTCTCTCATTGTCATGATGTTTTATGTGTCATTTTGTTAAATCTTTTCTCCTAGTCTTTCACCCTTTTCTTAGTTTCTCCCCTGTGCAACTCCTGTGCTATTCTTCACTCTGTCTGGTTAAATTACAGTTTGGATGCAAATTGGTTTTTGGTCTGTATATAAAGCCACATACTTGTTATAATGTAAGGGGTTGGTCCCTTTTGTTTTTTTCTGTGTTTCAATAAGCTCGTTCCTAGTGCAGTGCAGGCTTTGTTTGGAATGCAGTAAAAGTGTCAAAAGTATTGTCTTGCCTTTAGCCTGGGGGAGCCCACTACGGTGCCATCTGCCTCTCTCATGGGCTGGACTGCGGGAGCACAGTTGGAGGACCGGGGGGGGTGCATTTGACACCTTGTAGGGCTGTTCCTGTACATAGTTTATTGAATATTGTTCAGAAGTTTTTCTATATGGGTTTTGTGTGGGTGGTCAGAGGGGAGTGAGTGCTTGAATTTTTACTCTGTTTTGTCAATTTTATGATTACATTGGGTGGGTATGGGCTATACTGTTACTATAAGCTGAATGTCTAATGTGTTTAAATTCACTAGAAATATCAAAGGGGCACGATCTAAAGTTAAAAGATTTCAGATCCTCAAACACCTCTTCCATTATGCTATTCAAATCACTTTTCTTCAAGACACCCACTTATTACCCTTAGAGCATCTTTTATTTCAATGAGATTTTACTGGTTTTGTTTATGGAGCAGGGGACAGCACCAGAAGCAAAGGTGTAGCCATACTTATTGCTAGAATGATTTCTTTCACCCCGGTTCTAGAAAATGCAGATCCTGATGGCCACTATCTTTTTGTACATGGCCATCTTGGGCACGAAGAAGTCCTATTGGGTTCCATCTACGGCCCCAACGTAGATATGCCTTTTTTTCATAGATGTAGCCTCTGCCCTAGCTCCCTTCACAAATATACCAATAGTCCTGGGGGAGACTGGAATCTTACTCTAAAGCCCGAACTTGAACTTTCCTATAACTTTCTCACCCCCTATACCCCACACAGTGTGCTTTGCATGAGTTAAAAGACTCCCTTGGGCTATGCGTCCCCTGGTGAGTCACTAAACCCACCACAAAAAAATTAACTTTTTTCTCACCAGTCCATTGATCCTCCTCTAGAATAGACTTATTTTGATTAGTTGTACCCTACTTACTGGTATGCAGTGCTGTGATATTGCACCTAGGATCTTATCTGACCATTCTGTGGTTTGGCTTATGATTTCCTTGTCCCCAGTTCTGGATAAAGACACCATATGGAAATTAAATTCTCAACTGTTAAAGGATGATGGATAGTGTCACGTACTGGAGAACATTCCTCACTCTGCATTAGTGAAAACTGGGGATCGCTGGACCGGTATGATAATCAGTGGGCTGCATGCAATGCTGTTCTGTGAGGTGAAGTTATCAAACTGGTCTCAAAAAGGAAAAAGAATCTGACAGGAGAAACCATCCTTTTACTTGGGCACCATTCAAAGCCTAGAAAACCTCCGTTCCCCTTTGTCTGAACAGCTACTAAAATAAGTGAACTATAGAGACAAATACGAGGATATTTTAAGAGAGCAGGCTAAGTATGCAATTATTAAAAACAAGGCGAAGTATGTCGACCAAGAGGAAAAAGCGGACACATTAATGGCCCTTCGACTCCACCCTCATGAAGCCTCTAGTCAAGATTAATCCCCCATATTTGTTCTTCCACTAACCAACACCTGTTTAACCACCCCAGAGACACTGTACAATAATTTTATAATTATTACAGTTCTTTATATAGTTCCCCTTCTCTTCCATCATCTCTGGATTCACTTCAAAACTATTTAAATCAAATCTCACTACCTTCACTTACTCAGGCCAAACAGGAAAGTTTGTGCCACCCTGTCTCAGAAATGGAAGTTGCCCAAGCTATCTCTGGCCTGTTGTTGAACAGGGCGCCAGGCCCTGATGAGTGCCCCCCCAACTTTTATAAAACTTTCACCCCGGAGTCAACCTCTATTTTGACCCAAGGTTTTAATAATATCTTAACCCACAGCATCTCTGCCCCCCCCTTGGCCGAAGCTTTAATAATACTCCTTCCCAAGCCCAGGAAAGACTTGGAGCAAATCTCCAACTATTGCCCCATTTCTCTGATGAACCAAGACTTGAAATTACTTTCAAAGATCTTGGCAACTCATAATAATGCCATCTGAGGCCCACTGAATTGTCCTGAACAAGTGTGATTTATGCCCAGTAGTTCAGCTTCAGACAACCTCCGCAAGCTGGCACTAGAGGTGGGCACAGTGCTCCCACTTTGCTACGGGGAGCACTTTGCGTATTATCCCCAAATCCATGTAGAACTCTGCAACGCAAAGTGAATTACTTCACCTATAAATTTGAATGGGAAGTGCATTGTTTCCAATGGACTTCTCATTACTTCGCCTTGTATTACAGCCTTCCTCTTAATTTTAATGTGAAGTGACATTGATTTTAATGGACTTCGCTTTGCTTCACCTATTTATTGTGATTTGAGGTAAATTTTGCATTGATTCATGGGATGGCAGGTCACATGGGCTCTATATTGTCTTGCACAGCCTCAGTTCTACATAGTGTGTATAGTGAAAGCTGGGGACAGTTTGCTCTCAGAGCTCTGAGAATGAAACCATCAAAAAAGCTTTAAAAAATCACTTTTGACCCAATTATTTTCTTCCAAATTTAGTACATTGACTGTAGAAAACCTACCTGTGCTTAGATCATAGAGTGTTGATTGTTTTTGTGTGCACTTTGAAAGTTAATTTAGAACATTCAGCTTGTGTACTGACAGACACTGTTGAAGTGTGCTTCGGGAGAGGGGCGTATCTGTGGTGGAGTAAGATTCACATGAGAAAGACAGTCTTTCTAACTGTTTTGTGCCAGTAGTGTGTGTTAGTATTTGTGTGTTTATGTACACACAGTAATACTTGAAGTAATTTTTGATAATTAGTTTCTGTTTGTTGTGGTGCAGTGCATATTTTCAGTCAGTTTAAAAGATTTGTTTATATTGGCCCAGATATTCAAACTGCGCCAGGCTGTGTCGCAAGCCTAAGCGCAGCTCAAATTGGCTGCGCAGGGGCGTGGACTGGGCGTTATTCAACTGAATTGCGCCATGGCTCAGCATTATTGAATATTGCACCCTAGCCACCTGCAGTGCACATGGTGCAGTGGCACTGCACCAGTGCCAGTGGCCAGAGTGGAGTATGGGGATGTGCTAGCGCAAGTTCCATTTTGCAAGGTGCAGCAACCGCAATATTCAAAAGTTGGCATGCAAATGGGGGCATAATGTATTCAAGGTGCAAATGGGGACATTTGCATATCATTATGGCCCCATTTGCATGCAGGTGCACTGATCCCTGAGGACTTGCACCTGGCGCCCTGCCAGGCAGCAGCCATCGGGGACCGACGTCCCCTGCAGCGTGGCAATGTGCCCCACAGCCCGATCACGGGCATTCTAAAAATAAAAAAGATCCCAATATCCCTGGTGGTCCAGTGGACCGCTGTCTCGCCAGATAGCGGGCTTAAGTTCAAAAAGAATTGAATCAGTGTCCCTGGTGGTCCAGTGGACCGCTGCCCACCATTGTTGGAGCGAGTGTGAATAGTATCATCTTTTTCTTGGTGGTCCAGTGGATGAGTTCTGCCCGATCGCCAGCTTAGTGGTGTATTGACTATACTTGGTGGTCCAGAGTCCCTCTCCATCGCATTGATCTCCTTACCGCCCTGCCTCCCCGGTCATTCTGGAATGTGTAGTACTGTAGGGCTGCATGCCAATTGGCTCACGCCTGGACCAATGGGCATACAGTCCTACTGATGTTGTCAGTCGGCAGGCGGTGGGTGGCAGGCGGGTGGTGCTGCCATCTGCCGCCGTTCGGGGAGCGGGCAGTGGGGATCAGTGGGTGGGTGGGGAAGGGGTCCGCTGGACCACCAGGGATATGGGGGTCAGTACTAGTTCACTTAAGCTCGTGATCGGGCAGACTTCGGTCTACTGGACCACCAGGGATATAGGAGTGATCATTACATTCACACTTAAGCCTGTGATCGGGCAGGCAGCGATCCACTGGACCACCAGGGATATAGGAGTAATCTATCTTTTACTTAAGCCTGCAATCGGATGGACAGTGGTCCACTGAACCACCAGAGATATAGGATTATTCCTTTATTAGTGAAGCCTGCAATTGGGTATGGGGGGCACCACCATGGAGGTGCAGCCGGTGCTCTGGTGGCCACCCACAGGTGGCAGCTGCCATGTTGCGCCCTGCAATGTGGCAGCTCACCTGTGGGTTGCCATCCGTTTTTCCTTTTTTCTTTGGATCAGCTTTGTGCTGGCACAGGTAGGGGTTGCGCATGCATGGCTCCGCACATCCCGGGCTGAATATCAGGCTGTGCAGAGTATGCATGGGCACGACCCCCCCCACCTGCGCCTGCATACATTACTGATGCACTCCGGCGCATCGGGATTTGTGCCAGGCTCAATTCCCATTTGAATATCACGCCGGGGCACATCAGTGGGTTTTTTACTTCTTCCTTCTATCTAGCTAGCACCCTCCAAACCCGCAAAAGGTATAATTTATTTTTCCAATTTGGAATTTGTGTGACCATTGGTTAAGGTGTTTTTGTGCCTGTGTGGCTGCATCTCTTTATAGTGCGCAATCTGTGTCTGTGCATTTGCATCTGTTTAGTACCCAGTATGCATCTGTAAGCCACAGTTGTTGTTTTTTTTTAGCTTCCCATCCACCCCAAATGTCAGAAATCTCAATTTGTTATGAATTGTCTGTGTAATCCCAAAAAATGCCTGCAAAGAGATGTGCATGTAAAGATGCTTCTGGCCATGGCACTGCTGCCAGTGGCAAGAGTGGCCTTGGGCATGGTAGTACACAGCAGAAGTGCATAGTTGATGCCAGTAATGGGATTTCTCAGTTTTTCACAGCACAATCAGTAGATTCAATCATGGTTGGAGATGCTGTTGTCCCTGCTGATGATAGTGAAGTTGCTGATGGCATGAGTATTGCCCCAATTTCAACCCATGACAACAAGTTAACTGGTTTTCCAATTATTGTGGCATCTAAAGCTTAATATGTATAACTGCAAGGAAGGGGGGGTGGCATGATAGAAACTATCAAGTACCGAAATGGAATCAACAACATACAAGAGGATAGCATATTTCAGAGCAAGAGATGTGCATGAACAAAGGGGAAAAATTTGAAGATAGAGGGGGGACAGATCAGGGTCAATGTCTGGAACAATTTTTTCATGGAGAGGGTGGTGGGTGCAAGGACAAACAAAAGCTAATGAGCAATGTTATGATGTGAGAGCAGCAGTTGAAGCATGCCCATTATTTGGAGTTGGTGCACCTCTACGTGCTCCAACCGCTGCTCCATGATGTCCATCCGGTGGGTCACATGGTCCAACTCACTCTGCATTAGGCATAAATCAGCATGTGTGGCAGGTATTCCTGCAGGGTTGCAACCATCACCTGCAGGTTGTGGAGCAGCCGGCTTTGTATAAAATATGCTGTAGAATTGTGCTGTAGGGGAGTCTGCGGCATGTGTGTAGCCAGTCCAGTCTGCTAGAGAGGGAGGCTTCCCCAGAGTGGCACACTTTCCCTTTCAGATGCCCAACTTCCCTGAATGGAGTGCTCTGAAAAGTGAGGGCTTGGAAAATAAAAGGGACTATGCTGTCTCTAGACTTAAAAACTACAGCACAGGATAAAAATAATTAAAAAGGGGCTTACCAAGTTTATGCAGAGCCCCAATGCTGAGTGGTTAGAGAATGACTCTGTAACAGTCTGCCGCTGTGTTACAACATAGAAATCAACTGATTTAAGGGGACAGGAGTGTTCCTATATATGGAAATGTTATACAGATAGAGTAGCCCTCCGAATAAGGAGAGGACTGCAAGATAAACTAAACACAATAAAGAAATTAAACAAATGAAAGAATAAAGGAGCCCCATTGTGTATAGAGCCCTGAGATATAAATTAAAGGGCCACTGTCCATACTATAACAATACAGCACAAGTATAAATGAAATAAATGTTTGCACTGTTTCCATATATAGAAAATAAGGTGCTGGCCTGTTAGCAAGACCTCAGGAAGGGGATTTTCTTTAGAGGAACTTCCCATAGGTAAAACCTCATTATGTAATAGAGCAGATGTTTCCCTATTTAGGGACCATCCGAGAACTAATTGGATGTTATAGGAGGGACTTTCCCATAAATGGGAGGGCTATATAAGCCCTCCTCAAACAGCAAGAGTCAGATTAGCTGCATAGCCGGTCTCACTTACCTGTAGTAAGGTAAGCAGAAGGACCTGTGCCTGAATAGGAATTTATCTCTAACAGCAGGAAAGCTGATGAATTGTTTTGAGATGCTTTATGTAAGGTGAAAGAGCCTTGAGCTATTGTTTATTTTCTTGTTCTGTTTGAACTGTTTTATTTCTGTTTATTTATTTTTCTGCTTTTGTATAAAATAAAACACACAGTAGATGTGTTGTACCCTATTACTGTTTCCAGTGTCATCTTTATACCCACGTACCTGTGACAATGACGTATCAAAATATATTAAGAAGGACTACATGGAGAAAACTATGATGTTTGAAATGACAACTCATATGCAAAGTGACACTGAATGACCACAGGCCAAAAGAAAATCAGTTAAAAGCTATACCTGTGAACAATCATACCTAATGAAAAATGGAAAAAAGGTTACATTTATAAGATGTAAATCAATGAATTATGCAATTTTTATTTATTTTTCATGTTTGTATTGGCAGCTTCTATGGAGAGAAAATGATTGACTGAGAAGGCTTGATTGGGGGGGGGGGGAAGTGCATCCTCCTTGAGTTTTAACATTCTTACTATTTATTTACAATATGTGATCATTGCCTAGGAATGCCTTTTGCATAACATTAATTGAGATAAAAAAAAAAAGATTTACTGTGCTTAGGGTAGAGTTTGTTCTTTTTGCTTCCTCTACCTGTACTGCAACTCAAAGATATTCACTGCCTGGCTCAGGTTAGGGCTGTAGGAGGTCCCAGAGATTCCTGAAGAACACAGGAGAGGACAGCAAGTTGGTGGTGTGATGGTGAATTGTAGGGAATAGAGGGAGAGTGAGCAGGTGGTATCCATAGATTGTGAAGACAAAGAGGGTGGCCTATGTAGTGAGAGTATTAAGCAACCTTGGACAGTGCTGACTTTGAACAAGCATTTGTCAATGCCGAATGTTGTCTCGCTGGCATTTGCACTGGTAGTGCAGGAGTTAGAGATGCATAATAGGTATGGCAGTGAAGTATTGAACTGACGCCAACCCCTCCCCCACCCTGCAGAGACTGACAGGCATTGAGGTGTGCCTTAGGTTCGTCAGCTATAACACTCATGCCATTTTACCTCACCGTACCCTGTAGACACTGACAAGTGTTGTGGTGTGCTTTGGGGTCTTTGGGTCTTATACTTACCCCATTCAATAAGGAAATACACTGAGATGGGTGCAGTATAGGAGAATGAGGTGAACTTTAGGGCCAAACACTCCAAGGCACACCTTGATGCCTGTCCTGGGCTGCAGGGTGGGGGTGGGGGGCTGGAATGGCATTGGCATTACATCCAATGATCCCAAGTCACACCCCTGATGCCTGTCAGTCTCTACAGGGCGGGGTGTTATAGTTGGAAACCCTAATGCCATAGGCATTTGTTGATATTTTCACTCCAAATTTTCAGCATGGGCTTTTTTGTGACCCCACCTCATGAAGCACGCACTATCGGTTGTTAGCCGAAAGGTGGTTTTGCACAGCGACTACGCCATTTGGCGACACAGGCACGAAAACACATTTTGGGCAGGATGTGAAAAATGACAACTGTATTGTTCCTGAGGAGGTGTAAAAAAATGGCAACGTTGAAAATGTGGAGTGAAAATATGAGAAATTGGTGAAGTCATGAGCATGCATAGAAACTGTGCAACACATGACCGTAACCCAATTATTTTGGGAATTTTTTTAACCACATTTTAAACATAGGCATTTTGGGAGCTTCACTCATGAACAGTGGCACTGTGATTTTGTTAATCTGTCCCAAAAGTTGATTTCCCACAGCGACCACGCCATTGTGCACCACAGGTGCGAAAACACATTTGGGACAGGATGTGAAAAATGACAGCCGTACTGTTCATAAGGAGGTGTGAAAAATGCCAGTGTTGAAAATCTGGCATGAAAATATTGCAAATTATACAATGGCAAGAAAGAATCCTGGTCTATGATTGGTCACTCTGGGACTGGACCCGTGATGTTATCCCAGCACAACATTACAGGTCTAGTCGCAGCAATGTGAACCCATTTGGAGGACCATGATGACCTTTACTTACTCTTTTTTTGCATCTTCTCTTAAGAAACAAAAATATTCTTTAAAATTATTTTTTTAATTCTGTATTACAACAAGATGTTGTATAATAGCAATAATGTCCTCCAGGGTGTGTGCTGTGCTGGGATAACGGCATGCCTCAGGTATTGGACACACTCAGGCTGTGGCCTCATGCCAAACCACCTGAGGCATGACATTATCCCAGCACAACACACACTCTGTTGGGCATTATTGTTTAATTTGCGAAGTTACAAGGATGCATGAAAGCTGTGCAATGCATGCTTGTAACACAGTCATTTTATGGACTTTCATCACCAAATTTTCAACATAGCCATTTTAGGACCTCTGCTCATGAACAGTATCACTGTCATTTTCTTAATCTGCCCCTAAACTGATCTCCCACAGTGACCGTGCTATTCTGCACCGGAAGTGTGAAAACACATTTCGGCCACAATATGTAAAATGACAGCTGTACTGTTCATAAGGAGGTGTGAAAAAATGCCAATGTTGAAAATCTGGAGTGAAAATATTGCAAATTCATGAAGTTACAAGCGTGCGTGGAAATTGCGTGATGCACACTCATAAAACAGTCATTTTTTTAATTTTTTTCACCAAATTTGCAAAATAGACTTTTTGAGAGCCCACCTCATGAACAGTGGCACTGTCATTTCATTAATGAGGCCCAAAAGGTGATTCCACGCAGTGACCGCAAAATCACCTTTCAAGACTGAATAACACCATGACAGTGACTGAATTCATGAGGAGGGGTGTCAATAACCCCATGTTGAAAATGTGGTGTCAAAATTCCCAAAAATGCCTAAGATATGCCCCAAAGTTGAAAAAAACCCTATTTATGCCATTATACAGCTTACTGGCATTTCTTCAGTTCGCGGTCAGTTTGAAGAGTGCAGACATGTTCCCGGTCCACCGAAGATTGTCACGCCGGGCTCCAGACATAAGTATGGAGTGGGGGGTGTGGGGAGGCAGAGTATGCAGATGGTGGGCACGGGTTGGAGAAGGGGGCAGGAGAGACTGTGCGGGACCGTTTTCTTCTTTTACAGGGAAAAAAATAATGACAACAAGGGTGGGTTTTCTTTTTTTGCAGGTGTTTGTTTGGTACACTTGGTTGGGCTCCCAGTCTACCACCTGCATTACAGGAAGGGGGACCTCAGCCTATGGGAATTGGGCCCCTCATCAGCAAAGAAATGGGTGGGGGGTACATGATGCCGAGGGGGATTGGGAACCCCTATGGCACACAACACAAATGGGGGTTGGGGACATTATGCTGATGGGATTGGGCCCCCCATCAGCAAAGAAAGACTGTGGGGGGGGTGCATGATGCCGAGGGGGATTGGGCATCCCCTCAGCACAGAATTGGAATGGGAGGGAGGCATTATGCCAACAGGGAGTGGGCTCCCCCATCAGCAAATAAAGTGGGTCGGGGCATGACAACAGGGGGATTGGGCGCCCCTGAAGTTGGCACTCTGCACTACAGCAGTCAGTGCTGCCATGTTTCTCGAACTGCTTCAGCAGGAAAGGCACCTTGGGAGGTGTGTTATTGTGTCACTGTGTGATGAGCTTGGCTCTCATTGCAGCAGCACTTTTCTTAGATCTGGTGGCCACTTTACGTGTTGTTGGTGTCTGCGCCTGCATGCTGGCTTATTGAGGAATGAAGGACACACCTACTGATGTGTGCCCTGCATTGGCTCTCAGTGACCACACCTCCAAATCTGCTACTACTGCAATATGTTGGCTGGCGCGCAAGCGTGAGCCAACATAGAAAACTGAGTGAAAAAGCAGGGAGCTGTGAGGAGTTGTTCATTTGTGCAGCTCTGAAGAAGGGGACCTTGCGCCTTTTGAGCAAGTGGGTGTAACATTTCAGCGAAAAAAAAAGATAGACAAGCAAAAATATCTAGTCCAAACTTTTATTCTTCATAACCTAAGAGTGCTCATGTTCAGAACTTTTTAAAATATTAAGCTCTACTGATAGAATGTAATTAAAGGCTCTATAGTTCAGTTGTATCAGTTATATTGTTCTGCTAGCCTAGCCCTAGTAGGAAACCACATAATTATTATACACCTTTAGCTAAGGTAGTTACAGTGAGACATACTGTACGTATTAGTGTTTCGTTTAAAATACAGTATTTTACATAAATTTTAAAGGTATTTATTTGAAACACCATCATTTTCACTGGCTTAGCATCATGTGCCAGTAACGCTACACCTGTATAAATCACCTGAGCCATTATTATACAGTACAACCTTGTTTATCTGAATTCAGCAGAGGACATAGGCTTAGTTCAGATAAATGATGGGTTCGATAAAACAGGAGTGCCATTGACTTTAATGGGGGAATGACTGATAGTGCTCTTAGCTTTATTGTAAGCACAAATGAAGCATACATTGCACTCCATTACTTTTTATTAAATTAAGAAAAGGTTTTATTGACCAAATAAATAAACAAATAAACAACCATTGATTAAAAATAGTCAGTGATTGCTCTCTGCTTTGTTGCTTTGTTTCATTTCTGAAGTGCCTTCTGTTTTAAGTGTCTCAGCAGGAGTGTGTTTAGATAATCACATTCCTGCTGACTCTCAAACCACAGGATATGTTTCTCAAATGCATCAGCTGCTTCAATAGCTGTTGATGGAGCAGCCGCACTTTCATCCACCTCTTCTTTTCCTCATTGCCAGGCTCATTTTTAGAGGGGTCCTCTGTAGCAATTGCAGGTATATCTTGATTGCTCAATTCTCTGTACCCCTCGTCCTTGGCATCAGCATCGATCCAGTCAGCAAGGTGTTTTTTGGTAATGTCCAGTTGTTCTGCAATCTGCAGCTTCCCATTAGTCCCTCCTCCTGCTGCTCCTAACTGGTGCACTTGCAGGTGACAGCACTTGTGAACAATTCCATCACTTCACACTTGTGTCATCCTGACCTCGACCCATGACTCAGCCAGTAGGTAACAAGCATCTTTGACAATCACATGCTTAATCACATCGGTCAGACTAATCGAATCATTCTCTTCACAGAGAACATTGCTTAAAAGTTTCCCTTTATAGATTCATTAAAGAGTAGCAAAGATGACCTGATCCATGGGCTGAAGCTTAGCAGTCGTGTTTGGTGGGAGAAACAGACAATGGATACGGTTGTTATGAGTAGACAAAGTCTCCATGTCTGGATGGGCTTCAGCATTATCAATGAGAAGAATGGCACATAAGGGGAGACCAAGAGTGGGTAGGTGAGCTACAATGGCAGGCACAAAGTTTTGAAAAAAAACAGGATTTGAAAAGAGTGGCATTCATCCAGACACCTGTCTGTGCTATGTAAAGCACAGGGAGACTTTACATATTACAGTGCTTAAAGCACTGAGGGCAGAGGGACTTCCCAATGACAAGCAGTTTCAACAGTGTACTGACCAAAGGTTGAAACCCCAACAGCAAAATTCCCCACAGCTACAATTTCGACAGGTTTCAACATTGTCACTGTGGAGGACCTGTGTGCGAAATTTCACCCTTTCACCATGTGTGCCCCCCCTCAAATCAACTCCAAATTGGAGTTGACAATCATTTAGAAGGGGCAGCTTCGGGGGCACAGCCCCCCACATGGGGTATTTGGGGGGCACAGCCCTCCGAGAGAAACACCCCAATGTCGGAGAGGTGAAATTTTGCCTGTCAACATTGGGGATCTCGCTATGCTGAATGTCAACAATGATGTTGTCATGTCGGCATAGGTAAACCATTTCAACTTGTGCCCTCAGGATGTATTGCAGCACCCGAGAATTGTCAGCTTTTCTTTGTTTTTCTTGTGTCTGGGAGCAAACCTTTCAGACAAGCTGGCTAGAGTTTTTTTCGGGAAGGAGCTTCCAATAACAACCAGTCTCATCTGCATTGGACACAGTAGTTCACCTATGCTAAACTGTCAGGAAACCTCAACAGCTTTCTTTCCATGCTCCAGACAATCAAGAATTTAAATCTTCTGCCCGATGTAGGGCATACACCTCTTCCTCTTTCTATCCCCCATTGTGACACAGCAAACAGGTACTGTAAGAACACCTATTTCAGCCCTTAAGTAGACCTCAATTAGACAGCAGTTGCATGTAAATAAAGTAAGTAATGCTTTACGGCTGTACATACTAATGCGGCCATACCACTGTACTTAACTGCGAATGACAGGCATTTTCAACATAGGTACATAACATTGGTTCAATTAATTCAAAGGTTTGGTAAATTGGGGGTTGGTTAAATGAGGTTGTACTGTATAGTAATCTTAGATCTGCTCAAGAAGGCATTTGGTGCAGATCCACATGGTGCAGTGGATAAGATCCTGAAATTTCTCTGCAGTTTGCTTTGCAACAAAAGACAGAAAAAAAATCCAACCCACTTACTAGTTGTTAAACCAACCTTCTTCTTGCTGCCATGAGAACACAGTGCCACTGTAGGTAAACAAGAGTTGCAAGGCTTAGATTTACCATGGCAAGAGCTTATAACTCATGAAAAATATGTGTCACCCTACATTGTCTGTTTTAATATTAAATATTTTTTAAATGTAAACTAGGAGTTTTATAAGGGGTTTTATAAGAGATGTGTTTTTTTAATTGGGCCGTTTAAAAAAAATAAAGAAATAAATTAGGAAAGAGTTGTTCCTTCTAATTGTTTTGTACATAGTTGTCAGAACGTGTGAAATATTCGAGAAATGCTGGCCTGGTGAACAGAACTGGTCCTTATTTGGAAGAGGGAGGAAAAACAGCATGGTGCTGAGACAGCTGGTGCATGAGTCAACCAGGGACAAATCGATTCTAGGCCTGGTATGGACCAATGGGAACAGAGTCAAAGAAATCCAGTTGGAAGGGCAGCTGGAACCCAGCAACCACCACATGGTATGGTTTGGCATGGAGACAGGGACTCAATTAAGCCACACAAGGGCAAAAGTAATAGATTTCAATGAAATGGGTAGATGTTTAAGAGCAGCCCTAGAGAACATAGAGGTAACAGAGGGGTGG
Source organism: Neoceratodus forsteri (assembly GCA_016271365.2). Classification (NCBI taxonomy): domain Eukaryota; kingdom Metazoa; phylum Chordata; order Ceratodontiformes; family Ceratodontidae; genus Neoceratodus; species Neoceratodus forsteri. Next base: position 1,642,311,193 of record CM057450.1, read on the forward strand.
AGGAACAGTGGGGGAGACTAAAAGGAGCTGTTGTGGAGGTAACTTACCTATGCATTAGGATAGTGGCCAAAGGGAAAAAAAGAAAGAAACCACTATGGTTCTCAAAAGAAGAGGGAGACAAAGTAAGATCTAAAAGAGCAAGTTTCAGGAAGTAGGCTACTCAAAGGCCTGCCTAACCATAGCTCCCCAGGTGCGGACGGCTTATCCCCAGCATTCCTCAAACTGGTTTCTCCAGTCATAGCCAAACCACTAACACACATCCTTAACCTTGCCCTTTCTACATCCTCCATGCCTGACCCCTGAAAAATAGCAAAGGTAATCCCCATTCTTAAATCTGGTGACCCCAAATCCACTGATAACTATCGCCCAATATCCATCCTCCCTCATCTTAATAAATTACTCGGGAGAGCTGTACACAACCAATTCACTGAATACATAGACAGGCCTAGCCTCCTATGCAACCAACAGCATGGTTTTAGCAAGAACCATTCCACTGCCACTGCCCTTGCCCTTCTGACAGACCACATCATCTCCAACATGGACAAAGGTAAAGCCACTGGGGCCATCTTTGTTGACCTCTCGAAGGCTTTTGACATGGTTAACCATGCCCTCCTCACCTCCAAACTTAGCCTCCTAGGCTGCTCACAGGAAGTCACCAACTGGTTCATCAACTACCTGACAGGCTGTGCTCAATTTGTGTGTTTAGGCAAAACTTGCTCCACCACTCTGTCTGTCTCGATGGGGGTACCGCAAGGTTCAATCCGAGGGCCCCCTCCTCTTCTCCATATTTGTCAACTCACATCCCTCTGATAGCCTCAACTGCCACTCCCTTCTACATGCTGATGACCTGGTTCTCTTCCACAGTGACAAATCTATGGCCACTATCTCCTCAGTACTCTCACACAATTTTGCCTCAGACCACAACTGGTTTTCAAATAACCTCCTTTTAGTTAATGCCAAGAAAACAAAATTCAAGCTGTTCAGATGTAAGCCTTTCCTTGCTAAATCCAAAACTCATGCCTCCCTCAGCATTCTCTCCCCCGATGGCTCAGCTCTTGAAGACGTCGATACTTATAAATTCTTAGGAGTATTACTCGATCCTGCTGTCACCTTCACCAAACATGTCCACTGCATTGTCAGTAGGTTCCATAATAAATTGGGTGTAGCATATTGAGTCAAACAATACCTCACCCCTGAAGCCAGACTACCCATTGTCCAGGGAAATTTCCCCCCTATCCTGGACTACTGCTCTCCCATATACTTCAGGACCTCTGCTGCCACCATGACTAAACTCTCTACTGCCTATAACAGTGCCTGCCACTTTGCTTTGCTGGCCCCATTCTCCACCCACCACTGCACACTCTACAGTACCCTGGGATGACTACCGCTGCAGGGACACTTTGACTTTGCCCTTTGTGGCATGGTGGACAAAGTCATCTTCACGGGTACTGAATCCCCCCTCACTGCCCTACTGAAAACCCGTACCCTGAACCGCAGCCTCCGCTGTACTGGTATCCACCATCTAGCTATTCCAAGGGTATCTTCCAACATGGGCAGCAGGGCCTGGTCTACAGCCACCCCATCACAGTGGAACAGCCTGCCTGCAGAACTCTGGTCCATCAACACTCACTCCAGTTTCAAATCCCACCTCAGGACATGCCTATTGGAAAACTCCTACTGCCACTGTCCCAAGGGGTCCCTTCCTGGCCACGCTAGCCTACTAACTCACAGGGGTTTACCCACCTAGCCACACTGGTCAACCTACCCCCAGGGGTTACCCATTTAGCCTCACTTGTCCCCGACTACAATTTACCTCCTGCCTGTTTTCTTACTCTATAGGTTTACTGATGTGTCAGCTCTTACCTCATACATAATGTATATATAATTCTATGTATGACACACTGTATAGTTGTTCCCACTGTATATGCTATGTCACAATCATGCCCACTTGACTTATGTACCTACCTTTGTTTACAACTGCTGTTTGTGTACCTAGCGTCATATTGTAAACAGCATTCGCTGTCACTCACTGGACTTGTACCATACCAATGTATTGTGCTTCAATTGCTGTATCTGAATCTGATCTCCTACATGTATAATTTGTTGCTCACCTTGTATTCTCTGCCATCCTGTGCCATGTGTTATGGCTCGGGTCATGGCTGAAAATGGTCCCTGGGATCAGCACACTTACCTGGTTATCAAAGTCATAAATAAATAAATAAATAAAAAATAAGGGGACCTAAAGGGAGGAGGACAGGGAGTTATGCCTTGAATGTCTAAGAGAAGCAGGGAAGGCTGTTAGGAAAGCCAAGGTACAAATAGAGGAGGGGTTTAGCACAGATTGTGAAAAAAGGGGAAAAGACATTCTATAGGTACATCAGTGATAGAAGAAAAACCAGCGGGGTGGGATTGTGAGACTCAAAGGGGGAGAGTGTAAGGAGATGTATTTAGACAAGCCACAAATACTGAACAAATACTTCTGTTCAATATTCATTGAGGAGGGAGAGAGTCAAGAACCACAGTTGGGGAGCAGAGGCAAATGGGGGGCGAAGTGGACACCAGTCCATTCACAGTGGAGAGAGTTTGGGAGGGACTCACAAAGCTGAAGGTGGATAAAGCCATGGGGCCAGATGACATACACAAGAGGATATTAAGAGAACTGCAGAGTGAACAAGCAGCACCTCCGGCTACCCTGTTCACAGAGTCACTCAACACAGGCATGGTTCCAGAGGACTGGAGATGGGCGCATGTAGTCCCACTGCACAAAAGTGGCAGTAGGGTGGAAGTGGAGAACTACAGGCCAGTCAGGCTCACCTCAGTGGTAGGGAAGTTCATGGAGACACTACTGAAAGAAAGGATAGTGGCACATCTGGAATCCACTGGTGCCCAGGATCTGAGGCAGCAAGGCTTCGAATCAGGAATGTCTTGTCAAATGAATCTGATCGATTTTTTTGATTGGGTGACTAGGGAAGTGAATCAGGGAGGGGCTGTAGATGTCACCTACCTAGATTTCAGCAAAGCCTTTGATACTGCCCATACAGAAGGCTGGTTAACAAGATGAGTAGTCTGGGCATAGGGCATAAGGCATTGGGTTAGAACAGATTCATTGAATAACTGTTGAAATCATGAAGAACTTGAACTTCTTGAATTGCAGCCACCATAACTGATATAGCTTTGAACAAATTAGATAATTTCTCTATTTGAGCAAGACTTATTGTAAGCACTTTACCAAGGACCCTTTATGCTGGACCGCTGCTAAGAATAATACTTTTAATTATATTTCATGTATTTACTTTTATGGTGCTTTGCTTATTTGCACGTCTTACACATAGCATGTTGTGCTGAACTGCTATATTTATAGCTGTGTGTAATTTTATCGAAATCATTTTTGCACTATTTTTGCCCCTTTTTTGTAAATACTTTTCAGTGGATCCCTAGATCAACTAAAAATGGTTACAACTAGAAAACAAAAAGTAGATAATTCTGATATATCAGAAATCACAACTGATAGTAACAGTAAAAATGAAAAAGAGAGAAAAAGGCCTGGTAAACCTAAAAAAAAAAAAAAAACTGCGAAAGTTAAAAATAAGTCACAATCCCAAATTACTAAACGTTTAAAAAGATTTGAGGGAGCTCCTGATTTTGGCTAGCAGTGGTAGTAACTTAACCTCAACTTTTGTAAGGCAAACAGAGGGAGGGTGTCTTTCTTCTAAATCCAGATTGAGGGAGCCAAAAATAATTCTTCCTCTAATACAGTATAGGGCAAAGCATGCAGCACTTGAAGAAGGCCAAATAAAAGTGGCCAAGACCAACTGACAAATCTCTGGAAAACCTCCAGTGTTGTTAATTACATTAATCAATATCTCAATAATTGTTTCAAGCTCCCATACTCAACATGCTCAACAGCAGCATTATGACCCGGTAGGTGGTAATAAAGACTTATCACAAAACATTTCTCTTTTTAAGAAAGCTGAGATGCTATCAGGGAAATCTGATGAGGCTGACAGGCTTTTGACTAATGCTGGCATTTCTGGAAGAATAGTATATAATTGGGATAACACAGCTAATATCATGAAAGATCTCCACAGTACAATTCCAGAACTCAAGGGGCTAGATAAAACAGTTTAAGAGAAAATACTAGGCTTTGCATTGCCAGAAATGAATATGCTTATTAATAGATCAGAAGAACTGAAGTTTAATGTAAAATCTAGCTGGAAGATTAATGAGGGCTCCAAAACTTAGATATACCAGAATACGTTCCTTCACAATTATGCAAAAACATTGTTAACATTGAGTCCTATGCATGAAAAATGAAATTATCTACAACTGAAAGCCATGCATCAGGGGTTCTGCGGACCCCTGCTGCATGCATCAAAGGGCTGTGTGCCCCCTCTGCCTTTGATCCCCTGGCCATTCACGCAACTATTTATTTATTATTTATTTAAAATTAATAACTGGGAAAGGCACAAATGAGCCAAATCTCATTACCAGGTGTGACACTGGGAAAGGGTAACATAAGGATAAAACAGCAAAATACAACACAAAATGTAAAACACACATTTACACAATTCTGGCTTGTGGAAGGATACAATCAGAAAAACAGAATCTTCTTTTTTTTTTTTTTTTTTTTAGTCTTTTGGTAACTGGGTAAGGCCCACTAGGCACAAGTGCCTGTTTTCAGGGGTGACCTGGTAGCACTGGGTGGTTAATTGACTTGCTCAGAGTCACATAGTATGCAAGCGGAGGTTGTGAGAATCAAACTCAGGTCTGGTCTGCTGGATGTATCAAGCTTGTTCACAACTTATTCCTCTAACCTCTAGGCTATACTGCCAGTACAGGAAGAAAGACAAGACCAACTGAGAAATAAAATAAATTACAGTTGCACCCGTGCACTCATGCTAACCTAGACAGGAGTTAGGCACTCAACCTTGCTTCTGGGGGGGTACTCATGGGAGGGGGCCATGAAAACACAGACTGCAGAGAAGGGGGGTCACTCAAGAAGAGGTGGAGGATACAGAACACTAAGTGCACAAAGGTGAGGGGAGAAGTCTGAGGAGAAATATGAGGCTAGGTGGAGATCCAGAGGAGTGAAAAAAGATAGGAGAAGGCAGATTAGCCACCAGCAGAGTGTGGGTGAGGAATAGAGAAGGAATGAGGGTCACTGTGGTATAGGGAGTACATTGAGGTGTTTGCCTGAGAAAGCCAGGAGGAGAGGTAAGAGGGCTGAATTTTTAACCAGTACTTGGCTGCAAGGGTTGCACTATGCACCATCCTTCTCTGTGCTAGAGGAGCAAAGGAGAGCACAGAGTACAGGAGACAGTGGTGAGTGAGGGGGGAAGCAGTAGTGAAATGGCAGAAAAAATTTAGGAGGGTATCCAATCTGGAAAGAGATGTGACTGGAGCGGATCTGTAGACCATGTCCACATAGTCATTGACTTGCAGAATCATTTTAGTTACTAATTCCAGATGGGTGGGGAGAAGAAGGCTATCTTTATGGTGATAGAGGACTGCGAGCTTGGGACAGAGTTTAGTACAAATGGATTCTATGTGTGTGATGAAGTCTAACTGGTTATCCAGCCAAACACCCATGTACTTGAAAGCTGATACTGTTTCTAATGTGTTGCCATCCAAAGTAAAGAAAACTGGGGTAGACTGAAGGGAGGCCAGCTTCTGCCTGGAGCTGAAAGTCATGGTGACAGTTTTTATGTTGCTTGCACACATGTGCAAGAAACATAGTGCCATCATTCGAGTTTTTGGAGGTGTGGCAGCCCTCTTCCAAGTCAGTCAGTGTGTTTGCAGGCACGGCCACAGTTCTCCAGTGGCTGCTGGAGCTGTCTATGACAGCAGTCGAAAATGCAGTGGAGTACAGTTGAAAGGGGGAGCTATGCTTCAGTGAGCAGCGATAAGATATCGCCTGCTATCACGCCGCTCCTCACACACACACGCATGCATACTGCATGCTACGCCCCCCACGCACTGAGTGTATAGCCGACGGGGGTGCCCAATCCCCTGTCGGCTGTGCTGCATTCCCCACAAACAGAGTTCCACATGCCATGCTGGATGCCCACCCCAGCGTGGCTACACATCGTATAGCCAATGGGGGTGCCCAATACCCCATCAGCTCCACTGTTCCCCTCCAAGAGAGTACAGGGTGCCACGCTGGGAGCCCACCCCAGCGTGGCAACAGATGCTATCACTGATGGGGTGCCCAATCCCCCATCGGCTCCACGCCCCCAAACAGCCATCCTTGTGCCTTGCTGGGAGCCCACCCCAGCGTGGCAAATGTCCCGCGTCATTGTCCTTTCTAAAAAAAAAAAAACCCTGAAACACAAACACAGTCCCTCGCTGTCTCTGCCCCCACCCGCTCCCACACACTGCGCAACCTACCTCCCCACATACCCCTCACCCCACTTACCTCTGGACTCCGGCGCGACGATCTTCGGTGGACCAGGAACACGCCTGCACTCTTCAAAGCCGACCGCGAACTGAGGAAATGCCGGTAAGCTGTATAATGTAATAAATAGGGTTTTTTCAACTTTGCTGCATATGTCAGGCATTTTTTTGGAATTTTAGCACCAAATTTTCAACATGGGGTTTTTGGGACCCCTTCTCATGAATTCTCTCACTGTCATGGCGTTAATCGGGCCGGAAAGGTGATTTCGCAGTAACTGCGCAAAATCACCTTTCAGCACCAATTAATGAATTAACACTGTCAGTGTTTATAAGGTGGGCTCTCAAAAAGCCTATGTTGAAAATTTGGTGGAAAAATTCCTAAATACAACTGTTTTACGAGCGTGTATTGCGCAGTTCCTACGCATGCTTGTAAGTTCTCGAATTTTTGAATATTTTCACTCCAGATTTTCAACATTGTCATTTTACCACACCTCCTTATGAGCAGTACAGCTGTCATTTTTCACATCTCACCCAAAATGTGTTTCCGCCCATGTAGCGCACAATGGCGCAGTCGGTGTGCGAAATCACTGTATGGGACACATTAAGAAAATCACAGTGACACTGTTCATGAGCAGAGGTCTTAAAATGGCTATGTTGAAGATTTGGTGACAAACTTCCTAAAAATTACTGTTTTACGAGTGTGCATTGCGCAGTTCCTATGCATGCTCGTAAGTTTGAAAATTTTCAATATTTGCACTCCACTGACTTCCAAATACCTACACAGCACATACAAGCAAGCAACATTCGGCATTGACAAATGCTTGTTTTAGTATTGAGTTTCAGTTGGTTTGACTGGAACCAAGACTGCACTCTGTTAAAGTCTTGCTGTAGTGGGGTCTGCAGGCTGACTGCTGAGGGACCAGAGGAAAAGATAATGGTATTGTCTGCATACATGTGCATGTTGGAGGAATTACAGATGGATGGGAGGTCATTTATGAAGAGGGAGAAAAGGATGGAGTCAAGGATGGAGCCTTGAGGGACTCCCATTAGGATGGGGAGGGAGGAGGAAAGTGCACTGCCAGTTTGGACTGACTGCTGCCTGTCATGTAGATAGGAGTGAAAACAGTTAACTGTAGGGTCTGCCAGGCCAGCAGATTTTAGTTTGAGTAGCAGGAGGGTGTGTGATACTGAATCAAATGCTTTATCCAGATCTATGAAAATGTCAGCTGTGATATGACTATGATCCATAGCAGAGTAAATAAAATCAGTCACCTGCAACAAGGAGAATATGGTAGAGTGTTGTTTTCTAAATCTGAACTGCATGAGAGAAAGAGAGTTGTTTGAGGAATGGAACTCAGAGAGCCTAGAGTGAATGAGAGACTCCTGGAGTTTTGCTAGGGATGGAAGAAGGGAGATGGGCCATTAGTTCCTGGGAGTTGTAGGGTCACCACCCTTATGAAGAGGTAACACCTTGGTGAACTTCCATGCTTTAGTGACAGTGGAAGTTGAGAGGGAGAGATTAAGGATATTGGCTAGTGGGGCAGCTATGGCAGGGCAGAGATATGGAGAAACCTAGGGTGGAGCCCATTAGGGCTGGTTTTGGCTAGGTTTAGGGCAGTGAGAGCAGTAACGACTTCTTGGGAGGAGAAAGGTGGAAGTAGAATGAGGTGTGGGAGTAGCAGATTTGGGAGGGATGAGAGGGGAAACTGGATGGGAGGGAGAGGGGTCATCTGGGTTTACAAAGTTGGCAATGAATTTATTGCCAATCTCAACAACTGAGAAGGAGTCAGGGACAGGGGAGCCGTTAATATTAAGGACTGTGGGGGCCTGTTATGCAGGGGGATCAAGGAGTGTGTGTAACACTTTCCAGAATGAGACTGGAGTGTTTTGACCTTGTTGAAGATGGGACCTGAAGTAAGTAGCCTTGGAGAGGTAGATGGCTTTGGTGCAGTTGTTTCTGAGTGATTTGTAGGTTTGTAGGTCGTACTGTGTAAGGGACCATTTATAACATGACAAGGCCTTATCCCTGTCTCTGCATTTGGCAAGTAGGTCAGCTGTAATCCAGGGATGGTAGTGCCACTTAACCCTAGCCTTTTTTAGTGGAGCATGGTGGTTCCAGGTGCTGGTAAGTATGCTAGAGAAGTGGGATAGGGCAGAGTCATTATTCTGGGAAAGCAAAACTGGTTTGCAATCTGAGTGGGTGAGGTCATGGAGGAGGGAAGCTGTGTCTAGAGTGTGGAGAGGGTGAGTCAAAATATTAGTGGCTGCATGGGGGAGGTGATAGAGCAGGAGAGAGACTGTCTAATGTACAAAGCTACCCGGTCTACATGCTTACTGCAGTCTTGACAGAAAAGATTGAAATCAGGGAGATACAGAGGAGCCAGGGATTTTGGTGGATAACCATGTTTCAGTAACACAGAGGATGTCAGGTGGGTGCTGGGTTATCCACACTTTAAGATTGTCCATTTTTGGTAGGAGGCTCCTGGCATTTATATGAAAAGTTAGAAGTCCTATAAGCAGGAAAGAGGGAGAAGAGCTTAGAGTAATACATGGGTTAACTTGGGCTGGGGAGGAGGGGGTAGTTTGAGGGCCAGGGTTGGGTTGGATATTACCAGAGAGAAGCAGAAGTGGCAGGGAAAAGGATAGATATGGAGGGTATTTAAGCCTTCTGGAGTTGAGAGGAGGGTGGTGTGGAGTGGGAAACACAGCAAAGCAGAGCCTTGAAATTAAGGAGACAAGATGGGAGTAATTCAGGGGGAAAAGGATTGAAGTAGAGGGTAGGGGTGAGGGGATGAGGGGCATGCAGAGGGAAGGGGTGGAAGATAGGTGAGCAGGGATGGACAGAGAGGAGTAGAGAAGGGAGGAGGCAGTATACATGGGGGGGTAGAGGGGGAGATTGGAGCAAGGGTTATAAGAGGAGTGAGTTGTAGGGAGTGTGAGAAAAGCAATGGAAGGAACTTTGCACATGGATGGTCTGGGGGAGTGGCCTGGGTTTGCCTGCAGTTCCTGCCATTCACTAGGGTGCAGAGTGCTGGGTAAGAGAGGCACAGGCATCATGGGCAGATACACTGACATAGCTGCTGTGTGCTCCCATGGATGTAACTTGTCAGCCATAGCAGGACTGGACACCTACTTGGACTACTGACTCAATAGTCCAGTCTGACTGGGAGGTCTAGGAGCAGCCATTGGGGTGATCTCACATTTTAATGCCAATACTGAGATGTGCAGGTGTCCCACAATCTTCTCTTGGGCCAGGTTGGGCATCCTATTGGATGCCCACTGTGTCCATTGATCTGCCCCTGTGCACCAAAATGCTGGGTGTAGGGCAGAGGATAGGTACCATGTGGGTCCTGGATGTTGTGACTGCTGTGCTCTGCTCAGCTGTCCATGGGTGTGGAGCTGTACGGGCTGGGTACATGTCTTTTGCACATACCCAGACCACATTGGTTCATAGCCATCATCATGTGAAATCAGTACACAGCTAACGCAATGCTTATTGAGCAGTTTGTGATCTTAAGAAATGATCTAGAAACTCTAGGGAATACATTACCATTAATTGTGCAAGACCTGATGATATAATTAGGATGTTACATGAAATTCATCCCCAAAAGAGTCACATTCAGCTGAACGAAATCCTTGGGAGTAAATTGTTACTCTGCTGAGACAGGATTATAGTGTAGTATTGAACCCAGAGCGTGAACAATTCATTAAAAAAGGGAAATGAAAAATAGACAACAAAAGGAATAGAAGGACTTGGTAGTCACATGTGTGAATTCTCCAAATGCACCTAAAATATGCAACCCTGAAACTTTCTAGTTGCATATTATTATAGCCCCAGTAAAGAATTAGAGGGTCAAAAAACCACTATGGTTCTCAAAAGAGGTGGAGGGGAAGGTTAGGGAGAAAAAGACAGCATTCAGGAAGTATAAGGAATCAGAGAAGGAGCAGGACAGACAACTGTATCAGTTAAAGCAGAAGGAAGCTGGGAAGGCAATTAGAACAGCAAAGGCCCAAACTGAGGAAAAGATAGCCAACTCAGTTAAGACAGGAGATAAAACCTTTTGCAGGTATCTTAGGGAGTGAAGAAAGACAAAGGGAGCGATAGTGAAGCTTAATAATGGGGAGGGAAGGGGAGGTGGGCAGAGGCTGACAGTGAAAAGGCAGCAATACTGAATGAATACTTTTGCTCAGTATTCACAAAAGAAAAAGATGGGGAGGTACCAAAAACAAACAATAGAAGCACTCTGGACAGGGGGGTTGATACCAGTCCATTCACAGAAGAAAGGGTCCTGAAAGAACTCCTAAAACTCAAGGTGGGCAAAGCAATGGTACATGACGGAATTCCCCCTGAATTCTTAAAGAACTAAGGGGAGACATAGTGACACCAATGACTACCCTTTTTAACAAATCATTGGAGGATGGTGTGGTACCTGAGGACTGGAGGAGTGTGGATATGATTCCCCTCCAAAAAAGCTGGAGCAAGGCAGTGGCAAGAAACTACAGACCTGTTAGTTAGGCCTCAGTAGTAGGGAAAATGATGGAATCACTTCTGAATGAAAGAATTGTTGAATACCTAGAGGTCTGCAGGGCACAGGATCCAAGGCAGCATGGATTCACAGCGGGAAGGTCATGTCAGACAAATCTAATCAATTTCTTTGGCAGGGTAACCAAAGTAGTAGACCAGGGAGAGGCTGTGGATATGGCTTACCTAGACATTAGCAAGGCATTTGACACAGTTCCACATAAAAGATTAATAAGCAAGTTAGCCAGCCTAAGAGTAGGTCCCAAGGTGGTAGCCTGGGTAACAAAATGGCTGGACAACAGGATGCAGAGGGTAATAGTAAATAGAGTACACTCTGAAGAAAGGGGGATAATTAGTGGAGTACCACAGGGTTCAGTACTGGGACAGGTCTTCTTTAATGTCTTTATAGTCTAGGTGACATTGAGGAGGGGCTGGAAGGAAAAATATGCCTCTTTGCAAATGACACAAAGATCTGCAACAGGGTGGATACACAAGGAGGGGGTGGAAAGGATGAGAAGGGACTTGGCAAGGTTGGAGGAATGGTCAAAAATAAGGCAGCTTAGTTTGAAAGCAAAGAAGTGCAAAGTAGTGCACTTGGGAAACAAAAACCCAGGGGAAGAGTACACAACCTGGGGGAGGTACTAACAACAACAAAAATGGAAAGGGACTTTGGGGTAGTCATATTAGATGACCTTATGGTAGGCAAGCAATGTGAGAAGACAGTAAGGCTGGGGGGCTACTGAGATGCATAAGGAGAGGCATCACCAGTAGAAAACAGGAAGTTGTTATCCCTCTGCACAGACAGTTGGCGAGACCCCATCAGGAGAACTCCATGCAGTTCTGGAGACCCCATCTCAGCAAGGACAAAGACAGGATGGAGGTGGTCCAGAGGAGGGCAACTAAGATGGTGTAGGGTCTGCACCAGAAGCCATATGAAAAGAGACTAAAAGAGCTTAATATGTATACTCTTGAGGAAAGGAGGGATGGTGGGACATGACAGAAACTTTCAAGTACCTTAAGTGAACCAACAAAGTCCAAGAGGGAAGCATCTTTCAGAAAAAGAGATATGCAGGAACAAGGGGGCACAGTTTGAAGATAGAGGGGGAACAGCTCAGGGGCCATGTGAGGAAGTATTTTTTCACAGAGAGGGTGGTGGATATATGGAACAGCCCTCATGAGGAGGTCGTGGGTTTGAAAACAGGGGGAATTCAAGAATGCATAGGACAGCCGTCAGACAATTATTGTTTGTGGTAGGAGGAAGTAGGCTGTTGATTAACTAAGATCTGCAACATATCCAATAGGTAGGGAAATGGGCAGTCATTATCTGCCATCAAAGTCTATGTTTCTGTGTTAGGTCTCAGTTGCTACTGGTGAAAAAGAGAAGAATATGACTTATAAAGATTCTGAGACAGTTATGCAAAATATTGTGTTAGAGAATAGAAAAATGGTGGTGAAAATCAAGATTCCCTTATGGAAAATTGGAAAAAAGTTATGATGGAAGCCCACAGTATTTGGGGTGAAATTAATGTAAAGGCCTACTGGAGTAATTTGGTGGTTAGAATGCATATGGATTTTGATATGCTAATACCCTGTTTAGGGCCCGATAAAAAAACTGTAAGGGAACATAAATGATAAAGAGGATTAAAAAAGAACATTACAGCCAGTTTGCTGCTATTAATTAGTTTTTTACTCCAGCCTTTGGTCAGCATGAAAATAATGTTTATGAATCCCTATTGTATAATCATGGTGTGCTGCATCTGTATGGTTTACTCAAACTAGACAATGAATTAGAAAACCTATTAAAGACAAAACTGTGCACCTAATAAGGACAGTTATGGGCTTGTATCTGAAGGATGATATCATTAACATTTTGTGAATGATGACCTAAATGAGTCTGGTATGTGTAGATATTGTCCACATGTTTCTGAGAACTACCAATTATATCTGTATTAATTGCTTGGTTTTGAAAAAATAAAGTTTAAAGCTAACGGTAACATATTGTATATAAACAGACAGACTGTTAACCCACAAAATAAAAGTAAAGAATTTAAGGGAGAAGAGAGGCCTATAACCTTTTTGTGATGATGAAACCTTATAAAGAAATTAAATATGGGCCCTGCACTCCCATCAGCGCCAAAGAAACACCTCACATTACAATGTCATCCTATACAAAACACGATAAAATTTGAAACCTGTGTAACTCAACACCAAATTAATATATTTTCACGAAACCAGAAAAAGGCACATCGGTGGAGCAAGCCCTTTGCACCTTGGAAACTTCAGAGCAAAATTGCAAACTGTTTCTTAAGAGCAGAGTGTGACAAAGAAACAACTGCGTACAACTCACATTACAGTATTATGCTATGGGAAGCAAAGCAAATTTTCAACCTGCAGAACTCCAGAGCAAAGTAATATCTTTTCACCAAACCAGCAAAAGGCACATCCACGGGGCAAGCCCTTTGTACCCTGAAAGTTTCAGACCAAAATCACAAACCATTTGGTAACTATGAAGTCACAAAGGAACAGCTCTCTTAAAATTCCTTTTTCACAAATTGCAAAAAAGAATCCTTTTCCATGGCTTCTTCTTTGCAATTTGCAGAAAAAGAAAAATCCTTTTTCACAAATTGCAAAAATGGATCCTGTTTCACTATTCTATTTTGCAATTTACGAAAAATGATTTCAACATGTTAAAAAATACATTCCTAAGTGACTTATTGAAAAACTAACCCCAGAATTGGATTCTATGGGTCTCAATTAGGGAAACACAACTGTTGATGTCTACTAAACCTATCTATTTTTTTAGTTATGTAATTTTGTTGTCACCTCGAAATGAAAACAAGATGGTGGTAGCATGGAAAAAGATTCTGCATTTGCGGCAAAAGATCCCACATTTGTGAAAAAGGATTCGGCATTTGCGATAAAGAATGCTTTTTCAAGTGGGACATCTAACTGGTCCAATAGGAAATGTTGAAATTTAATAACTTTGGAACCAATAACATTTTTTCACCAAATCTTCGAAAGGTACATCTCTGACCCAAGACCTTTCTACCCTAAACATTTCATACCAAATTTCCGCACTTTTATTGCACAGTGGTATGACAAAGAATTTTATAAAAAATGGTAATTTTTCACATTTTTTGACACTTCATATCTCCACACTCACACATCTGACCAGAACAAAACTTGCCATATCAAGACATCATTGGTCCCTGATGGCACATGCAACATTTCATATGAATTTCTTGAACAGCTGTGAAATTATTAAAATGAAAAAGTTCAAGTTTAACATAGAAGTGAAGGTTAAACCCTAACTATAGGGGTGTGACTGCACTCCTTTAATAATAAGGAAGAGACTGCATGCCATTGGAGCAGCTTACCCTTCACTGTAATAAATAACATTAGGTTTAAATGGGACATTATTCTCGAGAATCAAATTAGAGATAAGAGTTGGGATGGTTTGGAACGATTTGTTCAGGAAAAAACTCATATATGAGTCTGCAGAAAGTATACATTTAAGTCTAGAATGATTTTTTCAAGGAGTTAAGAAAAATGTTACACAAAAGCAGTTTGAACAAAAAGGGAAGCAGTATGGTGCAGTGGTTTAAGGCTCTGAGCTGCAAATCTGGTGACATCCAGCATACCAGATTTGGGTTTGAATCCCACAGCTTCCACTTGCATACTGTGTGACCCTGAGCAAGTCACTTAACTTCCCTGTGCTCCCAGGTTGCACCTGTAAAAAAGCTTTCAGCTTAGTGTGTCTCACCTGGTTAAATAACTAGATAATAGATGTGGGGTGGTTCAATAAGGAGTGTAAAAGGGAAAAGGCTAATTTAACAACATCTATCCTATATACTGTATACAACTTCAATAGGGATAATTGTAGAAATATAAGCAATTTTTAAAGAAAACATGTGCATTCTACAATATACAAAGGGAAATGATGCTTCAAGCGATAACAATAAAGTATAGAAAGAAAAGCCTTTTGGCAAGCTGAAGCTAAAGGAACTAATAATTATAAGATACAGACAGATACATGCATCTCACCAGAAGTGTGGATTTGCTCCTAAAGCAGTAAATTGCCTACTATTTGAAATTTCTCTTACTGCCAGATTACATATGACTCCCATTCTGAGAAAGGAGGAATATACTGCAATCTATTCCTTAAAATTAAGCACAGCACTAGGACCCAATCACATACCAGTTGATGTCCACATAGGTCTGGCTGAATTCTGGAGTGATTTTTAAAATTTTTTTTTATAATAAATGTATTCTCAATGGGCATACCTATTATTCAAGGAGAGAGAATGAAATAGACCCTGTTAATAAAAAGGTGGATAGAAAGGATCCCAAAATGTACAGATTTATGTCTGTTAGACATTAGTGCTAAACATTTGGACAACATTTTTTTAGAAAGGTTGCTAGCCCAATTGAAGACAGCAGGGGGCCTTTCTCAAACATCCCAGCAGACAAAAACCCAATACTTCCTACTCGTCAAAACATGCCTCAGCACAACAGTATAGTGCAAATAAGTATGTGTCAATTTACTGAACTTACACATGTAAAGTGAATAAAGAAAAGTTCCAAGTGAAAAGAGCGCCTACAAAATGGCACCAACAAAAACAGCAAAACAATGAAAGTGACAACCAAAACAGCGGTAAGCACAACAGCATGCTCCAAAGTCAACGAAGTGTACCGACTTTTTCTGCAGGGAGCTATGCCCCCCATGCCCCTCTTTGCAGGGGGCTTTGACCCCAACCCCCCAAATTAAAATAACTAAATAACTAACTTGGGGGGGACACAATTCAGGAAGGGGGAGAAATATGGGGGAGAATATTACATATTTCTACTCTGGGGGGATGCAACTCAGGGAGGGGGACAGAGTCGGGAGAGGGTAAAGAACAGAACAGAAGTGGGAAGGGAGCCATGAGCCACAGCACAACATGTGAAAAAAAGGAAAACACAAATTAAAAAACACTACCAATCACAGGCAACAAACCCAGGTTTGCTGCAGCAAAAAAGCAGACACACAGCCAGTGACTCTAACTGGTAGGCTACAGAGCACCATAAGTTTCCAGCACAAAACAGCGGAACTTTAATTTCAGCCAGCTTACATTGCACTACCTCACTACTTTGCTGAATACATCATGAGCTACGAAACCCATCTTGCACAAAGCACAGTCGCTGTTTTGTGCTCGCTATTATTGCTTCACTCAAATTTCTTTACTCTTATCACAGGACAAGATAAAGAGCACACAAGGTGGTAGCAGAAAAAAAAACTGACATTTCATGCTTACAGTGCTTTTTCAAGAGGATGCTCTTGAGAAAATACTATAAGAGTGAAATGTCATTTTTTTCTGCTACTGCCTAGTGCATTCTTTATCCACCTTACATGTGTAAGTTCAGTAAATTGCCACATAATTATTTGCACTATCCTGCTGTGCTGTGGCATTTTTTAGCGGGTGGGAAGTGCTGAATTTTTGTTTGTGGGACTAATTGTTTTTGCTAGTAGCACCTTCTTGATAGTTCTAGAGCTGCCTGTTTTTGCTGAATGATGGCCTTTCTCAAATGCAGACAGGTTTTAAGACAGGCTTCAGTACAGTTGATAACTGATATGTTTTATTACACCAGACTGAAAAATTCATTAAATATAGAATAATAAATGGGGTGGTGTGTGTAATGAGAATTTTACACACACCCGAGGTGCTGGATGAACCCCCAGGGTGAAGCCCGAGGGATTTCTCTAAGCAACCAACACCAAGCATGTGTGTAAAATTTGAGTTATGCACACCACCCCATGTTTTATTTTATATAATTTCTGAGGAGCATTTTTTCACCACAGCAGTTATATAAAATATAAATACATCGCTGTTCAACCGTGGTCTTTGCATGACTCATAGAACAGCATAAGCAACAACAACTTTGTTTATGTGGGAGAAATATTTTAAAACTGCTAGCAAAATGAAAGTACAGAAAACTGATTTTTTTCTGACTTGAGCGGGTATTGAACTTACAACCCAGGGTTTCTATGGCAACCGGGTTACTTTCCAGAAGATTACAATGTCTGGGAAAAGAAAGAGATGAAGTGTGACATTTGAAAGGTACTGTGAGCAGGCAAGAGCAATATTGAGTTGATCTTTTTTCCTTTTTGCTACACGTGGCTGCCAGTTCAGTAAGAAGGAGCAGAAATGTAATGTCTGTGAGGAGAGCTAGAGGGAGTGGTGAGTGCTTAGTGGGGCTCTTACAATACCAGCAAGAAGTTAGTGTGCATGAGGAAACTGTGGCTCCTGCATTTCTGATAGTGAAAGTCAGCGCATATTTGCAGTTATAACCAGCTAGTTATAATGGCAAATTATAAGTGGTTTTCACTATGGGAAAAAACACGACCCAGTAATTTTAATAAGAAAACAGCCTACCCAGTGGAGGAGCTGTGGCATTTCTGCCCCCCCCCACACTGATGACCAAGGTTAAAGAGTGGACAGGGTCACTCAATGGGCTGGCAGTGTGAGGGAGAATTAAGCATTCAACAGCAGGTATCCTTCCTTGGGAAGGGGGACACCAGTTCCTGCTGCAAGGATGGCCATCTGGCAGAGGCCAGGCATCAGTGTCGCAGGAGTGCATGTGAGCAGGGGGTACAGCTGGAGCACAACATGCTTTTGAACCCATCCTGACAGTACAATCCAGGGGAGAAAGCCAAAGGAAAAGTATGCCAGGCTGCTACATGTCAGTACCCCAACAGGCACTTGCATAACTGACATGGCTGGCCACCCACACAATGGGTTTTGTGGAAGTGATGGATAACTGGTAAGTCTGTAAGAAGGTCAGTGATGAGGTTGGGGTGGGTCCCATCAAGCATACTTGGGCAGAAGGATAAAATGCTGATTGAAAAACAAATAAAAACAGAACTTTAACCATTTTCAGTGTGGCCTTTGATTATGTCTCAAAAAGTATATTGTGGCAGACTGCCAGCAGTTGTGGGACTGGGATATTAACCCCAATCTAGTTAGAATAACTCAAAATCTTTTCTCAGAGACATGGGCAAGTGTGAGCCTTTAGACAAGGGGACAGCTCTCTAATAAGTTTTGCACCAATAGCAGTGTGAGGCAAGGCTGCATCCTTGCATCCACCCTGTTCAATGAGGCATGTGCCTTAATTATACACTTGTTGCCTCAAATGTCTCAGAATCCCATTCTCAGAAAATGCGTTTCTTAAGTTTCCATGCACTGGCATATGCAGATGGCTTGCTGCTGTTTGTTACTACTAGATGTAGTCTCCTGCAAAAGCTAGATATTTTAAACAGACTCAGTATTTAAAACTGAGCATTAACCCCACTAATTGCCAAATCATCATATTTGATTGAAACAAATACAACTATATAAATGGGAGAAACAAATTAATCCTGTAAAATTCTATGCATTAATAGTTGTCACATAATCTGTCAATAGTCTTTGAAATGTTCATATTAAAGAAACTGAAAGCAAATTGAAGCAGTCCTTTCTTTGCCTAAAAACATTTGATACCAGATATTGTGGCAATAGTGTTAGGATATTTTTGGATGCACGAACAGCCATATATAATGCCCAAGTGCTATATACCTCTGACATATGGGGTGCTCACATACTGAACTAACTGAAAAACCTGTTAATCAACTATACATATGTGTATTGGGCTTTAATAAATCCACTTTTGATTGTTTTAGTATACAAAAGCAGAATTGGGCTTGATAAAGAAGAAATACAGGATAGAAATACACATAACTAATTACTGGTAGACATTGACTTGTATTCTCTCTGAAAGACAGGAAAAAGAAGCTCTCAAGAAAAATTTTCATGGTTTGATCATGGCTGATTACAATTTGATTGGCTAAAATTGGTTCAGAGATTTTTAAAATAATATGATTTGGAGGTTCTGAGAAGACATGTCACGATAAGTATCAATATCACCCTGAAATATGAAAGATTCATAAAGAAAAAATTGAGCAATCATGGTATACAACAAGGTATTTCTGATATAAGTATCTCTAGGTTCTCTCTCTGGTTTGTTACATTTGATAACAAGCACAGTTTAAGGTTCTATTTGGTTCAATGGGCTTACGCAACTTAGTGTAGTGGTATGCTTGTACAACCTGAAGACAAACCTTTGTGGCTGTTCACCTCTCTATTTCATGGAGAATACCACCCTGTAGGGGTACCAAAGTCAAGGAACCCTGGAGGAAGGTTCCACCCCTAGAGGTGCTGTGGGAAAGATTCCCTTGGCTAAAGGTAGCTTAGGAAGGAACCCCAATGAGAAAGGTGATCCACTGGAGCAGGAGAGGAGGATGGTGGGGCAAAGAAAATATGCTTTTGAAGGAAGCTGCAAGGCCTGCGTCAAATAGCTGAGGCAGGGGGAGTGGCTGGTTGCTTCAGCCCACTGAATCACAGGTGTAGCCTTTCAATTCAATGGGCTTACACAACTCAGTGTAGTGTTATGCTTGTGCAAATTGTTGATAAACCTTTGTGGCTTTTCACCTCTCTATTCCATGGAGAACACCACCCTGTAGGGATACTGAAGGCAAGGAACCCTGGAGGAGAGTTCTATACATAGAGGTGCCATGGGAAGGATTCCCTTACCTAAAGGTACCTTAGGAAGGAACCCAAAAGTGTGTTAAGCAGAAATCATTGCTCCCTAAAGCCAGGGGGTATGACTGACAACAACTGGAGGGATGACAGCTGTCAGCCATGAGCATAGACAGACATGGACTGAGTTGATAAGGAGGAAAGCTGAAGAGAAGGAAATAACTTCCTAAGGAGAGAGAAAACAGTAAAGGAGAGCCACCATGTCACACAAATAGAAAGCCACCATCCAACTCCATCCAACAGCAGAACCTAAGGACCTAAGAAGCTACTGCTATATAGACTAACTAGTATTATGACATTTGTCATGGAGGGGAGGAAAAATCCCCTATGAGGAGGAAATTTCTGGTGATCCAAGGCCTAGGCTGTGTTCCCTCCAGGCTTTGGGGTATATTTAGTGACAGCTCAGCTACTGCAATTTAGAAATCCAATTCAGGGGAGGTGGAAAATATCCAATTTGGAGGAAAGCTCTCACTCTAACAGAAATGCTGTGAAGGGCTGTGAATGCACTCTGGAGGAATGGGGTACTGTCCTCCAAGGTGGGAGGAGGAGATAAACTACTGCTGAAGCTGCTTAGCCAGCCTGCATGAGCCTAAGAGTAGACCAGTTGAACCTGAGGTGGTTGTAGGGAGAATAGCTTAGAAGGGGCCACTGAACACACTCAGCAAGTTAAGCAGCACCCTTGGGCTTAATGGTCCCATCCATTGCAGCTGAAGTCTTAAATTCTACATCAAGAGGTGCCGTCAATACCTCTGCATGGCTAAAGCTCCACCCTGAGTGAGGACATTCCCACCATGGACCAGAAATGAAGGACTCCACCCTGAGCTTCACATGCTCAGGATGTGGACTTCATGGGTGCAGAGTGAGACTGTAGGCTATAAGGCAGTACTGGGGCATAGTAATTTATGGGTGTGGTTGGCATGTATCCAGTATGGAAAGCATTTTGAAAGTCAGCAGGTGACAAGTCAGGTATAACGTACGTAAGACCCACACGTAGGTTGCAAAGCATATTTGAAGACCCAAACTTTGGTCACAATGTATTTAGAGACCCACACTTAGGTCAGACAGTGTATTAATACAAAACATTTTGATCACACTTTTTCTTTTCTTTCCTGGAATGCAACATAGTACTGTAAATTAGGGATGCAAGCCAACAAGTACCACTAGCGAAGCCAAATTATTGTAGTGAAATAGAGATTTCATCATCATTGTTCAAGGTCATTAGTGCCAAAATATGGTGAAATAAAAAATTCCCAGTAGTACAACAAAGATCAACCCCAAAAGAAGTGTGGAAATGTTTTTCAAGACCTCCACATAGGTCAACAGCTAGCAGCAAACAATTGAATGGAACTGGTCAAACAGGAATGGTGACAACTTCTCGTGTATATCACAAGCCCACATACCACAAGCAGGGGTAAATGAGGAATGCAGAAACAATTAAAACTGCTAAGGAAGCAGGAGTAAATGGCAGTACAGCAATGATAAAATTGGCAGTAGAGCCACACTACACTGCTAGAAAAGCAAGCAGAGGAACTAAAAATTTAGAAGTTATTACTGCAGGGTGGAGCCAGACACTGAAAGGAACCAGGTGTAAACAATTAAGGATAGGTGTACACAGAAAGACTGCTACAGACAGGGAAGTAGCAAGTGGAACTGAACAGCACATAGAGAACAAATGCAAGTAAACTGAGGGATTGCTAAAGTACAGTATGATAAAAGTAAATGGAGAATGCTAACTGTAAGGAACAGCAGTGTGTAAGCTTGGAAAGCACACACAAGTAATTGTGATGCAGGAGGCTAGAAAACTAGGAAAGCCCAAATAGAAGTAAAATGAGAAAACACAAAGAGGAGAATAGGAAGGAGCAGACACAAACAACAGAGAGAGAGAGAGAAGCATAGACTGCAGCCAGAGGAGAAGTAAAATATTGACCTACAGTAGGATAGGAGGAAAAGCACAAACCAAGAAGAAGCTGGTACAAACAAGTAGAAGTCCAGTATAAACCAAGCAGGGTCAAAAGTACAAGGGGACTAATGCTGACAAGAGGGAGGGAGGGGTACAGCCTCAGGCTGGAGCAAAGAAAAAATGCTTCTGAAGGAAGCTGGAGAGCATGCCTTAAATAGCTCACATAGGGTGCATAGCTGGTTGCTTCAGTCCAGTGAACCACAGGCAAAGCATTTCAAGTATGTTAACGGACTGACAGAAATGGAAAATTTACACACAATTCTGATCTGAGCTCTTCTACAGTAACTGGCTTCTGGCAAGACTCTTGAAGCTCCAAAATTCATAAGCAAGGAATTGCTATTGCATAGTTGCTGGTGGATGAGAAGAACAGTACTATGTGGTATTGGAGTGTCAGTGGTATACAAAACCTAGATGTTTTTGGTTAGCCCCAGTATTCAATTGCAACATTATAAATGACAGGGAGGCAGTTTTGTTCCTGCTTCTTTTTTTATTTTTTATTTTATTTGTATAGTTTTTAATTTATATATGCAAGATAATAACAGTCTTCAATATTAACAGGAAAACAGAGAGAGAGAAAAAGATAATTGCTGTTATTTATCACTATATATAAGGTGTGTCTAGACAAAGCATAAAATGGGGGGGTATCAATATCTTTCTAAACATTTTTCCCTGCAGTTATAGCAACAAAACCTTTACATTTCAGAACTTGGAATAAAAAATAAAACGTTTTCTCACAAGAACCCCCCCCAGGGTCTTTAGATTATAAACCTCTGATCCAATCCCCTCTGTGCACCCCCTTGCACACTGTATCTTATATTCTATAAATTGTCATGTCGTTTGTCCATTACATGTTTAGCATTTCTTTCTTTGATAAAGTCTGCGATTCTGCACCATCAGTTTCACTTTGTGCATATTATGACCAAATAAGGGCAGCAACCTGATCAGTTTCAAAGAAAATATGATGGTTCCCCTTATACTTGATCCGTAACTTTGCAGGAGCAAGAAGATGAAATTCTGCTCCCATTTCTAAGTGCTCCTGTCTGTAGCCCAGAAACCTCCTCCTCCACTGCTGTGTTGCAAGGGAGTAGTCAAGAAAAACTTAGAATTTGTAAGTCTTAGAAATAAGGTGAGCTTTGACTCCAGATATCCGCATTGTTAAATCCCGGTCTGTCTCAAAAGCAAATATTATAAAGATAGTAGATTTCTTTTCTGTATTCAAATGTTGGGGAGGGGGGGCTCCTATTTTGCAGGTATCCTGTAAGCACGTGAAATGAACAGAAGGTTTTCCTCTGGTAATTCAAATATCTTTGAATAAATCTCTCGCATTTTGAAAGTCTTTTTCCAGAAGAGAAGGTGAACCCAATATTTTTAGATTTCTATACTTCTGCTGGTTCTCTAGAATTTCTACTTTAGGTGTTAACATGTAATTATCTTTGATTAGACTGGCTGCTGTAGCTTCTACACCTTTTACTTTATTTGTCATTTTTTCAACTTCTTTCTTAGTTTGTTCAATTTCTTTAGCTACAACCTCTATTTTATCCCAGTTTTTCATGTTGTCTTGCTGCAAGAAATCCACTTTTTCTGAGAGGGTGTTGAATTTTCTGTCAAAGTTTCTCAGTCCAACTGAGAAGTTACTCTAGAATCTCACTGAGAACATCTATTTTGTATTTCTTCCCAACAGTGGGATCCATCTTCTTAGAAGCATTCACAGGTAAGATGGGTGATGTGTCTGGTCTCAATTGTTTAAGCTCAGAAGGAGAAGAAAGTAAGTTTTCTTTTTTCAATGAAGTAGTGTCCGTTTTAGACACAGTGGTCTCGGGAGGCATAGGTTCATTGATATCCCCAGTAATCTCCATCCATCCCAAAGACACCTGAGTGGGCTGTTGTGAGCAGGCAATCGGCTTTCAACCCCCAAGGCCAGAGCTCTCCCCCCCCTGAGCTCTCAGAATGCTCTCCATGCCAAGTTCTGCTCTGTAATATTTTTCCAGCAGCTTTATCTTAGGGGATGTAAACTCCTCTGATGATGTGGAAGATATCACCTACCTTTTGTCTGCCATACAATATTTGACTCAGGCTGTTCACTCAAAAACATGCTTTTTGCTTTTGAAAAGACCGCCGGCTAAGAGCTCATCAAGAAAGCTGC
This sequence comes from Neoceratodus forsteri, assembly GCA_016271365.2. Taxonomy (NCBI): domain Eukaryota; kingdom Metazoa; phylum Chordata; order Ceratodontiformes; family Ceratodontidae; genus Neoceratodus; species Neoceratodus forsteri. The sequence continues at coordinate 1,642,334,823 of CM057450.1, forward strand.
TTACTGCAGCCATGTTAACTCTACCCCTCAAGCTAGCCTGTGTCTTACTGTAAATGCCACATATATTGTTAATCATGTCCCCATAAGCCACAATCTTCAGCATGCATGCCAGCTTCAGATAATAGATGATGCTACTGCACATGCTTGGAATTGCAGTACCATTTTTCGAAGCAGTAAAATTAAGACATCCAATAATAATAGTTTTTCATTCTGACAGAAATCCCCATGCTCAAAAGAGCATGCACTTTTAGCCTCAACCATTGGTTACCCTTGTTATCAAATTTAAAACATATACATGCATGAGTTTACAGGTTATAGAAGCACAACACAGGTTCACATTGAGGAGAGGCTTCCAGCATCAGAAGTTTGATCAAGCACTAAGGTAATGTGCTCAGCCTGAGCTACTTTTAAAATTTATGTCACAAATCCTATGTTTACTCACATTCAGGCATATAAATAATTTATTTTGCCATACAGTAGAACTTATTAGAGGCACACTGGTCACACAAGACCATTAATAGTTGGTGGAAGCTGACAGTGGCCCTTTAAACAAGGATAGGCAATTGGGAAGATTTGAAGGAGGCTTTTCAATTTTATAAAAGAATTTTAATGTCTATGCTCACCTATTTTATACCTTCTTTTAGAACATATTTTTACAAATTAGGGGGCATATATAAAAGGTGGTAAAACCTACACCAACTTAAATACAGACAAAATGTGTTTCTTCAAAAGTATGTGTGACAGAGGAATACAAAGAATTTCATCTGATAGGTCTTGTTACTGTATGACTTATATGAAACTGTACTTTTCATGAAAGTGTTCTAATACTGGATGAAGCTATTTAAACATATGAAAGAAGCACAAGTTTAAAACGTTCTCATTGAGTGCAACCCGTGGTTGTATAGTTGTAGCAATCAAGTTGTCCAGATATTTCCACATTTAAGATATTTCTAAAGGTAATCTTTCTCTCTGGTGGCACTATGCTGCAGGCATGCTGTAAATTTCCCTAGAGATATCACAGAAATTTCAGGAAATATTCAGACATGTCATTGGCTACAACTGTAAAGCATGGGCGAAGTAATCCTTATGAATATATAACAGTTATTCAATTATTGCATAAAGATCAAGAATAAATGAATGTATGCCACAGTGGGCTGATATTACATACTCTAAAACCAGCTGCAAAGCTTAGTAGATGTGAAACCTATACAAAACACATTTACAACAGAAGGTATGAAACTTACAGCACAACTGGGTAACCAAAGAACTTTAAAGCTAGCAGAATATGGGATGCCTCAAGTGACTAAAGATGCCATGATGGGTATCACGTCATTTCATCGCAAACATTATGTCACAAACAATTCATCGAAAAAACTTCATCTCAAACAACTTCATCGCATGATACCATTTACCGCATGAAATTTTATCGCAAATCTCCAAGATGAAGCTTAATAAAAGTAAAGTACTAGTACCTTAGCTATATGATCGAGTAATGGGTTTGAAGAAGCGTGATGTGTAATACGTCAGGGTCAAGGGTCAAAGGTCATAGTAAATGAATCTGTCGCACGGATTTTGTGGGTCAGAGAAAAAGGATCAGAAGAAGCATTTACAAAGGTAAAGGTCATTTGCCACATAACGTGAAGCACTGTATAATCATAATTGTGTGTCCTCTTATAGATGTGTTTGGTCTGGGTCAAAAGATGCTGTCTCACTGATTTTGTGTGTCCTTTTATAGACGGGTTGGGTCTGTGTCAAAAGATGCTGGTTAAAATTTAAATCTTTATTGAAGGTAATTGAAAACGAATCTTGTCTTCTTGAGTCTCACGCAAAATAATTCTAGACCTGCAGTTGGAAGTTATGAGCAATAGCTCATAAGAAGTCCAGACAGTGTCACAGTATGTTTCTACGACCTTGACAATTCTTTTTGCTGTGTCTTGTACTTCTTTCTTTGAGCCGGAGGCTCTATACCAGCAAGATATTGCTCCATTCGTAGCTCATTCAGGTTCTGTTCTACCTTTAGGGCATTAGTGAACTTCCAAACAGTGGGATGGCATGCTCCAAGCAGACTATTAAAACTTTAGTGCCACCCCTCCACTGAGTTTATGGTTCTCGGGATCCCACTACTGACTGCAGAGTTGCAGTTCCAAAAATCAATTGCAAAATGTGGTCTTCGCCTACCACGATGACCGACTGGCCTCCCTATCCTTGTGTCTTTGAGGTAATCAACGAGAGGAGTCAGTTGGTCATCATTTGCTGTATAAAACTCAGTCACCCGTAGTTCCTCAAAGGCATCCACAACGTCAGCTGGTTGAACATATGCAAGTGCAAGAAGCATTCTTCTTTGTAAAGCATAGTCAGCATCCACTGTATAATTTTTATGAATGACTGAGTTTTCCTGCACTTTTCGCCACACAGGTTGGCAGAGGTGGAAAAAGCAGCCCCTTGTACTAGCCCCAGGAAACTCACTTGCAAATGCTTTTACTGCTGCTAGTTCAAAGGCTGTCATTACTGAAGAAAGGGACAGTTCAGGACAAAGCTGTTTTAATTTTTGCAGAACCCTTACATAACTGTCAGTGGCACGGTTCAACATCAATATGAACACAGATGGGATAACTGCAGATTGGTGGACTCCATGTATAGTGTAGAGCTGTGTGAAAAGTGTTGGCACACATTTAAATGTCCCATCTGCATACCAGTGTGGGGTGGAGTGCATGTAGTGTAAGTTTTTTGTTGTTGCAAAAATGATGAAACACTGGTTATCATCAGACCCCGAATCATACTGCAGAAAAAGCTCTCCTCTCTCGGTATTCCAGTACTCAGCTGGAATCAGTAAATCTACCAGAGATGTAGGCTGAGTAGGGACTGCAGCGACTGTCTGGCGTGCTCTCTGTGCACTGCGCTTTAGGCTTGCAACAGATGGCAACTGGGAACTGACTGCCTGGCTAAGCCCACTAATAGCACTTGCAACCAGATGCTAGGTGCTGTCCTGTGAAGAACTAGCTTTGTCCTTCAAATCAGATACAGCTTTTATTGCCATTGTGGAACCAGCATCAGGAACATGGTTATGTTCCTGTACATATTTTATTATTACAACATCACTAGTGTGCACTCTAGTGAGGCATTTAAAATTGTCATATTGCCGACACTTCCAGTATTGTTTTCCCCCATAGGTACGCTCCAGGCAGTATAGGAATCCAGCATCACACAGCATCGGCTGGCCTCTGATGCTTTTGACAAACTCTAGAGTCATGGCTGTTCAAACTCCAATTGTACTGTAGGTGGCGATGCAACAGAACAGCGAATTAATATACACTGGACTGTCATGCGCTGTAGAGTCTTTGCGCTGAAATGTGTTGCACTCTAATTACCGCGTGGTAATTAACCGCAATGAAAAGTTTTGCAATGAAAAGATGTGGAACCCCATGATGACATCTGAAAAGGCACCCCGAGAAATGAACAAATAATTTTTCAGTTTAAAGATGAGTTTTCCAATTCTGCAACCCAAAGCAATGAAACCTTCCACAGATACAGACATCAATGCATTAATTCTGTAAATGTAGGGGCCATCATTTGAAATAGGTACTCCTCTTATTCAAAGGCACTTATTGAACATAGTAATAACGGTGGAGACACAAAGTGCTATTGTCCTAAATCTGGTTGATCTTGCTGATTGCCAAGCGGACATTTGCTTTTACTAGAATCCCAGAGCTGAGGTCAGAGCAGGGTTGCAACTGTGGGAGAGTCACTTGCCTGCAGTGCATTTTTGAGTTTTTTTTTTTTAGTAATTTAGCAAACTTTATTGAATATTAAGCACAATACAAATAACAAACAAAGGTCAGAAACACACAAAAAGAAACAGCAAAAAAATAACAAACATACCAAAAGTGTACTTGGCAAGAGGGTATGTCCACATGGAGATACAGTCTACAGCATATTTCGTATACATACACCATCTAGACAAAGATCTGTAAAAATACCAAGCACCCCCCTCCCCAACTCCCCCAAACCCACCCCCACTATCCACTCCTACAGGCAGATGTCCCATAAACAATTCATATTCTTTAGAAGTAGGCAAGTCTACATATGTTGAATAATCAGAACTAGAACTGAAAGCATAATCAGTAATAGTTAATAAAAGATCAAAAATGTTTCAGGGGGAAAAAAGTGTACTCCGAGAACCAGTACTCACCTCTCAGCAACTAAACTCTCACAAGGACCACACAAGGCCCTAAATTTAGTCAAATTATGGTGTGTTGCAGCAGTCATTCTTTCTGCATTAAGTGCATTCAAAATTTCCTGAGTTGATTCACTCAAGGAGAAAGCCTTACTATCTTTCCAGTGCCTCAAAATAATAAGTTTCATGACACCAGCTATTAAGGTGATACAGGCTTTCTCCTTATGAGATCTCATACCAGAATAATTACCCAGTATACAGATTTCCAGGTTAAAAAAGCCCAAATGACCAAAAAGAGAAAAAAACTTCAATTTAATAGACTGCCAAAATGTTGAAACCTGAGGGCATGCCCAAATAATATGCAGCAAATAACCTTAGTTCTGTAAACATCTATGGCAGAGTGAGTCCGATTTTTTGTTCATTTTAAATAATTTATTAGGTGTATAATACAAATTGTGTAATATATTGACTTGAAGGAGTCAAAGTCTATCTTGTTTAATAAATTTATACATATTCCTCCAAATAGACTCCCACACAGCAGGTCCATAGGTCAACTCCAAGACTTGTTGCCAGTAATAGGCAGACGGAACACATCACTAGGCAGTCAGACTGCATCACTTCCAGGACTGCTTTCCTAGTTCCCTGTAAATCAATGAAACTGACCTATTTTGCACTGCTAATTTTGCAAACAAGTCAAACAACTGACTAGCATCTGCATGCCATGGTGGATGATCCAAAAGGGAGGATAAAACATGCTTGATTGGGTCAAAATGCAAAAAACTATGTGCTGGGAGGTGAAATGTATCTCTAAATTCTGAAAAAGAAATTATTATGTCCTGTGACACCAAGTCATCTAATGTGTTTATAATCATATATTTCCATTTTGCTTCCAAAATTGGCTTCTTCTCGATCATGATGCAGCAATTATTTTAGAACAGCTGTCCCAAATCAGTCTGAGGCTGTAGCTGCATGAATCAACAAAGTTGTGCTTGTGCATGTACAGACCAACCAATTGGCGAATCTTTTAAAGGGGCAGGCAGTTTATAGAAGGGGGTGTATAACAGAGAAGGGAGAACAATACGATAAAGTTTAGCCCTGACATTCTCTATTTCTAACCAGCTAGGTACATAGGCCAGTGTCTTTCTCGCCTGATGCCACCGAAAATACATGGCCCAGTATATGGCAAAATAATATTGGCATAAGTGCAGAAGTTGTAAGCCCCCCAAGTCTTTAGGCCCACAAAGCTTATCCATAGCCCTCCTTGGCGAGTTCCCCAACCACAGGAATTTGGACCAGATGGAGTTAATTTTGATAAACCATTGCTTGGGCAGGGGTATATTTAACATTGCCAAAGGATACATCAATCTGGGAAATTCTACCATTTTTAAAATATTAGCTCTGCCCCAAACTGAAAGTGACAAATGTTGCCACCTTTGCAGATCCAACTCTAACTGTCTAACCACAAGGTCTAAATTCATTTTTTTAAACTGACTAAAGTCTCTTGGAATTGTAATACCTAAATATGATAAAGAATTTGTTTCCTATAGGAGCCCGAGGGAAGCAAGGTCTGACTGAACACAGGAGGGGGATAAGAAAAAAACTATAGTTTTGTGTAAATTTATTTTATACCCAGATATGAGGCCATAACACCTGATTATTTGAAGCACTGTGGGAAGAGAGGTTTGCCAATGGGAAACATGTAATAATATGTCATCAGCAAACATTGAGAGTTTATACTCTGGTGAACCAATTGAAATACCTTGAACTATAGTGGAGGAAATAATTTTCTTTGCTTGAGATTTGATATACAACATAGGGAATAGGGGACATCACAGGCATGTACCTCTAGTTAATGAAAATGTGGTGGAAAGTTCTCCATTACACAAAACCCTTGCAGGTGGACAAGAATATAAAATATTTACCCAGCTAATAAATTATGAGGGAATTCCATATTTCAAAAGTATATCAAAAAGAAAGTTCCATGCCACCATATCAAAGGCCTTCTCCATGCCTAGGGAGGCCAGCACCACATCCATGCTGGTCTGCTCAGACGCGGAGAGGAGATGAAAAACCTTCCGGAAATGATCACCGGAGTGGCATCCAGCAACAAATGCCACCTGGTCCTGCCCTATTGTCCCGGATTCTTCCCTTTCCCCCACAAAAAGACAGACCACCTATGTGTTGTGCTCAGATCGGCAATCAATTTATTATATTCCATATTTACATTTTTAAATTACCATCACCATCTTTATTATTGTCTTACTACAAATCTTTGATTATATTGCATTACATATAAGTTCAATCCCTCATCTTCTTCAGCTTCTTCTCGCCTCCCCAGGTGAAAACCTGGGAGCCTTCTTCTTCTCTTTTCTTATAGGTAATGGTGAGAACTGAGACCACTTTTCTCTCCTTCTGTTGCTTCTCCTTCTCCTCCTCTTCCTTTTTCATTCCCCCTCTCCTCCTCCCCCCCCTTTTTCCCCATAGTGTCCAGATTGCGTTGGATGACTGGCCTTCCCCATTTCTTTTGCTCTCCCCCCCTCATTTATTTGTTTTGTTGTCTCCTCCAGGCCTCAATAAACCCCATCATCTCTGTGTTGATCATATCTATGGCTAGGTCTGATAAATGTACCCTTTCTGATCTGTAAAAATCCTCTACCCATTCTTCCACCCTCCTCAGTATTACATGCCCTCCCATGTTTCTTACCAAAGTCCCCACCCTCCTGTTCATCTTTCTCCTGGCTCTATCTACCACTACATGTCTGTGTGTGTGTCTCCATACTCTCCTTGGTATCATATCAGACCACATCAGGCTCACCTCTGGCCACTATTGCTTTACTTTCTCCAGATCCCATTTAACCCTTAAATACGTGTCTACCCATGGTTTTTCCCCAATGTCATCCCCCCCTAGGTGTATAATAATTAAATCTGGTATGGGTCTCCGTTGTTTCATCTCTATCAGTGTCGGGAGTAATTGAGCCCATTTCATCCCTCGAATGCCATGCCATATCAACCTACAGTGTCTGACATCCTGGTAGAGCTGCTTTCCCCGACCATCTTTTCTGCTGTCTTTTCTGCCCAGTAAATGTAGGAATGCCCGCAGATCCATACCTCCGTGATCCGCCCTCTACCTATTGAATCAGACAAAACACTTTTTAATATCTTAACCTTCGTGACCTGTTCACTCTTTTATATCATCTCTTCCCTCTCCCCCTGCCTCCCCCTCTCCCTCCCCGCAATGTGCCCCCCCTTTAGGGTCTGTTCCTGTAAAACAAACATAGATGGCATGTTAATCTTCAAACCTTAAAAGCACGAATGTACCTCTTGTAACTGGCAGACCGCCAACATCCCATTTCCAACATACTGTCCACTGACTCTCCCTCTGCCGCCCATTTTGATGCAGCTCCTATCCAAAAAGAATGGGAATAATAATTTTTTTTTCAAACTCTGTTTTTATCTCCAGCCTGTGGAATTCTCTCGGGCATCCTGCCTTACCCCCACCTCTACCTCCATGCCTGAGAGGCCTCCTGAAACCTGGCACCAGCCTGGCTATCCCCCCCTGGCTCTGAGCCCCCTGAGATAGGGCTGTCCTATCCACCCAGGGCACTCTATCTGTAAATTCGGGCCAGGCTGGGCTCAGTCCAGGTAACGAGTGCCACTGGCATTGGAGTGTGGTTGGGTGGATGCAGGTGCCGTCGCCTATCCACAAGCTGGGTATTTTTCTCTTTAAATCCCCCTCACGTTACGCCCTCCCCCTCACTGGTGGGGTCCCGATGTGCAATGATGCCAGGGAACATCTTGCCGTGACTCTGCAACCCTCTATTTTTGGTCCTGAAGCATTGCGGTACCTCTGGTCTCCACCAGAGGTCACCACTGTGCCGGGCATAGTCCCTGGCCCCCTCTGAGGAAGGAGAGCTGTCCTCCGGATGCTCAATCCTTCCTCCCCCTACCGACCCTCTGCGATCTAGGCTTGTTTCCAAACCCTGGTCGCCGGCATGGCGTGAGGTGTGGCGTCCAGTGCCTCAACCCTCAGCACCACCGGGCAGGCCAGGAAGAATAATTAGCTGGGTCCTCACCCAGAAACTCCATGCCTTTCTTAAAGGGACACTGTCTACCTGTTTTTTATCATATTATTTCTAGTTAAAAACCTACATTTTATGATTGCTTACCTTCTCTAAAACTCACTGATGTTGCTGCTTGTTTTGTCTGTCTCTGTTTAGAACTGAAATGTATGCTAATGTATATTTATAAATAACCTTGTTTTGTTTACAGTCCTGGATCTGTTCTTACTGCATACATCCTGAGCATTAGAAACAACCCCAAACAGTGCAGTCACTCATGATTCATTAGACCCCTTTCCTCCCACTGCATCATGAGTGGCTAGACTGTATTGTGGGTGTTCCCAAGTCAAGGAAAGATGCAGTACGAGCTGATCAAGAAATGTAAACAAACCTATTTTTGTGTGGTAACACAAGTATGGTGTGCAGTCTGTTTTTCACTTTTTTAAAGAAAAAAGTCAGAATCAAACTACCAGCTACATCAACAATCTTTACAGAATGTTGGTAATCATAAAATGTGTTTTTTAAACTAGGGATACTTTGAGGCCTAAGGGAGTTGATAGTGTCCCTTTAAGTATGCCTGTTACCTGGTAACTGGTCACCTTCTTCCCATCCCCATGTACAAATAGCCTCCCTTCTTTTTTATATATCGCTCTGTGTCGTAAGCCCACAAAGCCTTTACCAGACACAAGGTCCCGTCAGTGTGGGGTTTTATGGTTATAGCACACCCGTTTCCCACCTGATCTGTCTTGGACCTCCTAATTATGAGTTGCATTTTTTCCTGTCCCAGACTATATATCTCCACTCCAACCCTCCACCTTCATCCTTTTTGCCATGCCCCACTGCCTCGCTCACTCTCAAAGCCCCAGCTAACATCACCACATAAATTGTAAAGAATAACTGAGCCTCATCCTTGGATTTACAAATTACTGCCAATATCCCCCTCAATCTGGCTAACCAATGCTCCGTTATTGGTCGCCGCCCATCCATGGTCCTTTATTTCAACCTGCTCCAATCTTGCATCATCCTCTGTATCAACATTGATTTTGTGGGATCCTTCCATCTCTTCAGGCTACATACTACACTGATCCCCACTAGGTATACCCCCATTGTGGTGTGAGCTGCCCTTTTCTGCCACTGATCTACCGTAAACTTTCCTTGCTGCTCTTCCGTAACTGGCCCACTTACCTCAATGTGGTGCACTGCCTTGAAAGCTTGCAATACCTGCCATGCCCCTTGATAGGCCCTCAAGGTCTGTGGTGCACATGAATTGTGAAACAGCATTTCGGCTCCCTCTTGCTAATGTCCCAGATGTTCACTGGAATGGGCATTTTCTGTTCCTCTGCTGTTGGTACCGGCACCCAGAAAGGATCCAGCTGCAGACGGGAAAGGTTATCAGTTAGGATATTCCTCACCCCGTCTATATGCCTGGCCCTGAATGACATATTCAATTGTAACCCTCTTAATACTAACTGCCTCAAAACCCACATTACTGGTGCTGACCTAGCTCCCCTGTTATTTAGAACATCCATCACTGCCCTGTTATCACACCAAAATGTAACCTTCTGATTCCGTAATTCCTCCCCCCATACCAGGGTGCAGGCCCAAATTGGCATTATTTCCAACAGTGTGATGTCCTTCACTCTTCCATCTCTTATCCAGTCAGCTGGCCATGGCTCTGAAAACCATTTTCCTCTCAAGTACCCCCCATTCCCAGTCCCCCTGCCACATCTGTATACAATTCTAAATTAGTGTTATAGACCCACTCTTCCTGCAAAAAGGATATGACATTGTAGCTGCTTAGAAATTCCTCCTATACCTTGAAGTCTTCTTTTACCTCTTTTGTTATATCCACCCAGTGGTGTGGCCTTTCCACCCCTGCTGTTGCCCTTGCTAACCACCTTGTGAATGCCCTTCGTGGCCCAATTGCCCTGCAAGCAAAATTCAAATGTACCATTACTTGCTGCACCTGCCTTAATTGCACTCACCTCCTGCTTGTGTGTTCTTGAATCAGCCCTCTTAGTTTCTGCACTTTTTTGTCTGGTAACCTAAATACCTCCTCCAGTGCATCCACCTCAATCCTCAAAAACTCCAGCACCTTACTAGGGCCTTCTGTTTTTTCTGGTGCCAGTGGGATGCCGAGCTCACCACACAATTCCTGAAAGCTAGCTAGCATACTCTTTGTCTCCGAGCTTCCACTGCCTATCAACAGGAAATCATCCAAGTAACGTATAACAGTCCTGTACCTGTTTTTTGCTGGAAGATCCACTGCAGTCAGGTGCTGAATGTTTCAAATGTAGCACAGGCTATAGAACAATCCATATGCATTGCCTTATCAAAACAATACTGGTCTCCTATTTTAAAACCCAATAAATCCCAGTTCTCCTTTCTAACAGGAAACAAACAGAAAGCTGACTCCATGTCTGTCTTCACCAGCCATGCATCAGGGTTCGCCTGGATGATCTGCACTGCCTCTTCCAGTGTGGCATAGGTCACCCTGCTGTGCTCTTCCCCTATAAAATCATTAACAGAATCTCCTTCCAGAAATGACAGTTGATGGATCACTCTGTATTCACCCTCCTGCTTCTTAGGGACCAAACCCAAGGGGGAAATCCTCAAGTTGTCTATAGGGGGAAAAGGATATGGGCCTTCCACTCTCCCTGCTGCTTTTTCCTTTTCTATTTTCTGTCTCAATATGTCTTCCTTTCCTCTGACTGATCCTAAATTATTCTCCTCCCTCACCTGTCTTGATACTTTGAACTGTAAAGAAAAACCTGATCTAAACCCCTTCTTTATGGTTTCTGCTAACCCTTTGTCCGGGTACTCTGTGAGACACTTCTCCCAGGCCTCTCTCTTGATGGGGGTCCCAGCGCCTGAAACTGTTCCCTTCCCACCCTGCTCCCCACTCCCCCAGCTTTGCCACCTTCCCCTGGTATTTCTCCTCCGCCCCTCTCTTTAGTAAGACTGGGCTTCCCTACTCCCATAACCCCTGCCTCTCATCCCCCTGTTCCATGCCTGTCCCCCTATAAACCTGCCCCTCCCAAAAGGGCTGGTGACCTGTTCCTTGTGTGCCCCCCGCTTGTGTCCCCTGTGACCATGAGGTCCTGTATCTTGTCATCGGGTGGGAACCCCCACATCTCGAGCATACGTTCCTGAATCGACACTGGGGCCATGAACAAAATGCTCTATTGTACCACAACATTTTTGAGGCACCCCACCTTTCCTTCCCATTTCTCCCACCAGGGTGGATTGGTCGGTAACATAGTCCGTCCATAAATCAAGTGTTTTGTGTCCCATCTTTTGCCATCCTTTGGCAAAAACATTTGTCATAGTATATCCACCCCACTCTCCCTTTTGCTTTGGCCCACCGTATGACCAGGAAATACATGATCAGTGGGATGCCCAGCTCCAGCTTTTTTTCTATCCTGATGGCGGAATATGTGGCAAAACCCATGAACCACCCATCCCACATCTTACCTTTTGTAAATTTGTCCTCCTCTTTTTTACCCAATAACACCACGGCTGCTGCCATCTCACTCTTCCCTATACTCTCTGTCTCCTCATACTTGGCTGCCGCTTCTTTACTTACAAGAGCAAAGATGTCCACATTCTCACCCTTCTATATTTTCTCCTTTGTGGCCAACGGCACGTGTTCCCCATCCTCATGCTCGGAGTTCCTATTTCCCTCGTTCCTTTTCCGATGGCAGTCCACCCCTCTTTTCCACTCCCTAGTCGATTCCTTATCCGACCTAATCTCTCTAAAGCAGTCACCATCTGCCCTAGCCCCCCCCCCAAGATCCACTATAATTTTCCCAATATACTCCTTGATACTCTCACCTATGGAACCTAATACACTACCTGTTGGCTTGTCTGCTCCATGATGCCTGCTGTCACTGAGCTGCATCGGTCCATTTTCTTGTTATGGTATTGCTGTCTTGGGCATCAGGGGCGACAGGGTGACTGTGGCTGGGAGCTCTGGCCTGGCTTCCACCAGCAGCACTCCAACTGGTTCCGGGGTAGGTACTAACAGCTCTGGGACACAAGGAGATGGTGGTACTGGGCTGACCACTCGGGGAGGGACCTCTGCTTGTGGCTGCCACTGTGACCTTTTTGGACTACTTGTCCTCCCCACTGGTCTTTTCCCATTACCCCCTTTTCCTTTTTCCACTTTCCACTTCTCCCCTGACCTCCCTGGCTCAGCCCTTTCCACCAGCTGCCACATCATGTTGGCCTTCTCTGCCTACTCCACAATTTCCTTATACGCCTCTGCTCTTGATGGCTTGCTCTTCTTTGGTGCCATTCTTTTTCCTAATCATGCCTGCACAAAAACTATGAAGGGAACTGAAAAACATAGTTTGTTATGAAACTTGCCAAAGTTAAATTCCCATCGCCTGGCCATGTTTTTCATTGCTAAAGCACCCCCCCCCCACTCCTCTGCCCAGCAGGCTGACCCCCATACTCTAGGTTGTCCCTACTTATGCTCCCTTTTGGCTCCTGGAATTTTTATTTTTGTTTTCTTCATCCACTGTTGTGCTAATTGAGAGTCCATTAAAACTAGCACCAGTGATAAGTAGGCCTCTCGCCCCGTGATGTCAGATGCCATCCTGCCGCCACAAGGCCTTAGTTCACTCCAGGGCTAGATCTCCAATCTTTCTTCAGCATTGAACTTGCGCAGGGTGCACCGCTCTCTGTCTGTGGCTTCCTAAAGCTTCCACACCCAGCATCAATGTCCCCCTGCCCATCTCACCCACCTCTCCCCGTTTGTTCATTAACCTTCCCAGGACCACTCCCCCCTCACAGAACAGCCCCCAAATCTCCTCCTTTTTGCTTCTTTCTGGGAGCTCCTATACCACACCAATTCATTCCATTGTCAGTCAAAAACACTTTATCATGCAAAAAAGAAAACAGAAAACATGAGGAGATGAAACTCCACACACACAGCCTTCTCCATCCTTGGATATGACCCCCTCGGATTACTGAAGCTGCGGAAAACTTCCATCATCCCGAAAACTCCCCCCCCCGATCTCCCCAGCAGTCAAATTCCAAATTGATCAAACAATAACCAACTTCAAATATATTTTTTAGAAAAAACATTTATTGTTGAATACTCTTGCCCTCTGTCTTGCTTCCAGGGCTTCCATGCTATTTCCCAGTGTAAGTCCTCTCTGAAGCCTCCTCGATATTCTCCTCGCCAAGCGGTGTGATGTCAGACTCCAAACCGCCAACCCTGTGGCTTCCTGCTAGGTCCTACCACTGGAGTGGCACTAAATCAACCCTCTACATATGCAGTTTTTATTAGAAAACACATATTCTTGTTTGTCTTAGCAAAACACATCGCCCTCTATATATGCTGCTTTCATCTCTTCTCAGGCCGTAGACGCCACCTCCCTGCTTCCCTCAGGCTATGTCTCCATGACGCACCACATAGCCGTTCATTGTGCTTCACTTCTGCCCCTAATGCTTCCTCAACACATTTCTTATCTCCGCTTCTAAAGAAACAATCAACAGCATCTCTCCCCCTGCCCCGTGAGGTTGAAAGTACCAGGTTCTCAGTCATTTAAAAAACTCCCTGGCCCAGCACAACCTAGATTCAGGCACTTCTCTAAGGCCTCTCGAGTCCCCTTCATGAGATACATTTTTCTATGGGAAAAAAACACTACCTTGTCCTCGCCTGTGTTGGAAAACACATATACTTGTAAGATGCCTTATCTCTATGAGAAAACAATTACTTAGTCCTTGTTTGTATTAGAAAAGCACCTAATTAGCAAAACACATATTCTCTTCATTTTAAAAACGTCTTCTCTCTCTTTTTTTTTCTTACTTTGCACAATTCCTTGCCCACAAACCTTTTACTCAGGCTGGTTCTTAACAGTTTCTTCAACCCAATTTGATAGCCAATCTGATGTGCTGCTTCTGTTGAACTAACTCCCAACAAAATATCCAGCAAAAGAGGCTGAATACCCCTGTGCTGCCTATTAAGTACCCTGCATTTTCCCCTCCTACTTCCTTTCTCATCTTATCCTTCTCTTGTTCCTTCTTGTGCCCCTCCTCTTCCTGCTGCCTGTCCATTGTCCTGTGGCTCCTCTCCCCTACCTCTCCCTCCCCTTTTCTGAGCAAAAAAAACAACTCTATCACCAGGGGAGGGGTCCACCAGGATAACTTGGTCTGCCCCTTAAAGGGAAAACTTCATAAGACCCTCCCATACTTTTCTGAGTCTTGAAGCCAGGATACTTGCCAGAATTTTGATATCAATATTTAATAAAGAGACAGGTCTATAATTTTCAGGAACAGTGAGATCCCTCCCCGGTTTAGGCAACACCACTATTCTGGCTTTCATCAAAGCTGATTCCCTAATATTTGAGACATAAATAGTTAAACACTGTTTTGAGTATAGGTACTAATTCTTTAGTAAGTGTTTTGTAAAAAAGGGGAGCATAACCATCAGGCCCTGGTGCTTTGTCGGAGGGGAAGTGCTTTGATTGCTTCCACTATCTCTTCCTCTGAAATAGAACTTCTCAAAATGTCTTTCTGGGTTTCATCAAGTCTGGGCGGTTCTATAGCCTTGAAAAACATTGTGAATTTCTCCTCATAATTAGAGTCTATCATGGGTGCCGTATATAAATTTTGATAAAACTGTTTAAAAAGTTCCACCATCTTCTTAAGGTCTGAGGTTAATTGTTGTGTGATGGGGTCCACTAAAGCTGGTACCCAATGGGCTGCCAGTTTTTGTTTTAGCCACATCGCTAGCTGCTTCCCAGCTTTCTCCCCCTGTCCTATATATGTGGCCTTTAAAGTGGCTGCAGAATGCATCACCTTATCTAATATATGAGCTTACTATTTTATTCACAAGGAAGCTAATTCACACCATAATGCATAAACAGAGGATTTAGAAAGTTTGGATTCCAGACTGCAGATCTGGGACAACCATTCACTTGCCTGCACATTCAATTTCTTTTTCCTAACTGTGGCTAGGCGGATAAATCTCCCACTCCATAAAGCCTTAAGTGAGCCCCATAATATATCCTTGGCTTCAATAGAATGTATATTTTCTTCCAATGAGTGACAAATGAATTGTCTCATATTATCAGGATATACATATCGGCAAGTAGTTGAGTATTAAGAGACCAAGTGCCAGCACCAGGGGGCATTGAGCTAGAGTTAAATTTAGCTGTATAGGAGAATGTTCAGACATAACTCTCAAGCATATTTTCATATCCCTGACCCCCACTAATAAGAAATTATTAATTAAGAAAAAAATTGATCCTAGAATAAACCCCATGGAGGGAGTATATTCTTGGACCCTGGGTTCAAAATACTCCAGGGATCAATCAAACCCACATCCTGTAAGAATTCCCTTAATGTCCTCTGGGCTGGGGCAGACCCTTCTTCCTATGATAGGACCTATCTAAATCATTTGAATATACCAAATTCCAATCCCCCCCCCCCACTATACAAGGCACATTTGCAAAAGATGATAGGAGAGCAGTTAGAAGTGGAAAAAAGGATGGCGTGTCCAAATTGGGTCCATACATAGAACCTATCACCACTTCCATGTTAACTAATTTACCCTGTATAATGATATACCTCCCTTTGGAGTCTTTCTACTCCTTAATTAACTGAAATGGTACCAATTTATTGATTAAAATAGCTATTCCCCCTTTGTCTGGCACTGTATTCCCCCCCCCTTGGACCTGTCCCACCTATAATTTACCCCAGTTGCTCAGTGGTGCAAGTGGTAGACAAGAAGTACAGGAACTCAGGCACTGTCAAATATGAAATGCAGAATGAGATCTTCAATCTGAAGGATAGCTGTGTGAAGACAAGTCTGTCTGTTTAGACACTAGTAGATTCGGTTAGAGATATTGAAATATTTCTAGCAAAACTGCACTGTTGTACAAGTCAAATGTTGTTATGGAAACCCTGATTTTAGGTCACAGAAACTATCATTATGTTGTTGGTTTAAGAATTTCAGTTCCAGTGTCAGTGGGAAGAATTACAGGAACTCCGTTCCTGCTGCAAAAAAGGTACAGGAACGGAGTTCCTGTACGTTCCCGTTCACTTTCATCACAGCAGTTGCCAAGTTGTTCTATCAAGATATAAGTCTCCTGCAACAGAAAAATATGTTGGTGAAAATTATTTAGGTGTCTTAAAATACAGTACTTTTTGTTCCTCAGCCCCTTGATATTCCAAGATATCACTTTCCAGTCTTGCATCTTGACATAAAAAGGAAACTGATCCCCTGACCTACTTCCTTATATCTATACGCCTGCTGATCCAAACCCTCTCCACCCATATCCCTATCCCTACCTTCCATGAAGTAATCCCCAGTAACCCATCTCCCCCCATAGCTCCAAAAAAGAAACTAAAGTAATTCCAGGTTCCCTCCTCCAGGGCCTGAAGCCTCCTCCTAAACATATGGTCCGTGAATACAAGAGGTGTGCAGCACCCATCAAACCTGCACTGCCTTGCCTACTACATCCCCCCCAAAACCATATCCATCTTGTACCAAAAACCAACTAACCCATCCGAGTCCATTAATCAAACAATATCCTGTACAACCTGTCCTAAATTACCCCCTCCAAAAAAATCTGTTTTTCTGGAGGGCCATAGAGGTATATTAAAAAATACAAGCCCTTCAAGGCCCCTTCATGGCATGCTCCAAAACCTTCTTCATTAGCCCAGGTATATCTTTAAGGTATGCCTGAGTTTATAATTTGAAAATCAAAATAAGCCTGTTCGCAGGGAGCCTAAAAACACTATCAGCCCAGTCACTTTACCCTCTCATAATGCTGTAAAATAGAAACAAACATTCTTTATAAGGGCTTCAAGGTAAACTATAATATATAAACTAAGTCAAAGGGCTAAATGTATAATAACAAAGATCAATCAAAAAAAGCAATGCTGCTGGTATTAATTCCAACGAAAAAATTGAGTAACAACTCATATTGAATTAAGTTCTATATATACGGCCCTTCGATGCACCCTAAGCAACTACTTGAAAGGTAACTTGGCTCCTTAATCTGTAAAACTTAAATGTTTAAGCTTTAAAAACAAGAAATGCACTAGGAAGTAAGTGTACATATACCTTCAAATTGATGGGTACCTGAATCAGAGGCATTAGATGGTTACAAGGGCAGTTTCAAGAAGAAGAAACAGTCTAATACAAAGCACTACCAAAAGTACTCTCTAAGTAGCTGTGCCCCAAAAATTGTACTAAACATTTTCTATAATATACACTCCAACAATAACTGAAAAACACCTTGAGAATTATGCTAGAAAAAAATTGCCATTTCCTGCATCAGAGTCAGCAGTGAATAGGGTAACCAAGTCTTGCAGAGTACTTCCTTTCTGTTTCATATTTTTTCATTTTTTTCCTTTCCCCTTTTTTCCTTTTCCTTTCTCTTTCCTTTTACTGTATGTGTTACAATATCATATCAGTCCTGCAGATGGCTCCCCCTACATTGATAAAGGGAAGTCGATGAACACAAAACAACATCTTTTCAAAGACTGCACAAAATAAATACTGTTGTTTAATTAGTCATAACTAAAATATGTTGTAAGAGCACACCACAGAACTTCCAGGGGATAAGCCAAAAAATATATCTAATCTAATACTTGCAGCTATTAAACCCATGTATAGCTGAAATTGACACTGCAAGGACTTTTGCTCAGCTACCCGCTGGGTAGAGAATCAAATATTCCTTCCAAGTGCTGGATCCTGTACAGAAATGCAATGTATCCACCAGATGTTTACAATCTTAAACCCAAAGTTTCCAGAAGGTAGAACTTCCCGGGCTCTGCTGCCTAGTCCGTACTAGAAAGTTCTCCAGCAGCAAGTCACAGGGGCTGAAAAATGGTCCACCCTAAATGTAGGTGAATGGCTCAAAAAAACTGAATAAGCCCCTTATCCACATTTGTACCGATAAATCTCAATGCGGTGTCCCTGAACTTAATAAAGTGATCCTCACTGCTTACCCCAAAGCAGATTGTTATTAACATAAGTAGTCATACCTGGTAAAAATTCAACAGATTGCTATGGCATATTGTCAAAAAGTGGAGAAAATCAGATGTGCGGTGCTTATTCACTGCTACTGGCCCATTTATATCCACAATGCATATAGTATTGAAGAATAACAAAATAACGTTCTTAAACGATGAACAGTATGTACCTGAGGAAACATAATGTTAAGAGGGACACTGAGGAGCTTTTCAGAAACTTCCATTAGGCTCAGAAAAAAAAAGCAAGAAACCACTGATGAAGAAGATAGCAGCTTAATCACCAGACGTTTCCTTAATGAGGCTCCAAATATAAAGAGTTTCAGTCTACTTTTCTGAAAAGGTCAGGCAGGGTTTTGTGAAGCTCCATGGCAGCTTGTTTGGTGTTTTCAAAGTGCTGAATCCCCTTGTTGGTATGGACTTCCAACCAAGCTAGAAACAAAATTTGATGCTGGATCCCTGCTGCCCAGAGCTTTGCCTGAATGTTTCAATATGCCACTCGGTTCTGTCATAATCGATAGGTTAAATCTGAGATCAGGTAAATTTTTTTATCAGCCCATTCATAGAATTTGACATTCAAGACATTCCGCTTTCTGTACAGTCTTTAGGATATGATCTTGGTCTAGATAATTTAACACTTTAAGGGTAAGGAGCCAGATTTTTAAAGCCCCTGGAATGACGCAAGGGTTGTGCTCCAAACAACAGTGGCGCAAGGGTGTATTGCACCAAACGTTGCACCAGATCAGATTTTCAAAGGAGTACTGTGTCAAAGGCAGCCTGCCCTGCATCAAAGGTGGCTGTGCCTCCCTTGCACCATGCAAATGGCTGCACCATGACACAGGCCTGCTTGCGCCTCAGAAATGGTGCAGGAACCTCACCTGTGGGAATTTCAAAGCTGCACCACTGACACCAATCAAGTTCAAGTGCCTGCAGCTGCTAGACCAGCCAGAGCTGGTCTAAGCAGCCTTAGAGTTTACAAAAAAGCCCACAGCACAGTAGTCAATGCTGAAAGCTGGACACAGCTGAATCCCTTTGAGAGACAGAGATGGATGACAATAAGGCAAAATGCCAGGAGCAGCAGCAATATTCCTCCTCATGGTCGCAAGGGCATTATGGAGGCAGCGACATGCCAGGCAGTGGTGACTGGAGGCTGCCAGGGGACAAGCACAGGCCAGACCACAGCAGCAACACATACCTTGCAGACTGTACAGGCCAAGGGTGTACTGCAGAAGAACAATGTACACAGACATGACCAATGTACAGTGTCTGGCATGGTACAGGCTGAACAAGGAAGCCATCACTTAGCTCTGCAATGAGGTAAGTGAGAATCTACAAAGCAGGACAGGCAGAGGTCACCCCCTACCAGTGGAGCTAAAGGTCAGCGCTGCACTCTGTGTCCTTGCAATGGGCACCTTCCAAATGCCCACAGATGGCACACTTGGAATTTCCCAATCAGCTGTCTCCACATGCCTAGAGCTGTTTCTCGAGGCACTACTGCACAGGAAAGCACAGTATATCAATTTCCCATGGGATGCCCATGAGCAGCAGGCCATCCAACAGGGCTTTTACAGCATTGCCCAACTACCACGGATACTGGGTGCAATAGACTGTACCCACATAGCCATAAAAGCACCATCACAGGATGGGGAAACGTACATGAACTGGAAAGGATATCATTCAATGAATATTCAGGTCATATGTGACAGTCGCTACCGAATCCTGGATGTACAGTAGTGGCACGGTACCCAGGTTCATGCCACAGCGCCTACATCTTTAGGCACAGTGACCTGTGTGAAGACTCTGAGTGTGCACAAATACAGGATGGATGGCTAATTGGTAGGTGCATGTGTAACAAAACTCAATGGTACATACATGTAATGCTGCAGACAGCTGACACAGACCATACTGCCAGTATATAAGCCAATGAGACCAGCACAAATAGCAATAACACCGGACCACACAGAGCAATAAGACATGACACTGTGTGTGCACCTGAGGACTAGTCAGGCACATGCCACCCCTTCATGACAGAAATACCCATGGACACACAACGAACAAACAGGCAACACAGGTATGGCACTGAGGGTGCTCATAGATGCCACTGTGCAGTGTGCAGTGACACATGACACGCAACCATGACCATGAGCAGGATGGCACTGCCAATATGCATCCCACAGCCCAATCACATGCACACAGACATGTGTTACACATCTGAGTCTCCCCCTCACCTCCAGATGGAAACACTGGTAGGGCATTGCACAGCAACCCAGATGTGCAGTGCAAAGAGGAAGTCAGATAATGGTAGGCATACTGGTTCTACTCACAAATACATGTGTGATCAACCCAGCAGATGCAGGGAACACACACGTTACACATGTGGACATGCAAAATTGGGTGGACAGTGTGAAATGAGTGAAAGAGCCACTGGGTCATCTGTGACACACAGCATGCATGGTGGAAGGAGGACATATGTGGGACAGCAGAATAGAAGCACACAATAGTCACAATGTATATACAACCACTAACTGTGCCCTCATGTTCACAGGTGACAGTGGATACCCCTACTGCCATAGCTAATGACGTCAATAAGAAGACCACAGAGTGCAGGAGAAACATGCTATAATGAAGTGCATGCAACCACAAGGTCCATGATTGAGTGCACATTCAGACTCCTGTAAATGAGGTTCTGGTGCTTGGACTGCTAAGGAGGTGCACTGCAGTATGCGCCCTGCATGTCATGCAAAATCTTCATGGCCTGCTGTATCCTAAACAACTTTGCCATTGAAAACAGAATAAACATGCCTGATGTGAAGGGAATCAATGACAGTGGCAATGACGGGATTGACAATGAAGATGCCAATACAGCACCTGCTAATGCACATGGCCGACAACCAGCAAGCACAGTGGCAGCTGGAAACAGAACCAGGACACAAATGATAAGGAATCACTTTGAGTAACACCATGCCACATAAACCACCACCATGAGTAATACAAACCATCAGATGCCTACTACAGTCACACATGCCACACAGGGTGCATGTGCCAACTGGGCCACACTACTTCATGGGGACATGTACGGACACGTTGAAAACAACTGCCCAAGTACTCATGGTACACAGAAGCCGGAACAACCACTGACATGCATGATCTCCATAATTCATATGCCGTTCTGGCAAAGTGTGGTTCCTCTATGGAGGCACCCACAGTGGAAACCAAAGAGGATGCTGGGAACCTCCATAAAGGAGACCCACAGGAGGGTGGCATGGGACCCCACAGGGGAAGGAAACAACTCCTGTTGGGGGACTCCATTGTTAGAAGGGTAGAACGGGGAAGAAGGGGAGAGGGAGGTAAGGTGCCTGCCTGGCACCATGGCTTGGAGGGACAGGGAGCGAATCCTCAGGATGGCCGGAGCAGCTGCATGGGGAAGGGAGCTGGAAGTCATTGTCCACCTAGAGACAAATGACCTGGCTGAGAAATGGATCAGAGCAGTGCAGGAAGAGTTTGTGGAGTTGGGAAGAGGCCTTTGACAAGTAGCATGCACGGTAACCTTCTCAGAGGTGCTGCCTGTCTATGGCATGGGTGAGGCTAGGGTGCTCCACACCATGGGATTCAATCAGTGGTTGAAAAACTGGTGCAGAGCTCAGGGGTTTGGCTTCACTGGGGACTGGGGTTCCACCTGGAGTGATGCAGGCCTATACTGGTGTGATGGTCTGCATCTGTCCAGGAGGGGAACCAGAATCCCATGTGATAGGTTTAATTGCTTCATTGGCAAGCATTTAAACTAGCCAATGGGGGAGGCAATGGAAAGGAACAGAGAAATCCTAGCCCTCCCCCAAATCAGGGTAGTAAGTGAGGTAAACACCAAGATAGAGATGTCAATAGGGAGAAGGGCAGGGGTAAATGGAGAAAATGACAAAGGCAATAAGGACAGGGATGGGGCAAAAAGGGGTAAGGCCATCAAGAAATGGAGGGTAATGAGTACCAATGCTCATAGTCTGGGCAACAAGCTCCCTGAACTGGTGGCCTTGATGGAAGAGGGATGCCTGGATATCATAACAGTCACAGAAACATGGTACACAGAGAACCATGACTGGGATGTTAACATACCAGGGTACACAACCTACAGGAGAGACAGGAGGAGAAGAGGAGAGTAGTAGCTCTCTATGTAAGGAAAGGATAAAAGCAACTGAACAAAAGGATAAACAGGGAGGAGAGGAGGCACTGTGGGTCACCATAGAGACTGGAAATGGCACCACAATCCGCACAGCGGTTTTATACAGACCCCCATCTCAGGGGGAGAGAATGGACAAGGATATGATAGAAGGCATCCTTAGGATGGCAGAGAAAGGGAAGATACTGTTCATGGGGGACCTGAATATGCCAGATGTTAACTGGAGCACCTTTGCTGCATCCACATCCAAGAGCAGGGCCATTCTCGATGCCCTACAGGGGGCATGCCTCAGACAGCTAGTTTTGGAAACTACTCATGAGGGAGCAATCTTAGACCTCATACTGTCAGATGGTGACAGTGAGAGGATCTCAGATCTAGAAGTGGGTAGCCATCTGGGAACAAGCAACCAACAAACAGCATGGTTCAAGATAAACTGAGCTACAGAGTCAAGCCATACAAAAGTGAGGGCACTGGACTTCATGAGGGCTAACTTTGGCAAGATGGGAGAGTATCTCAAAAAAGCACTAGCAAACAGACTAGAAGGAGGGGTGGAGCAACAATGGGGAAACATCAAAATTGCCCTCACAGAGGCATCAAGCCTTTGTGTGAAGCAAATAAACAAATCAAAATGAAAGAAAAAGCCACTATGGTTTTCAAAAGAGGTGGCAGGGAAGGTTAAGGAGAAAAATACAGCATTTAGGAAGTATAAGGAAACACAGAAGGAGCAGGACAGAGAACTGTACCAGTTAAGGCAGAAGAAAGCAGGGAGGGAATTCAGAATAGCAAAGGCCCAAACTGAGGAAAAGATAGCCAACTCAGTTAAGAAGGGGAATAAACCCTTTTATAGGTACATCAGGGAGCTTAGAAAGACAAAGTGGGGGATAGTGAGGCTGAATAGAATGGACGTTGGGGGGGCAGAGAGGGGCAGTGATAAAGCAGGGATACTGAATGAATACTTCTGCTTGGTATTCTCAAAAGAGGAGGAGGGGAGGTACCTAATCCAATTAACAGAAGCACTCTGGATAAGGGGGTCGATCCCAGTCCTTTCACAGAAGAAAGGGTTCTGAAAGAACTCCTAAAACTGAAGGTGGACAAAGCAATGGGACCTGACGGGATTCACCCCAGAATTCTAAAAGAATTAAGGGAAGAACTAGTGACACCACTGACTACCCTGTTTAACAAATCATGGGAGGATGGTGTGGTACCTGAGGACTGGAGGAAGGTGGATGTGATTCCCCTTCACAAAAGTGGGAGCAAGACAGAGGCAAGAAACTACAGATCTAACAGTTTGACCTCTGTGGTAGGGAAAATGATGGAATCACTTCTGAAGGAAAGAATTGTTGAGTACCTAGAGGCCAGTGGAGCACAGGACCCAAGACAGCATGGGTTCACAGTGAGAAGGTCATGTCAGACGAATCTAATTTATTTCTTTGACTGGGTGACCAAAGTAGTAGACCAGGGAGGGGCTATGGGCATGGCTTACCTAGGCTTTAGCAAGGCATTTGACACAGTCCCACACAAAAGATTAATAAACAAATTAACCAGCTTGTGAGTGGGTCCCAGGGTGGTAGCCTGGGTAAAACATTGGCTGGACAACAGGAGACAGAAGGTAATTGTAAACGGAGTTCACTCTGAAGAAAAGGGGGTTACTGGTAGAATTGCCATGAGTTCAGTACTGGGTCCAGTCCTTTTTAATGTCTTATAAGTAACATTGCGGAAGAGGGACTGGAGAAAATATGCCTCTTGCAGATGACTTTAATGATCTGCAACAGGGTTGATACTATGGAAGGTGGAAAGGATAGAAGGACTTGCAGGTGGGAAGAATGGTCAGAAGTATGGCAGCTTGGATTCAATGCAAAGAAGTGCAAATGAATGCACCTGGGAAACAAAAAACCCAGGGGAGGATTACACAGTTGGGGGGGAGGTAGTAACAACAACAAAAATGGAAAGGGACCTGAGGATAATCATATCAGATGACCTTAAGGTTGATAAGCAATGTGGGAAGGCAGTAGGGAGGGCTGGGGGAATACTGGGATGGATAGAGAGAGGCATCACCAGCAAAAAACAGCAAGTTGTTATCCCTCTGTACGGACAGTTGGTGAGACCCCATCTGGAGTACTGCATCCAGTTCTGGAGACCCCATCTATGCGAGGACATAGACAGGATGGAGGCAGTCCAGAGGAGGGCAACTAAAATGGTGCATGGTCTGCAAGAGAAGCCATATGAGGAGAGACTAAAGGAGCTTAATATGTATACCCTTGAGGAAAGGAGGGAAAGGGGGGACATGATAGAAAATCTAAGTACATCAGTGGAATCACAAAGTCCAAGAGGGTAGCATCTTTCAGAAAAAGAGATGTGCAAGAACAAGGGGACACAATTTGAAGATAGAGGGGGGGACGGCTCAGGGGCATTGTGAGGAAGTATTTTTTCACAGAGAGGGTGGTGGACGCATTGAACAGCCTTCTTGAGGAGGTTGTGGGGTCTAAAACTGTGGGAGAATTCAAGAGTGCATGGGACAGGCATAGTGCAATTCTTGTGGGGGGTAGGAAAAAATAGGCTGTTGGTTAACTAGGATCTGCAGCTTAGCCTGTATATAGGGAAATGGGCAGACTAGGTGGGCCAAGAGGTCCTTATCTGCCACCAAAGTCTATGTTTCTGAGTTTCTACACTGCTCCATGGAGTGCCCATCATACAGAGACCAGTGCTAATACACAAACATTGTCTGCTGAATGACTGATACCACATGGCAGCAATACACAACAACACCCAGATTAGGACCCTGTAATCAGAGGTATGCACATACTACCACGGTACCAGGCAGTGCAGCACTACACAGAGAGAATGGTGGCATGGTGGAACATATGCCTGGATACCTATGCCAATAACATGCCCGTGTGACCATGGGATGGGCAATGTACCGACAGTTCTGTGTGCATATGAATGACACCCAGACATCAGGCATGACCGCATACAGCCAGACAGTAACACACTGTGGGTGTTGGGGAGTGTGTGCACATGTACGTGTGTGGTGGTGTGACAGTGAACTGGACCCGGTCAAGTGACATATGATATTCTAGGTCCACAGTGGTGTGCAGATGGCTGCACCACTACACCAGCACACCACCCCGTGGCCTATGTGCCCTGCTGGCCAAGGTTTTCGGTACTGTTGAGTAGTTGGAACATTGAATACGACAGACAGCCTGTGATCTCACAGATAGTGGGCCTAGTCCCTGGACCATGAGCACCATTGACAATACGTGACTGTCATGTCCAACATGGATGGTTGCCACCATCAGCTGTGTTCAGAACAGCTCTGTAGCACAACCCTGGTGGTGGCACATGCTCTGATGACTGGCAACACCCCCAGCTGGCACACCTATGGGGATGGGGTCCTAAAGAACATTACCACCATGGAAAAACATGGAATACTGAGACATAGGGGCACAGAGTACAGACAGGGCAGAGGTGAAGGGTACCACCGTAAAACTTGTGTAACAACAGTGGCATGGCACATGCCAATGGACACCATGACAGACCACAATCCCCCTACCCATGTAACATAGCAGTTGCATATCCCTGCGAGTCCAGCGGAGTTGCCAGTAATGCACCCCATAAAGGCATGGCCAACAGCCCTGGCACCCTATGCACCACACTGACTCTACATATCACCTCACCATCCCTTTTGGGGGCTGGTGACTGGCACAGCTCACCACACCCCTCCACAGCCAGCCACAAACCCACTGCTGAATGATCACCACCTCTGCAAATTGAAGCATGATGCAGCGTGATGCACTTGTCACAGTCTGATACAGGGTGACGCCAACCAACATTAACCCTGCTGCGTGATGCCACAACCTGTAATATAGCGGTGCCATGGCTGATGCTAATGCTACAGGATGTGAACATGTGGCCCTGATCCTGTGAACATAACTGTTGTGTACTGTGTTTGTGGTTAATGCAGGCAATATACTGTCACATCAGCCATCCGAATGTCAAGGAAATGAATATGCATGTACACAACACGTGGTATTCTGACGCCAACAGATGCAAGAGCGAAATATCTGATGCTGCATAGTCAGGCTCATGATCCGAGTCCATGAGTCACATTGAGTCATGTCATCTGATGCCCCAATATCAGCACCATGATCCAAGTCTGCACATCACGTTGCATCATTTTATCTGGCCTGGCATTGTCAGTATCATAATTGGGGCACATGCACCATGCTGCGTCATGTTCTCTGATGTCCCAGTATCAGCATCATGATCTGATTCCCTGAGTCATGTTGCATTATTTTATCTAGCATCATCAGCGTCATAGTCGGGGCACGTGCATCAAGTTACGTCATGTTATCTGATGCCCCAGTATCAGCATCATGATCTGAATCTGTGCATCACGTTGCATCATTTAATCTGACCCAGCATTGTTAGCATCAAAATCAGAGCCAGGGCATTGGTGTCATTCGTAGTTGTGTCATACGCACCCAGTTTGTGTCAGGCAGCATCCGAGGTTTGCTTGTGCATCTTGCTGTATAGAAAACCACCATTGGCATCACACAGCATTGGAAGCATGCGTGTGCATCATGCATTGTGCGGATCCATGGTCAATGTCACGCTGCGCCACTGTGTCAGTAATGGAATACGGCAATGCCCATATTGTGCTCCCCAGGTGCAATACTGCCTCCCCTGCACTGTGTGGCACAATCCATTGGGTAGACACTGCAGTGCCCTAACACAGTGGGAAGCACATGCTGGCAGTTCCACAGTCACAGTACTGTGCAGTCACAGCTCACGTCCATGGGAGGGGTGCTCAGCCTCACTCTTGTCCCCAGCACTTGCAATACTATTGGCTGACCAAATCTACCCAAGATGGCAGGCCCATGGTCCAGGAACACAAAGTTCAATGATGAGGAGACCATCAAGTTGGTCAGCTGTGTGACCAAGTAGTCAAGGATTCTGATGCCACCAGGCTCGGCTAGGCACCCTATGAAGACAGGGACAGGGTGTGGCACTGCATTGCCACCAAACTGCAGATGCTGTTGGGTGTCAAATGCACTGTCTGACAGCTGAAGCACAAAATCAATGATATGTCCTGCAGGGAGTCAGGAATCCTGAACAGCCTCACAGACCAGGCCAGAGAGGCAGGTGAGTGTCACACAAATGTATACAGTAGTACACAAACAGTGCCCTATATGTCGTGTATGTTCAGAAGCCTAATCCATGTGAAGTCACTGTCTCCACAGATCTGCAAGTGGCTACGATTGCAGAGGCCCAGGGACCCACACACCCAGATATGGAAATGACCGGTCAACACGAAGATGGCTCTAGTACTAACCAGGAGGGTAAGTAACACATCCAGTGTGTGCACCCTGTGCATAATCCACATGATGGATGCAATGATGGATGACAGGGATGACGTTCATGGATGTGCATGCCTGCCATATTTGCATCCCGAACAAGGCTGCAACAACTGACTGCATAGTGTGTGTGTGAGGGGACACAGGGTACATGGGCACATATGCACAGCACATACAGGTATTGTGTTCCAGTGCCAGCAGACACGCGGTGATGTTTGTACAATGCAGGACAGGCATGTAACACATATGACAGTGCACATATGCATCATAGCCATGCCAGTGGCATGCTGAACATGTCTGTCTGCATATATATGTCAGGCCATGTATGACAGGACTAGTGTGCCCACACATGGACATTGCCATGCAGTGTGACAATGGACATGGGGATAGCACACAGGGACAGCTGACAACACACCCACAACAGTACAGCTGTATGGGTTCAATGGACAGGTATGGTTAAGCATCCACCACCTAGGGCACACAGATATTATGGCTCCACAACAGGCAGAATTGGTGGCAGTCATACCAGTGTTAGAATATGTTGGGCTGTTCAACCCCGATGTTGCCACCACTGTTGCCTGTGCAAGTAGCATCCTTAACTGTGTCCAATGTTCTGCATGTACATAGACAGAGGGACACAGTCACATGTTGATGCACAGCAAGGAAGCGGGGGGTATTGGCTACTGTTGGGTTCAGGTGGAGTTGGCAGTTCTGCGGTGCATAACTGGCATCGGTGATGTCTGAACATGTTGTGTGCACACATATCCAGCATACACAGTGGGACAACTGTACACATTTGTGGTGATAGCAAACATGCACACCCACTGACTGTTTGGGCACAGGTGTGTGTCCCATCTTGTGCAACATATCGATGTTACACATGCATGCCCCTTGTGGCATGTAACACACAGCACCAAGAACATGCCCTACACTGGTGTGCCTGGCATGGACAACAGCATTGCCATGTGGACTATGGCCATGTACGGCATGTCTTACTGGCATTAGCATGGTGATACACTCACAGACAGCATCGCTGTTCGTGTGTGTGTGTATGTGTATGTGTATGTGTTGCAGAATGCAACTCATGTCACTCCTCACTTGTTGTTGCAGGGAACAGTGACTATGATGATGAGGATGATGATGATGAGGATGAAGTGGAGTAGCCATCACGGTGTCTGAGAGCACTCATGAGGGCAATGAGGATCCTGAAGCTACAGGAGGCCCGTCGTTATGCCGAGTGCACACATGAGGTGCAGGCTCGAGTGTGTCCAACACATGGTGGAGGACATGGTGGTGAGCAGTCATCAGGGCCTTAGGATGGTTCCAGTGGATATCAGGACCCACAGGCATCTGCAGTGGAAGGTATGCCCCTACAATGCACACAAAAGGTGGCTGTTGACTCTGACACAGTGGTAGATGCCACTGACAATGCAGATAACACATAACAGGACACTAGGGACAGGGAGACAAATGAGGGGCAGCCCATATTGCCTGATGCACCAGCAGGTGATGGGCAAGGCCAGAATGTTGATGGGGATGGGTGCTGTAGGCATGTCTAGCCATGATGACCATGTGCAGCATGTGGTTGCCACTGCCAGATGTCAGCTACAGGATGTGGCAAAGCAGTTGGGTAGCTTACTTGCATCCATACAGGCTGTGGTGGACACACTTGGGGAGCTTGAGTGTTAGTCCATTGCTGTCACCCATGCGTGGACTGTCGTCATGGTAGGGACAAATTGCATATGTAGTGTGGCACAGTGCACATTGGAGAAATATGTACAGACTGTGCCACATTGCTGGGGGGGTCTGTTCTTTTGTTCTATAGTTTATCTTGTGACTTTATGTTGCATGTGCGGAAATGCACTGTTGAGACTGTCTCCGATGTCAGGACTTTTGGCATAGTATGTATGTAATGGGCCATGATGAGGGGATTATAATAATAACAATAACTTTATTTTTAAAGCGCCTTTCAAAATATCAAGGCACTTTACATATCAAAAGCCACAATATACAATGCTAATTAAGAACATATAAATAGGATAAATACATGACAACATCATATGTTAAAAATAAACAGTAAAATCATCCATACAATCAAAGCATAATGTTAGCACTCAGATTTCATTAATCTTCCGAAAAGGTCATATTCCACAGGTAAGTCTTCAAGTTTTTGTTAAATACCTCCACAGAGGTGCACTCCCTTAACCAGCGAGGTAAAGAATTCCAAAGAGTGGGTGCAGCATAAGAAAATGCTCTACTGCCAGAAGATTTTAAACTCACACTTGGAATCTCTAACAACCCCTCGTCGGCCGAGTGGAGCGATCGGCCGGGGCAGTAAGGCACCAGAAGTTCTTTCAGATAGGTCAGACCCTGATCATGAAGGGCTTTAAAAGTCAATAAAATGACTTTAAAGGTGATCTGCCACCGTATAGGAAGCCAGTGCAGTTCGCGCAGTACCGGGGTAATATGACTGAATCTCCTTGTGCCAGTCAAAACCCTGGCTGCAGCGTTCTGCACCAGCTGTAGGCGACGGATTTCAACCCCAGAAAGCCCAAAGTAAAGGGTGTTGCAGTAGTCCAGACGTGAGGACACAAAAGCGTGGACCAACATTGGCAAAGATTCAGACGGAACAAGGTGACGCACCCTGGCAATATTCCTAAGATGGTAAAAGGAAGTCCTAACAATGGCCGACACCTGAGATTGAAGGGTCAGCCTGTCGTCAAGGACAATCCCAAGGTTACGCACCCATTGAGAGGTCTGAAGTGACACGCCATCAAGGAAAATTCCAGAGGGCGTGTCATCATGTGACCTCGCTATCTGACCACCAGGGTCCACCACTAACACCTCTGTCTTCTCTGAGTTCAACATTAACCAACTAGAATCCATGCACCCTTGGATTTCTTCCAGACAGTTATTAAACACCGAGAGAGCTCCATCCTTGTCAGGTGCAAAAGACAGGTATAGCTGGGTATCATCTGCATAGCAGTGAAACCTCAGCCCATACCATCTTATAATGTCTCCGAGGGGCAGCATATACACTGCGAATAACATGGGTGACAGCACTGAACCCTGAGGCACCCCGCACAACAAAGAAGTTGGACTGGAGGAATAAACCCCTGACACAACTCTTTGTGATCTCCCAGTAAGGAATGAAGTGAACCATTTTAAAACAGTTCCCAACATTCCACAGAGTAACCTCAGGCATGCTAACAACACCAGGTGATCCACAGTGTCAAAAGCTGACGAGAGATCAAGAAGAACTAGAATGGAACGTCTCTTCTGATCCCTCGTCCTCAGAAGATCATTAAGCACCCGAACCAGCACGGTCTCGGTGCTGTGTCTTTTACGAAAACCAGATTGGAAGGGATTGTAGACATTATGGATGGTTAAATGGTCTTCCAATAGGGCTGCCACTACCTTCTCAATAAAGGGAAGGTTAGAGATAGGTCTGTAGTTTGAGAAACAGTCTGGGTCCAAAGTAGCTTTTTTCAGCAGGGGTGTAACCACTGCATCTTTCAGGGAGTTAGGAAACTCACCTGACTCTAAGGAGCACCAGACTATTTGCACCATAACTGGACCAATGATCTCAGAACAACCCAAAATTAGGGGAGTAGTTCCAGGGTCCAAACTACAGCTCGTGGGCCACAATCTATGGATGATCCTCATAATATCCACGACCTCCAGTCGGCAAAAGGTACTCCAAGAGAATTGAGGAATTGTGAACTCGCACTGTTCCACAACATCACCCTTAGAGATTGCCGGACGCAAGCCCGCCCTGATGTCAGACACCTTAGTTGCAAAGAACCGAGCGAGTTCCTCGCACTCCAATTGCGAAAAAGCTTTTCAAACTTGCAGACAGTCTGGGTTACACAGTCTGTCTACAGTCCGAAACAACTGAGCCAGTCGATTCTGTGCAACTGCAATCTCCCTGGACAGGAATTCCGCCTTCTTATGGGTGATTGCAGATTGATAGATAGAATAATGTTCCATCAACATAAGGTGGTCGGCATCAAGGGCAGACTTGCGCCAGCAATGCTCTAACCTTCGCCCCTGTCTCCGCAACTCCCTCAGTGTCCCATCAAACCAAGGAGACCTGGGGTGAAGGGATGGGGGCACTCACGAACAGGAGCAGTAAGATCCAGGGCCACCGTAACGGCCGTATTATAAGCCGACACCAGTGCCCCTGGGTTACTGCTAGCCAACACGGGGGATGAGAGGTCAAGGACCGCTGCAAGGCCCTGGGAAGTAATATTCCATAATGGGCGGTACCTGACCATCTCCACAGGGGCAGGCCTTTTCAGGGGGGTGCAAAAATTGAACCTCACGGTGTGGTGGTCAGACCAAGTGACTGGTTCCACCCCCACGTCAGATGAATCAATCCCCAAGAGGGAGACTAAATCCAGAGAGTGCCCAGATTTATGTGTAGCAGTGGAAACTACCTGTGTGAGGCCCAAAGAAGACATAAGTTGGAGGAAGTGATTACCAAATTGTGAGAGTTCATCGTCGACCCAGGCATTAAAGTCACCCAGAACCATAAATCTGGGTGACTCAAATGACATATCGACGAAGAAGTCTGCTACTTCCTGTAAGAAACGTCTCCAGGTGGACGGTAGATGAGAGCGATTCGAACGCCTACACCTGCTACAGCTGTACACTCAAAGGATTCAGCTTCACCACATTCGTGAGGCCCAATTTAGTCTTAAAACAGACTGCAACCCCCCCCCCCGCAGTCCAATCTTGGGCGAAGTATCACCGAGTATCCAGCCGGAATCATGGCCTCCAATATGGGGCCTGAATTTTCATCCAGCCAGGTCTCTGTAATGCAAACCAGGTCAGCTGAACTAATAAGATCAGCTATAATAGCGGTCTTATTCCTAACAGACCTGGCATTGCATAGCACCGCCCGAGTTGGACAAACCTCGGAGGCTGTCCAGCCTTTCTGCCCACCAAAATTAACAGTGCCCTTGGGTATGGGCAATAGACATGGGAAACCCCGGTCTGGATTCCATTTCACACCAGGGCGCCTTCTGGACTTAATAACCCTGATACGGTGGTCCCGCTCATTCATCCTCTCCTGTTCGCCCACCCCCGCCCTCCTCACTCTCCCACGAACAATCCCCAGCACTCTACAGTGCTGGTAGGTCTCAAATTGCAAGGGAGGAGTATAAAAAGGGCGGAGGGTGCGAAGAGAGGAGGATGAATAGTGCACCACCGTGGAACCTGCAGGCCAACACATATTCCTGCTGAAACTAAACAATATACGTCAAAATAATCAAAAAACGAATCTAATCAAAAACTCTCACTACCCCTAAACAAAAATTAAAAAACTTCCCCACATCAAAACACTCTCACAGCTCTGAGGAGGAGAAAGTTAAACTAAACAAACATAAACATAATATTTCAAATAAAACAAAATAATACATCTGAAGAAAATAGTCCAAGTCCCGATGGTGCTCTCACTACCAGCAGGACTATATGTGGAAATACCATCAAAATGAGTGAAGACTTCCCCCCTGCCTCCAACCTGCCTAATCAGGCCTTACACACACCATCCAAGACCCGCAACTACAGGTACCCCGAGGCTAGACCAATAAGACCAACCCCCAGGATACCTTAAGAGTGCCCCACAAAATGCCTCCAGCTCCCCAGGGCAAGTGAAGCAAATCCCGCTCGGTCCTGGGCAGCGAGACCAAAATCACCTGGACAAAGGGGGGGGGGATAAAAGCCTCCCTGACCCAGCACACTGCTCCAAAACAATCAGGATGATCTGGCTCAATTCAAAATACGAGATGGACACCAGTCAGCAAATCGGGTCCCATCACTCACGGCACTCCAGGACAACACCACCGGTTCTTTCAGTCAGCTCTCCAAGATGATCTTCCATTCAAAACTTCAAAGCAACGCTGTCAGTACTTCCAATCCTGAACTTCTTCCTACGAATCCAGTGCAGCAAAAGGTCCAAACATCAAAGGGAAAATCAAAAAGGCCCCAAACTAGGACATCCAAGGAGCACCGGTCCAAGCAGTGGGACGCTAAGCCCCCTCAACTCCCAGCACGTGCCAATGCACAAAAACGCAGAGAAATGAATCAGGACCAAGCCCACAGTGAAGCTCAGCCATTTATTGCGCACAACCCACCAAAAAATGCCGAAAAAGCAGTCGACAGCAAAGAGGTACAACAAAACATTCGAACCTCTAAAAACATAAAGTTAAAACAAAATCCAAGTGATAAAATGGCACAAATGGTAAAGTGGCTTCAGAGTAAGTTCACAGAGACAAATTCAGTGTGACCGCCATCTGACGCACGCACGCACATGTACATATACGCACATTATGGATGGGCTCTGGAACATGGAGGCCTCGTTATTGTTGGACTGTTGTACATCCATATAATGTATGGTAGAACGTTGTTATAGGTAGAAATCTACCTTTTTATAACAACATTTTACCATCAATGTGACATCACAATGTTGTTAACCCATCGATGGCACATCACATCGATGGGTTAACAACCGGGAACAGGCTGCGCATGCTTGCAGCTTGATCAGGTGGCCATGAAACGGCCGTGGGGTGAGAGCATGACCTGGAGCAGAGCGGCGGTGGCACAAAAAAACTGCAGTAAGGAACTGCTTTCTCATTTTTTAAACATAAATGGTACCATACACTATAAAATATAATGTATGGTACATCGATCATCAACTGTTTTTTTTAACCCATCTCAACGTTGCCATGGTGACGTAAACCTCTCAAGCTTCGCTCTCAAGGTTTACATGGTCGCCCTGGCAACCTCTCGATGGTTAACAAACCGGTTAACAGTCGATGACCATACATTATCCTCTATATCATTGTTTGTTTACAGTATGCGTTTGACATACTTCATCCAGTTTTCACTGTTGTTGGATGTACATGTTTATGTTATACACAATATATACACTGTTGTTGTTACATGCACAATGTTGTCTGTGTCGTTATTTCAATGTGGGGTAATATGTGTTGCATTACAAGAGCAGCACACACTGCTGTGTATTGTGGGGCATATTGCAATGTACATGTAGGTTATGCAAGGGCCATGTCATGCACAGCATGGAAGAGCCTGAGGACAGTGCATATACACACACAGGATAGTGCTGCACATCTGGGTCTGTGGGTCTGCACAAGTGGCTGCCATGATCAATGTTCCTTGGCCATGTAGGAGAAGGGTGAACAGCTACCCCAGGTGATAGGGAAGCAGGGCAAGGTTGTGAAGGGGTGAAGGATGTGGCACTTACAGAGGGCAGGGTGCTGGAGGGTTTGAAGGCAGTGAGGTTGAATGAGGAATCACATCTGTGTGGCAATCACCCAATGGTGATGATAGAACTGGTGGAGTTATTTGTGGGTCCGCTCTCAGACCTGTTCAATACCTCTCTGGACACAGGATGCTGTCCACAGGATAGTAGGATGGCTCACATAGTGGCCCTCCACATGAGTGGCCTGAAGGAGGGACCAGTCAATTACAGACCTGTAGGCCTCACAACCAGGGGTGTAACCAGATATTTCTGTTTTGTACACACAATCTGCTGCTGCTGCCCCCTATGAAACAAAGTACACATCCTCTCAAACTGCTGTCCCTCATTTTAATACAAATCAGGTTATTAGATTACTTATCTAATCTCTAAACAGGTTGTACACATGTATATGTCCTAATTAGAAGTTTAAAGTGATACAGACACTAAGTGGTCTACACTAACTCAAATACACCCGCTTATACTGGTATTGGTAACAACAAATGTATTTGGTTGGGACAGGTACTCAAAATAACTTTACACAAATTTGTACAGTAGGTATGCCTGCCTACGCCCTTGCTCACAGCCATTGTAGGACAACATATGGAAGCACTCCTGAATAGAGGCTTGCATCCTTGTTTGAGGTACATAAACTCCAGGAAGTTCAGCAGCATGGGTTCCTCACAGGAAGATCTCGCCAGACCAGCCTCACTGGGCACTACAATTCCTTAACGCGGGTAATGGGTAAAGGCCATGCAGTTGATGTACTGTAGTTAGACTTCACCAGGGCCTTTGATTACGTACCTCATGGGTGGATTGGGGGTGGGTTGTAATATCTGGGGGCAGGGACAATGACGGTACACTGGCATGTGCACTGGCTGAAGTGGAGTCAGCAACAGGTGTTGGTGGTGGGGAACACTCATCCTGAAGGGTGGTGACAGGTGGAGTGCCACAGGGCAAAGTGCTGGATCCTGTGTTCATTGGGTTATTCATATCAGCTATCACACATGGCATTAGGAGCAGGGTAGGCCTGTTCACAGATGATACCATATTGGGGCATTGGTGGATGACATAGTGGTTTAGCAGGGGCTACAGGATGTCCTCAGTGCACTGGAGGAGTGGTCTGAGAAACGGAAATTGAGCTTCGATGCAAAGCAGTTCAAGTTTGTGCACTTTGGAGCATGTAACCAGGGGAGGGACTAATAGTTAGAAGTGGGCCAGACAGGGGACACCAAGGAGGAGAATGGCTTAGGGATGCTCATAACAGGTCATGTGAACAATGCAGCCTAGTGCAGGAGGGCAGCAGCTAAGGCAAACAAGATGCTGCGTTGTATTGCGAGAGGACTCTCATCCAGGAATAAGAATGTGATCCTGCCACTGTACAGGTCACTAGTCAGGTCACGTTTGGAGTTCTGCATGCAGTACTGGAGTTTCTTTCAGTGGAAGGATGTCAAATTGCTGGAGATGGTGCAGCGCAGGGACACTGATATGATCCAGGTACCAGGGGCACAACCTATGAGGACAGGCTGACTGAGGTGACTATGTACACCCTGGAGGAGTGGAGTGATCGGAAGCATATGATTGAAACCTTAGAATAAATGAAGGGATTGACAAAATAGGCAGTGAAGGGATATTGAAGCTGAAGAGGGGAAGTGGCACAAGAGGGCATGGTTCCATGTTGGTGGGTGGGAGGTATCGGAGAGGGATGGGGAAGGGAGGATTTTCTTCACAGAGAGGGTGGTGTGGAAATTGAACACTGCACCCGAAGACGTGGTATCCTGTAGGATGGTGGTAAGTTTTAACAGGGCATGGGACAGGGTGCGAAGGGGGGGTAAGCATGAGTGTGTGAGAGGAGGGTGGGGCAGGTGCATCATGAGGATGCTAGCTGCACATACGAGCATACCTGAGGGACCACGAGGCCTGTTTCAGCTGGCAGACTCGTATGTAATGTGTTCCATGACTGGGGATACTGTACAAGTGCATTGTGTGTCATTCCAGGGTATGCATTGCAGCTGCATACTGTAAAGGCCATGTATGTTGTGTGACACTGTACCAGTATACAAGTATCAGTAACAACCTTTGTGCACTCTACTGTCCTGTGTAGAATGCCTTGGTGTGGTTGCTACACACGTGACTTGCACGCATGTGATTGTTATGGGGGGTGGGAAGGACTTCAGCAGATATTGCAGTGTACAGGGGCCCAGGCAGGTTTGCATTGCATACACTACCATATCATGTATTTGTTTGTTTACTGCACATTGTGCATTCTCGGGCCAAGGCTACACAGTATTGTTGTCAGATGCATTATCCGTACAGTGGTGCATTGTGATCATGTCATGGTGGACCTAAGCATGGCATGGGCTGCTAATGGTGGTACAAGGAGAACAGTGCATCCTAATTGTGCATACATCTGTGTGTGTCACAGTACACTGCATCATGTGCACAGGGTGGGAGTCATGAGTGGGCATGGAAGTCCGTATACTCTATTGTTGTGTGTGTGTATATATGTGATTCCAGAGTGGCGTGTGGCATGTTAACCATTACAGCTAATGTTCATTGCAATGTTTGACGTCGTTCATCATCACAGCCATATTGTTACATGTGTTGTTGTGCTGTACGTCCTGCCACTCTGTGCACCTGCAGTGCCGTGGCACATCTCATTGCATGCCATTCTTCTGAGTTTTACTCCACTTTGCAACAGACTGTTGGTTTTGTACTGCTGAAGCCACCCTTTGTGAGCATCGAATGCCCAACACACCAGTACCACCTTGCTGCTGGGCTGCTGTTCCTCTCTTGGCAGTGTCCCTGGTTCCAGTGGCTGCACTGACAGAAGACACATGTGTCTCCTCAGCAGTCACCATTGCAGTGCTTGCCCTGCCCCTGGTGACAGCTGTGGGCCCATGTTGAGCTGCAGTGGTGGCCTGACATGCTCCTGTTGTGTGCACCTCTGTTGTCCCCCTGGGTACAACACATTGTTTGTGTGGCCTGCCCCTGACACATGCAGGATGTTCTGTGTGGACCTGTGCATCCTCGTTGTGTTCCACTCTGCATGCAGTGTTGGACTGTACACATTCACTGGTGACAACGGTAGCCAGTATTGTGGGTGAACGAGGGTTATCATCCATTCTACCGACAGTTGCCTGTGTAGTCCCTGTTGATGTGCATGGACATATGTCACCTGACTGTATGTCTGTGGTGCACTGTGGCCCAGTGGACTGTACAGTGGTGGTTTGACTGTGTTCCTCCATGCTGGTTGTGTTTTCACACGCAGTGGTAGCCTGTGCACCTTAGTGACATGTTGGTTGTGGTGCTGGTGCAATGTATACATGTTTTTTCATGTTTGTGGGGATATGGGTGGTTGTGGTGATGCCTGCGGGTCTGTCTGTGCATGTAGCCCATGCTCTCCTGTGTGGTACTGCATGTTTCTCTTGTGGTGTGGTCATTTGCGACATTATGGGATGCTGTCATGTCAACCTGTGTAGTGACAACCATGTTGGATTGTGTTGCTGCTATGCCTGTTGCATATTGCACCTGATGACTAGATACTCCGGATACAGGATACACATTGTTCTGAAAGATGGTTGGGTGGTCTGTGTTGCCAGGTGTTATGCGTTCTTGCAGTCCCAGGGGTCCTGCATGTTGGCTGTCATATCCACTGATGTGCCCATGACCACTGTTCATGTTTGTTCTGTATGATGTGCTTCAGCTGCTTCCATACACGGGGGTTCGTCTGTACCCATGCTCACCTGTGGCGGTATCCCTATATGGTGCCATGTGGTATATCATCTGTTAGCCAGCCTGCATGGGCACAGGACACATGTCATTATGTTGGGCATGTGCAGCAGGGTACCCATCTCTTTGGATGTTGCTGATGTCTGGGCTATAAATGTAGGCATGTCCCTGCATTGCTGGAGCTGATTGTCCATTGTTGACAGTTACCATGTAGGGGGGGATGTTGAGTACATGCTGTGCAATACCTGGCTGGCCAATGTTGTGGTGTGTGTCCTGGGCACTTGTGTCACACAGAGCATTGTGGCCTTGGATGCCAACATCATGCATGGGATGGCCATGTACCTGCCTGTTTCCCATGACCTGTGCTATTGCAGTGCTGCGGCCATGTTTTGTGAAGCCTGTGTTTGCTCCCGCTGTAACTGGATCTGTTACTGCAGTAATGCTGTTACTCTCTCCTGGCTGTCTGCTTGATGTTGGATGCATGCCTGTATACCCTGCAGTATGGCTTCCATGTGTGTGTTTGTCACCTGTGTATTGCTCACAATGGTCTGCATTGTGTTGTATTCCAAAAAAGGTCCCCTCGATGCGGGTAAGGTTTTCAGTGGTCATATTGGTGTGTGCCTCTAATGCCACACACAGCCTGATTATTCCAACTGCCATAGACTCCTCAGCATGCACCACATCCTAGAAATAATGTCTGAGGGCCTCGTCATTGGGTGTTGGGCTTCCATCACAATCCTGCTGTTGTGGAGTGCCCTCATGCTTGTCCAATTCCATTGGTCTGTCACCGTCTGTCTCACCAGCTCTGCCTTGTTCTGTGTATGCGGTACCACTGTCATCATCTGCAGCTGTTACATGGTCCACATCTCTGTTTTGCACACTACCTGTTGTTCTGTTGAATGTTGCAGGGCTGGGTGTGTCGGGCAGGTCGCCTGTATACCACTGTTGCTCACTTTCAGTGGTCCAGTCATTCATGTCACTGTGGTCCTGATGCACATCCTGCTCCTCCTCC
Organism: Neoceratodus forsteri; assembly: GCA_016271365.2. Lineage (NCBI taxonomy): Eukaryota > Metazoa > Chordata > Ceratodontiformes > Ceratodontidae > Neoceratodus > Neoceratodus forsteri. The sequence continues at coordinate 1,642,374,578 of CM057450.1, forward strand.
TCCCCCCCCCCTCCTCCTTCTCCTCCTCCTGTGCCACCATATCTATTGGTGTATCTGGGCTGGATGTTGATGTTGTTGTAGTGCTCATGTCACTGCTTGTCATGGAACTGCTGTCCTCACTGGTGTCATCTGTGGGTATAGAGCACATACATTATTAGTCTGTATCTACCTCATGCTTTCCTCATTAGTGTCTCCATGTTGTACTGTGTGGTGACAGTTCTGTCCATGTTGTGTCTGCATCAGCCTGTGTACAGGCTGCAATTTTTTTGGCAGCATGGTGCCATCTGGTGCAGGCTGTCAATGCTCTCTCCCATTCCATGGCACAGGCCAGTGTTGCAGACATTACCTGGATCCCAGCTGTCACACAGCATAGTTACTGTGCTTATGTGGCTCATAGATGTTACCTGGCACTACACATACACAGCATCATACAGAAGAACTTGGCCTTTCCGGGGTGCACACATGGTCAGCTGTGTGATGCACCACATCTGTCAATGCCCCCTGTGTGTGCTTGCATGCTGTCTTATTTGGATGCCTCTGTATGTTAGCGTGTCAACACATCTGATGTGTTGTGGTACTCCCTTGCTCTGGTGTGTGTGGTTGACATTGTGGCCTGTGTCTCAGGGTGTGCATGTTCTGCTGTGCTGTGTGCATCCCACAATGTTTGATGGGCATGTTGCACAGATGTGCCATGCATAGTGCATGTCCGTGGTTCTGTATATATGGCCGGTACACATCACTCGGGTGATGCACTGTCACAGGGCTACATGTGTGTATGTGCATGATCATGTGTGTGCCATCCACAGTACATGGAATGGGTGTCCTTGCCCCTTGTGTATGGACCCACAGCTGTGCAGGTTGTCAGTGTACGAGGCTGTTGTGCACTGCACAGTCCATGTGGTGTTATGTGGCAACATGTGCTTCATACACATTGCTGTCCACCCAGGCATACTCAGGCTGTCACATTACATGTAATGCACACACTTGTGTTGTGCATCATCACCTCTTTAACATTGACATGTTACCAGGCATCTCATCATTGGCTGCCCATGGTTGTGGACATTGTGATTGTTCTGTACCTCTATTGTCCAGTGGGTAGAACCTGCCTACTATGTCTTCCCACAGACCGCATGTGCCACCGTCTACCTACAGCATGTCACACACATGGACACTGCACTTCCCACATAGGAAATGCCCTAGGTGGATCATGGCATGGCTGGGTCAGTACATCATGGCATGCCCGTGACATGTCTGTTGCAGTTCACATGCATATCCACCTTGCAGTCCTACATGTCCCATGACTGCCCTGTTCCTGTTGGTTGTACATGTCATGCATTGCATTGGATGGCCATGACATATGCCCCCCTAACCCTGCCTGTCTGCCCACTTACTATTTGAATATTTTGTGGCTATTGGTCCTGTGTTTCTTCCCTGCTCCACCAGCATCCTGTGTGTGTGTGTGTGTGTGTGTGTGTGTGTGTCTCACTGTGTGTGTCTGGCAGTGAATCTATGCTGCTTACTGCACCTGTGTACCATTGTTCCATGGCTTGGGGAAGAAGGTCGAGGCATGACCATATTTGGGAGGACCTGCAGCCTGCTAGTGATATACATTTCAATTGCTGTCTGTTGTTGCTGATGGCCATTTGCCTATTTCCGGGGATCTTGTAGTGCAGGCTGACAATGCAGTGGATGGTGATAACACCATTCTGTTGTGTACTGCACTGCCATCCTGCCTGCTGTCAGGGCTGTGGCTAGGCACATAGGTTTGTACACCATTATGGAGGCCATGACAGTGTGTGTGTCATCCACAGTACATGACACTTCCTGATCCTACCCTCTGTTTGTGACCCTGTTATGCCACTTTTGTTTCCCCCCACCCTGCTTGATGACCCATGTGCACCAATTGTGTCACCTCTAGATGTTACTTGTGTGTTACTCTACAATTGTATATCCAAATGCTTTATTTTGCATGGGTGAGACATAGTGCAGTGGCCAGCTGTATGCATTTGCAATGTACTGACAGAAGGGCGGAATCCCATCGGCCAAATCCCCCACAGCAACATTTTCGACATGTTTAGAAAATGTCACTGTGGGGGACCCACCGGCAAAATTTCTCCCTTTCACTGAGTTTCGCCCCCCGTTCGAGTTAACTCCAACTCAGAGTACCCTTTACAACATAATCCTACAACTGTTAATTTTCCATCTGAGTTTCTTGTACGAGATGTTTGGTTAATTTTGACATTGAATTACTTTTCTTTTGGCAGGGATTTTTATTTTCAAATCTTTGGAACTGCCATGGGCGCCACTATGGCCTCCTCCTATGCCAACCTATTCTTGAGGAGTTGGGAGTGGACCATGGTGTTTGCTCATGGCAACAATCCATACCTGCCTCCAGATTACATTCTGGAGCAGGTAAAATTGCCATCATTATTGTTGTCTGGGACAGGGACCAGCAAACAATTACTTCTTTCTTGACTCATTTGAATAATAATGATCTGACTTTAAGTTTTACAGCAAACATACATGAAATGGAGCTAACATTTTTAGATATTAAAATTCATACAGATGATAAGAGAAACATACACATCAGTGCTTAGTGTAAACCCACTAGTGGAAATACACTGCTAATGGCTACAAGTCCATATTCTACACACACTCGTCAGGCAGTACCATATCAGTGGTTTATCCACATTCAAAGAAATTGTTCAAATTTACAAATGCTTGAGATTCAGGAAGATACTTTATATAACAAATTTCTAAAGATAGGACATTCAAAGGCAACATTTGATTCAGCACGAGCTAAGGCATGTAATCTGAACCGAGATATACTTTTGACTTGCAATATCTGAAATTCTGATAATGCACTAAATAAAATTACATTAGTGACTGAATATATTAGCTTATCATCCAGAATTTCCAGTATTATAAGCAAACATCAGAATGTACTGAAGGGAAATAGTAGGCTATTTAGAGAATTAGGAGAAAGGCTCAGGATTACGAACAGATGGGGACAAACAACAGGGAATAGAGTAACAAATTCTGTATGCAGAAGTCCTTCAACTTGAACCAACTGGTTATCCTCACTTTCAGTGAGCTTTCACTGCTGTGGTAGATGCAGTGTCTGCAAACATGGCTCCACTGGTCATATATTGTTTCACCCAATAGGTGTTAGGAATGTACAAATCAGGCAATTAATGAACTGTGATTTAGATTTTGTGATTTATGTTATTTACCATGCACATAAAAAGATGTGTGTGTGTAGGTAGCACAATCCACCCTTTGAAAAAGCACATTCAAGAACATTTGCACCCCATTACCATAGATACAGCCGAGACCGCCATTGCAGTCAATTTTGCACAGATACATAATCAAGATACATCCTCTTTCAGATTTGTAATTATTGAGAGGCAACGACCACATCCCCGGGGAGGCAACAGGGTTCAGCAGTTACTTCAAAAGGAATCAAAGTGGCTTTATTCACTTTGTTCATAGGCACCCACTGGATTAATAAAAAATGTAGACATTTTACCATTTTTTTGAATACAAATATGAAACCTCTATGACAAATTGACCCAGCATTCATAAGTTGACAGGCTGTATAAGAAGTGTCTTCCTTAGAATTTAACTGAACTAATGTTTGTACTTTGAGCTTTTTTCATGTATTTATGCTTGATATTGTAAATTGAAAAGGTACACACATTGTGATGCAGTATGTATGTATTTAAATTGTTTTCTTTAGGAATGTATTTACTGCAGTACCTGTTGTTCTGGTGATTTTCTTTTTGTATGTGCAACTATGCTAATAAGTTAGTAGTAGAGAAAGACAAAGGGAGGGATAGTGAGGCTGAATAGAATGAACGGTGGGTGGGCAGAGGGGGACAGTGAAAAAGCAGGGATTGCAGATTAAGCAAAGGGCTGACCCATTGTTGGGAATTGATCAATATTTTACTCCTGATATATGTCTGATAGGGGATTACTCTGGAATCATGTTTAGGGAGCGTAGATTTTATATGGCCCTGATTTCTGGTTCATTTAAGAAGGTAGTTTTGCGATATTGGATGACGGAGTCCCCAATCACGTATGTGGAATGGTTGTGGGAAATGTTGTTTAACTTGAATATGGAAAAATTAGGAGCAGTAAGGGATAACCGATCCATATATACCTAAAAAAAAGTTTGGAGTAGCTTCTAAGAATTATATCTCCCAGGTGTAGCCAGTTGGAGTATACTGAGAGAGAGGTAAGTGAGTGGGCAGATCTTCTCATGGGGGTGGTAGGGAGAAGTGGATTGGGGTAGGGGAGGAGGGTGGTTTTGGACTTTGTTTGTGGGATGGGGGATGAAAACAGTGACTTGATTATTTACCTGCCAACTGTTTGATAGTATAACAGGTCTTGTTTACTTTTATTTTCCTTGGCATGTGTTGTATTTGGACAATAGTTCTTGTCACAATAAAATTTTGAATTTCAAAAAAAGAAAAAGCAGGGATACTGAATGAGTATTTCTGCTCAGTATTCACAAAAGAGGAGGGGGAAGTGCCTAATCCAATTAACAGAAGCACCTCTTGATAGGGGGTCGATCCTGTCCTTTTCACAGAAGAAAGGGTCTCTGCAAGAACTCCCAAAACTGAAGGTGGACAAAGCAATGGGTCCTGATGGAATTCACCCCAGAATTCTAAAAGAATTAAGGGGAGGAACTAGTGAAACCACTGGCTACTCTTTTTAATAAATCATGGAGGATGGTGTGGTACCCGAGGACTGGAGGAAGGCAGATGTGATTCCCCTTCACAAAAGTGGGACCAAGACAGAGGCAGGAAACTACAGACCTGTCAGTCTGACCTCTGTGGTAGGGAAAGTGATGGAGTCACTTCTGAAGGAAAGAATAGTTGAGTACCTAGAGGCCAGTGGAGCACAGGACCCAAGGCAGCATGGGTTCACAGCGGAAGGTCATGTCAGACCGAATCTAATAGATTTCTTTGACTGGGTGACCAAAGTAGTAGACCAGGGAGGGGCTGTGGACATGGCTCACCTAGACTTTAGCAAGGCATTTGACACAGTCCCACACAAAAGATTAATAGTCAAATTAACCAGCCTGGGAGTGGGTCCCAGGGTGGTAGCCTGGGTAAAACATATGCACAACAGACACAGAAGGTAATTGTAAATGGAGTCCACTCTGAAGAAAGAGGTTACTAGGCACCGCGAGGGTTCAGTATTGGTTCCAGTCCTTTTAATGTCTTCATCAGTGACATTGCAGAGGGACTGGAAGGAAAGTATGCTCTTTGCAGATGACAAAGATATGCAACAGGGGTTGATACACATGGAGGCATGGAAAGGATGAAAAGGACTTGGCAAGGTTGGAGGAATGGTCAGAAGTATGGCAGCTAGATTCAATGCAAAGAAGTAAATAATGCACCTGGGAAACAAGAACCCAGGGGAAGAATAAACAATGGGTGGGGAGGTAGTAACAACAACAAAAAAGGAAAGGGACCTGGGGGTAATCATATCAGATGACCTTAAGGTTAGCAAGCAATGTGAGAAGGCAGTAGGGAGGGCTGGGGCTATACTGGGATGTAGAGGGAGAGGCATCAGCAGCAGAAAACAGGAAGTTGTTATCCCTCTGTACAGACAGTCGGTGAGACCCCATCAGGAGTACTGTGTCCAGTTCTGGAGACCCCATCTCCGCAAGGACATATACAGGATAGAGGTAGTCCGAGGAGGGCACTAAAATGGTGCAGGGTCTGCAAGAGAAGTCAGATGAGGAGAGACTAAAGGAGCTTAATATGTATACCCTGGAGGAAAGAAGGAGAGGGGACATGATAGAAACCTTTAAGTACCTCAGTGGAATCAACAAAGTCCAAGAGGGTAGCATCTTTCAGAAAAAGAGACTTGCAAGAACAAGGGACACAATTTAAAGATAGAAGGAGGGCGTGTCTAGGGCAATGTGAGGAAGTATTATTTCACAGAGAGGGTAGTGGATGTTGGAACAGCCTTCCTGAGGAGGTTGTGGGGTCTAAAACTGTGGGAGAATTCAAGAATGCATGGGACAGACATAAGGCAATTCTTGTCGGGGGTAGGAAGAAATAGGCTGTTGGTTAACTAGGATCCGCGGCCTATCCTGTAGGTAGGGAAATCGGCAGACTAGATGGGCCAAGCGGTCCTTATCTGCCATCAAAGTCTATGTTTCTATGTGTTATACTAGGGTCTTCTGTTGATTTCAGTTGTTGATTATTCTTGTTTACTTCCCTCTCCTTCCTTCCCCTACTTCCAATATCAATTTTCAGTGTCAGCATAATGTGTTGTTACATTTTTAGGGAGAATAGATTCCAGATATTCTACTTTTACTGTTTAATTTTCAGTACACTAATCAGAAGTGTGAATATGAATGGATTTTCTAGGGATAACATATTCATATGCATTTTACAATGACTAGTATCTACCCCCTTCCTTTCATACCCCACAGTCTATTGTAAACATAGGAAGAACTTTCTAAAAGTTTTCGTATATATAACTGGATGTATCATTTGGGTTTTTCCAGTCCTTCCACATTTTATTTATTTCAGCCCATGTTTATATATACAGTACTTTTAATTCCAGTTCCTTTGTGAGAGGTTTAAATGCAATGGGGGAGAGCCAGGAGGGTCAGGAGGCTTAGGAACACCCCCCCTTCCCCATGGGAATATGCAGGAATGTAAGCTGACTACAGGAACAGCTAAAGCAGGCAGGGAGGGGCAGGCAGTCGAAGAATGTATAACGAGTGATATGGGGGGGGGCAAGTGCACATAGGAAAGGAAACCGGACTGGGGTAAGACGCTGGAGAGGGAGAATGAGAGCAGAGGGAAGGACAGTCTGTAAAACATGGAAGGTTATTTGTTTATTGAGTAGAATCGGAATTACAATCCTTTGAGTTATAGACTTTTTTGCAAAGGCTCCACGTCAGTTACAAAGAATGGAGGAAATACATTTACAGTAAAAAAGAAACATATACAAACAGTATTAATGTAACAGTACAGGGTTATGCAGTTATAGCTTTATCTTATTTAGACAGTTATAATAACGAATGCCCGTAGCCTAGGAAGTAAGGTTCCAGATCTGGAGGCCCTGTTGGCAGGTGCACACCTTGACATAACAGCAATAACAGAGACGTGCTACTCTGCTAATCATGGCTGGGAATTCAATGTACCAGGCTATACACTGTTCAGGAGGGACAGGAAGGGTAAAAAGGGTGGGGCAGTGACCCTGTACATCAGAGATGATATAAAGGCTACAGAATTTCAGGGAAGCTAGGGGAAGGCCAAAGTAATATGGGTCACTCTGGAGCCAGAGAATGGAACAGCACTACACAAAGGGGTGATCTACTGACCTCTGGCACAGAGGGAGGAAGTAGACAGGGGACTAGTGGAGAACATGCATGACATGGCAGCTGTAGGTGAAATCCTACTACTGATGGGTTTCAATATGCCGGATCTGGATTGGGCTATGTAGGTGACTGCTTCAGCCAGACGCACAGCCATCCTGGAATCCCTGCAGGGTTTGGCTCAGGCAGCTGGTGCATGAGCCAACCAGGGACAAGTCAATTCTGATATGCACCAGTGATAACAGAGTCAAAGAAATACAGGTGGAAGGGCAGTTGGGGTCCAGCGACCACCACACGGTGTGGTTTAGCAATGAGACATGGACTCAATTAAGCCACACAAGGACAAGAGTATTAGATTTCAGGAGGGCAGATTTCACTGAAATGGGTAGATGTATACCAGCAGTCATGGGGAAGGGAGAGGTAATACAGGGGTTAGAAGAACAATGGGAGAAACTGAAAGGAGTCATAGTGGATATACAGTAACAAACCAATGCATTAGGATAGTGGCGAAAGGGAAAAGAAGAAGGAAACCACTATGGTTCTCCAAAGAAGTGGGGGACAAAGTCGGGGCTAAAAGGCTGAGTTTCAGGAAATATAAGGGGAGCCAAAGGGAGGAGGACAGAGAGGTGTATCTTGAATGTCTAAGGGAAGCAGGGAAGGCTATTAGGAAGGCAAAGGTGAAGACAGAAGAGGGCTTAGCATGATCTATAAACAAAGGGGATCAGGCATTTTATAGGTACATCAGTGAAAGAAGAAAAACGGGGGGGACTGTGAGGCTCAAAGGGGAGAAGGGAGAGTGTAAGGAGGGGATCTAGACAAGGCAGAAATACTGAGCAAATACTTCTGCTCAGTATTCACTAAGGAGAAGGAGGGACAGAGGCAATGGGGGGGGGGAGTGGACACCAGTCCATTCACAGTGGAGAGAGTTCTGGAAGAACTCACAAAGCTGAAGGTGGATAAGGCCATGGGGCCAAACGACAACCACCTGAGGATATTAAAGGAGCTGCAAAGGGAACTAGCAGAGCCTCTGGCAGCCCTGTTCACGGAGTCACTCAACATGGGTGTGGTTCCAGAGGACTGGAGGAGGGCACATGTAGTCTACTGCACAAAAGCGGCAGTAGGGAGCAGGCGGGGAACTACTGGCCAGTCAGCCTCACCTCAGTGGTGGGAAAGATCATGGAGACACTGCTGAAACAAAGGATAGTGGCACATATAGAATCCAGCAGTGCTCAGGATCTGAGGCAATATGGATTCACAGCAGGAAAGTCATGTCAAATGAATGTAATAGATTTTTTGATTGGGTGACTTAGAAACTAAATCAGGAAGGGGCAGTAGATGTTGCCTACCTAGATTTCAGCAAAGCCTTCGACACCACCCCCCCTTAGGGGGGCTGATTAACAAGATGGATAGTCTGGGCATGGAAGACAAGGTGCTGAACTGGGACATTAGCTGATTAACAAACAGGAGACAGAGGGTGGTGGTAAATGGGGTACAATCTGGGGAGAGAGGTTGACCAGTGGGGTACCACAAGGATCAGTACTAGTACCAGTCCTGTTCAATATCTTCATTAGTGGCATTGCAGAGGGGCTGGAAGAAAAGGGCTTCCTATTTGCAGATGACACCAAGATCTGCAACAGGATGGATACTCCAAAAGGGGTGCAGAAAATGAAGAGGGACCTGGAGAAGCTTGAAAGATGGTCAGAGATGTGGCAACTGAGGTTCAGTGCAAAGAAGTACAAAATAATGCACCTGGGTAGGGGGAACACTGGGGAGAGCTACAGGTTGGGGGGGGAGAAGCTGACTGTCACCAAAGAGGAAAGGGACCTGGGGGTTATAATCTCTGATGACCTTAAGGTATCATAGCAGTGCACAAAGGTGGCAGGAAGGTCCAGTGGCATGCTGGAGTGCATAGGCAGGGGTATCACTAGCAGGAGGTGGGAGGTGGTCATGCAATTGTATAAAACATTGGTAAGGCCTCACCTGGAGTACTGCTTGGAGTTCTGGTGGCCACACTTGCACAAGGACATAGATAAGGTGGAGACTATCCAGAGAAGGGCAACAAAGATGGTGAGGGCTTTCACCACAAAACATATGAGGAGAGACTAAGGGACCTCAATATGTACTCACTGGAGGAGAGGATACAGTGGTGGGGCATGATTGAAACTTTCAAGTACCTCAAGGGCATAAACAAGGTGCAGGTGAGAGACCTTTTCCAATGTAGAAAAAGTATTAGAACAAGGGGGCACAATATGAAATTGGAAGGGGGTAGATTAAGAGGCAATGTGAGGAAGTTTTTCTACACAGAAAAGGTAGTTGAAGCTTTGAATAGTCTGCCACAGGAGGTAGAGGGGCATAGCACAGTGAAAGGGTTTAAGCATGCCTGGGACAGGCACAAGAGAAGTTTGAGAGGGGAGGGATTGATGAAAAGCCATTGATCACAGGGTCAGTGGCCACATACAATGTATAGGACCTACAGGCATACTGCATGGGCTTACTGGTCCTTATCTGCCAACAATTTCTTTGTTTCTATGTTTTTGTAAATAATCTGCCCTTCCTTTAACCTATTATTACCTATCTATTTTGGGATATATTATTTCTGGTGTCCTTATTGTTTATATCCCAATACACTATTTACTTGAGTGCTGCATTTATGAAATGATGATAACTTTCAATTGCTGCTGTCAGCTCCCCTTTTCTTCCCCCTCCCCACTTTTATAGGATGCACTTTACATAAAGTCTCCAGTTCATTAAAAATAGAATAATAGATAGGTTCCTGTGCATTACAATGTAGTAATTCCATCGAGATGTTCTGGGGACATTGGGAACCTCGAGATGAAATTACTGCATTGTAATGCACAGGAACCTATTTTTTATTTTTTTTAATATATGGATGCGATTTTCGATTTTGTTTTCTCTCAGGTGGTTGGCAGCTGCAGCAAACAAGTCTTTCCGTCCTGGCCACGCGCCACACTGTCTCACTGCTCAGTGTTTTTTTTTTTTTTGTTTTACTGAAGGACAGCCTACCTTTTCCATGTCTGGGGAACGCAGGGTCAGCTGGATATCTGTATTTTTCAGATATTTAAAAGCTGCAAAATGTTCCAGTTGAGAAACACTCTCGGTAAGCGAGACAGTGGCCGCCATGTTTTTCGAACAGTCCTTCCTGCCCTAACAGGAAAAGTGGCCAATTGGAAGGCACGTTTTGAAAGATGTTGGGAGCTAGACTAGCGCATGCGCTGTTGTGATTTGGTGATAATACTATCGTTCAGGTCCCCAACGATAGTATTACGGCACCTGAACAATGGTATTATCACTCCTGAAGTTTAGTATTATCACTTTGGGAATGATATTATAATGGGAAATTTTTTGTATGCTTTTTTACTATATTATTTTCATGATCCATATATTAAATTGTTGTTTACTGAACCATGCATGATTTGTACATTGCATTTCAGATATAATTGTAATTCTATATTGCTGCTGACATTTTTCCTCCCACCCCTTTTTCTATTACGTATCTTATTATAAGTGTAGGAGTCATTTCAAATAAAGTCTCCTATCTGGCAGATATGCATGTACCACCTAGGATTTTCTAACTTGATTTTTGTAATAATTCCTCCCTCTTGCACTCCTTGCTTTATCTTCTTTTTTCTGTATTACTCCCTAGAAACCTGGACTTTTGACTGACTGTAAAAATATATATCGTTTTGCAGTTTGTCTCTTTTGCAATGTTAAGATTGAACTGCATAATCACTTTGGAGTTTCTATGTAATCGTCAACAGATGTTTATACTTTGTGTCTAGCTTATGCAGGTGATAGGTATACAGAATATATGATGCTATGGGTTGGATTCTCAAATGCCCCCGAATGCTGCAAGCCCCAGGTGTGCTGAACATATGGCACACAGGGCGTGTGGCATTCTCCCGGTCAACGACCGGGATTGACTATCCCATGCACCAACTGTAACAAATTAGACCAACTTTTTCTTGTCTAGCTTGCAACAATCCTGGGTACCCTTTTTATGGGGCTTGTGTCAAATCTTTGGCACAAGCTGCCATAAATTGCATTAAGTGTTGCAACTGCACCAAACCTACTAAAATCGTGTGCAGTGGTGACAAATGTGTTTGGTGCAGCTGCACCCAAAAAAAGGGTTTTATGCAGGGCTTGAAACAAGTCATGCATCACCATTTGAAAATTGGGCCCCATGTCTCTAAATCAGCACTTCAAAAGTAACAGAAATTCCTATGCTCTACACCCCCTGATGATGGGTCACATAGAGACCTGAAGCACCAGGGTCTTGTGCCACTGCATTTGAGGAGATGCTGAATTCACCATGAGTTCTTTGCACTTTTGAATTTGGTATTTTTTTGTTTCCCTCATGAGCAGCATGTTTTTAGTTGTAAGCCAAATTTATGTTGCTCAAGCACACACATTTAAACCTCCTAATATACAACAACTAGGCTCAGTTCTGCTTCTACTTTAGTAAAAACATACTAAGGACCTAGCATCATAATCACTTTTCCTACTGGCTATACCCACTACAGTGCCTAAGCATTCCTTTCTAAGTCAGTTGATGAACTAGGGAATAACAATTTGCAGGGGTTCGGTGGGGCAGCTGATGATGCACACCATGTCCCTACCTAGGAGTTCCCAAACTACACATTTTGCAACATGCATCAGAAGTCATCTTTGTAGCTCCTACCATCTTTTCCTCCTTCTCAATTGACTCCTTTTTCTCTTCATATGGGAAACATGACATTTCTTTCCTAAGGTATCATTGGTCTAAGGGGACCTTGTCCCTGCAGTATCTCCAGGGGTGGGACCATCCTCATCAAGGTTGCTATATGTTTGCAGCACCTCAAACAGTATATAGGCCATGTAGAAGGAACAAAGGGAGCATACGCCAAACCTACAAGCACAAATATTTAAACATCCTAATGTGCATTAACTGTTATCATTCCCACTTCCACTTTAGTACCAATACTCGATGCACCAGTGATTGTTCTGTTCTTTGATTTGTATAAACTGAATAGAAATATTAGAGAAAGTTTACAGTTCTCCTTGATTTAATACCACTAATATCTTCTTTTCCACTGTATTGACATTATTTTAACTTATTACTTTTTTAATTTATTTAATTAGTTAATGTTTGTTGACTGGGAAAGGAGGGACAGACAATACTGCCCATTTTAGCCACATCTCAGGATACAGATGTAAATCAATGAAAATTGAACCAGATTAATCTGTTGGTGATTTTTAATGCTACATGAAACATAGAAACACAGAAACATAGAATTTGATGGCAGATAAGGACCACTTGGCCCACCTAGTCTGCCCATTTTCCTACCTAACAGATAAGCTGCAGATCCTAGTTAACCAACAGCTTACTTCCTCCTACCCCCCACTAGGACTGCCTTATGTCTGTCCCATGCATTCTTGAATTCCCCCACTGTTCTTGACTCCACAACCTCCTCAGGGAGGCTGTTCTATGCATCCACAACCCTCTGTGAAAAATACTTCCTCACATTACCTCTGAGCCGTCCCCCCTCTATCTTCAAATTGTGCCCCCTTGTTCTTGCACATCTCTTTTTCTGAAAGATGCTACCCTCTTGGACTTTGTTGATTCCCTTGAGGTACTTGAAAGTTTCTATCATGTCCCCTCTCTCCCTTCTTTCCTCAAGGGTATACATATTAAGCTCCTTCAGTCTTTCTTCATATGTCTTCTGGTGCAGACCCTGCACAATTTTGGTTGCCCTCCTCCGGACAGCCTCCACTCTGTCTATGTCTTTGTGGAGATGGTGTCTCCAGAACTGCACACAGTACTCCAGATGGGGTCTCACCAACTGTCTGTACAGAGGGATAACAACTTCCTGTTTTCTACTATTGATGCCTCTTCCTATGCATCCCAGTATCCCCCAGCCTTCCTTACTGCCTTCTCACATTGCTTGCCCACCTTTAGGTCATCTGATATAATTCCCAGGTCCCTTTCCATTTTACTGTTGTCATACCTCACCCCATTGTGTACTCTTCCCTGGTTTTTGTTTCCAGTGCATTACCTTGCACTTCTTTGGATTGAATCTGAGCTGCCATACATTTGACCATTCCTCCAACCTTGCCAAGTCCTTCTCATCCTTTCCACTCCATCTTGTGTATCAACCCTGTTGCAGATCTTAGTGCCATCTGCAAAGAGACATACTTTTCCTTCCAGTTCCTCTGCAATGTCACTTATAAAGACATTAAAAAGGACCGGTCCCAGTACTGAACCCTGCGGTACCCCACTAGTAACCCTCCTTTCTTCACTGTGTACTCCATTTACTACTACCCTTTGCATCCTGTTTTCTAGCCAATTTTTTATCCAGGCTACCACCTTGGGACCCACTCCAAGACTGGCTAACTTGTGTATTAATCTTTTGAGTGGGACTGTATCAAATGCCTTGCTAAAATCAAGGTAGTCCATGTCCACAGCCCCTCCCTGGTCTACTACTTTGGTCACCCAGTCAAAGAAATCTATTAGATTCATCTGACATGACCTTCCCATCATTAATCCATGCCGCCTTGGGTCCTGTGCCCCAATGGCCTCTAGGTACTCAACAATTCTTTCCTTCAGAAGTTATTCCATCATTTTCCCTACCACTGAGGTCAAACTAACTGGCCTGTAGTTTTCTGCCTCTGTTCTGCTCCCACTTTAGTGAAGAGGAATCACATCTGCCCTCCTCCAGTCCACAGGTACCACCCCATCCTCCCATGATTTGTTAAAGACAGTAGTCAGCGGTGTCACTAGTTCTACCCTTAGTTCTTTTAGAATTCTTGGGTGAATCCCATCAGGCCCCATTGCTTTGTCCACCTTCAATTTTAATAGTTCTTTCAAAACCCTTTCTTCTGTAAATGGACTGGTATCGACCCCTGTCTTCAGAGTGTTTCTCTTGTTTGGTTTAGGTACCTCCCCCTCCTCCTCCTTTGTGAATACTGAGCAGAAATATTCGTTCAGTATCCCTGCTTTTTCACTGTCACCCTCTACCCACATTCCCTCCCCTTTATTAAGCCTCAGTATCCCTCCTTTGGTCTTTCTTCACTCCCTAATGTACCTATAAAAGGTCTTATCCCCCTTCTTAACAGAATTGGCAATCCTTTCCTTGGTTTGGGCCTTTGCTATTCTGACTGCCTTCCCAGCCTTTTTCTGCTTTAACTGATAAAGTTCTCTGTCCTGCTCCTTCTGTGTTTCCTTATATTTCCTGAATGCTAGCCTTTTCTCCTTATCCTTCCCTGCCATGTCTTTTGAGAACCATAGCATTTTTTTCCTTCATTGTGTTTAGTTGATTTGCTTTACACAAAGGCTTGTTGCCTCTGTGATGGTTGTTTTGATTACTCCCCATTGTTCCTCCACCCCTCCTTCTTGCCTGTTTGCTAGTGTTTTTCTGAGGCACTCTCTCATTTTCCCAAAGTCAGCCCTCCTAAAGTCCAGTACTCTTGCTTTTGTATGTCTTGATTGTATGACTGTGTTTATCGTGAACCACACTGTTTGGTGGTCGCTTGTTCCCAGATGGCTACCCACTTCTAAATCTGAGATTCCTTCTCCATCCCCATTTGAGAGTACCAGGTCTAAGATTGCTCCCTCCTGAGTGGGTTCCTATACTAGCTGCCTGATGCATGCCCCTTGTAGGGCATCAAGAATGACCCTGCTCTTGGATGTGCCTGCAACAAAGGTGCTCAAGTTAACATCTGGCATATTCAGTTCCCCCCATCAATGATATCTCCCCTTTTTCTGACATTCTAAGGAAGCCTTCTATCATTTCCTTGTCCATTCCCTCCCCCTGAGATGGGGGTCTGTATACAACCCCCATGCGGATTGTGGTGCCATTTCCTGTCTCCAGAGTGACCCAGAGTGCTTCATCTGCTCCCTGTTTACTCTTTAGTTCTGTTACTTTGATCCCTTCCTTTACATAGAAAGCTACTTCTCCTCCTCTTTTACCCTCCCAGTCCCTCCTGTAGATTGTGTATCCTAGTATGTTGACATCCCAGTCATAGTTCTCTGTGTACCAAGTTTCTGTGACTGCCACAATATCCAGGCAACCCTCTTCCATCAAGGCCACTAGTTCAGGGAGCTTGTTACACAGACTATGGGCATTGGTACTCATCACCCTCCACTTTTTGATAGCCTTACCCCTTTTAGCCCCATTCCTGTCCTTACTGCCTTTGCCTTTTTTTACATTTACCTCTGTCCTGCTCCCTAATAACTTATCTACCTTGGTGTTTACCTCACTAATTAACATGTTTTGTGGGGGGAGGCTGGGATTTCCCTGCTCCTTTTCAGTGCCTCCCCCCCTTGGCTAGTTTAAATGCTTGCCAATGAAGCATTTAAACCTCTCACCTAGGATCCTGGTTCCCCCAGACAGATGCAGACCATCACACCAGTATAGGTCTGCATCCCTTCAGGTGGCTCCCCAGTCCCCAATGAAGCCAAAACCCTGAGCTCCACACCAGTTTTTCAACCACTCATTGAATTCCCTGGTGAGGAGTGCCCTAGCATCACCCTTGCCATAGACAGGCAGCACCTCCGAGAAGGTTACCATATGCGCTACTTGTCTAAGGCCCCTTCCCAACTCTACAAACTCCTCTTGCACTGCTCTGATCCCATTCCTAGCCAGGTCATTTGTTCCTAGGTGGACAATGACATCCAGCTCCCTCCCTTGTGCAGCTCCTCCCATGATCCTGAGGATTCAATTCCTGTCCCTCCAAGCCGTGGCACCAGGAAGGCACCTTACCTCCCTCTCCCCTTCCTCCCCCATTTCTACCCCCTAATGATTGAGTCCCCCACCAGAAGTTGTTTCCTTCCCCTGTGGGGTCCCATGCCACCCCCCTGTGGGTCTCCTTTGTGAAGGTTCCCAGCATCCTCCTTGGTCTCCACTGCAGGTGCCTCCATAGAGGAACCACTATCCACCAGAAGAGCGAATGAATTGTGGAGAGGTACAGCTGGAGGGATGCAACTCTGTTCCACCTCCCTGAGCACACCCTGGTCCAGCCTCTCCTCTTTCTTGGTAACCTCTGAGGTAGTGGCATTGGTCCTGGTGGTCCCTGGGTGGGGGATGAGGTTTCATGAATTCTAGCCAGGTCAGCCTGGAGACAGGCAACCTCCTCTCTCAGACCAGAGAGGTGCCTGCAAATAGGGCAGCATCACAGCCTCCAGAATGTATCCCTGAACACTGCCGCCCCACAGCCATTGCACTGCACTGCTCCTATCATGTCTTATTTTGTGTCCCCTCTCCTGTTTCTCTGTATGCTTACTCTCTCATCTCCTTACAAGTCTCACCCTTCCTGTTCTGGGACAGCAACTTCCTATCTTCTTCAGTAGCCTCCTTCTTCCTTGCTCAATGTCAGACCACCAGCAGCTGGGGGGAAGAGTGAGCTACTTTTTTCCTTTAGGATTGACAATACCAATGTTTCTCTATGATCCTTCCCTTCCTACTGCCAAACAGGAAGTTCCTGTTGACAGTCAAATCCAGTGGCTATAAAAGTAGAACTGGCTTAGGGTGGGTGGGATGGAGGGCAATTTGTAAGAAAAAAGGCTAGCAACAGGAAGTTGTAATTTGAGTCTCCTGCTTTTATAGTGTCTAAGCCACACACCCAATTAAGCTCTCTTTCCTCCTACTGGTTTAGCAAAGTCAGCTGATACAGTACCCTTCCCAGCACAGAACACACACTGACTTTCTTTCTTTTCTTTTTCTAACCCTAAATAAGACCCCTTCTACTTCTAAAAAAGTGTCTGTCTTCTTAATCTCAACAGACACTGACTCCTGCTGAGATATAAGTGTTAACTTAATAAGAAAATGTAGCTTCTTTTAGTTAGCTGCTTTCTGCTCTACAAGCAAGGCTAGCAACAATCTATATGAAAGGCAGAATAGCCTAGTAGTTACAAGATAGACTTTTACTACCCCTTATATGTAGCCTGCTTTACCTCATGCCAATTATTGCATTGGGACCCTAAGTGGTTCAGCTAAATTCTCAAACCTGAACCAAATGCATGAGCCCTATATCAAAGCCAAACCAAATATAACAGTGATCAATGGTATCCTGTGAGGTAGGTGAATGAGGAAGGGTGCCATCTGTAACAGTGACTCCTTCCTGGTGCAATCCCTCATGGCAATGGGATGGTAGGGCGACCAGATGAGTGGGTGGGTGAACTGGGTGACAGGATGTTGCTATGTGTACATGCGCGGGGGGGAGCAAGCATGGTGAGCGTGGGCTGGGAGGGGGTGGAGGGGCTTTAGGGGGTGGCACTGCAGTGGATGGTCGAGGTGCATTGTGGCATCAGGGGTTAGCTAGTGGTTGGGGTGGGTGAGGTACCGCGTTCGGGTCCGGACGCTTGTGCAATTTTATTGCTCCCGCTCAAACCTTTTTTTTTTTTTGTACTCTTTATTTATCCACCTTCCTGCCTCGGTGTCCACTCCTTCGGACTGCTCGTACCTTCCGGACCACCGCTCTGGGATCTGCCTCTAGAGTGCTTCTTTCCTCCCTCCTAACCTGCACAGCAGGGTCTGTCCCGGAAATGGTGGTCTTGGGTGGAGCAGTCATCATCTAGGACCACAGAGGGGATTATCCGTTTTCTGTGCTCCCCCCCTCAACCCTGCCCCCGGGATACCGGCGCAAGGACGTACGTCCAGAGAGGTGACATGCAAATGCACATCTCTCTCAAGCGCCTGACAGCATCCCCAGTCCCGGACTCCATGAACGGAGCCGCCAGCCCCCTTGAGAGCCCGTGTTCCCACCGGCTCTCTTAGGATGTCGGGTGCATATTGCACCCCTGGTATCCCACCCCTGAGAGAGGAAAGCATCTGTTGGGATGCTCAATCCTCCCTCTCCTAGCCGACCCCCGCCGACCAGAGTCCGTTCCCGAACCCGGGTCGCCAGTGTGGTGCAAGGTGTGGCATCCAGCTCCTCAACCCTCAGCGCCACCGGCCGCCCTCAAACCTCTTTTAATGCCACCTGACATGCACCCCTGGAGTTGAGAATCCTTAAATAGGGGGATGCGGGGGACAAAGCCCCCAGCAAGGGGGGTGTGGGGTGGCACAGCCCCCCCAGAGAAAGCATTGAAAAACTGTCCTGGCACTGTTGTCCTGTGGGTTGTCAGAGTGCCGAAAATGTTTTTGGCACTTTGACTGTGCGATAACGGTGATCGTCTTTAGGTGTTCGCCATTATCACATAGACCCAGGATCAACTTCTCTAACTCTTCAACTGGACCCCTTCATATTTTTATTTCTTGAAATCATGTTGAGCACTGTCAGACAATAAACAGCTTTAGAAGTCTAAAGTTGTAATATTTTGTGGGCATACAAATATGTCTGTGCTGCAACTGTGCCATTATTTGCTGCCATAACATTCTAACCACTATTGTCTCTCCTAATCACTCTCATTTGAAGCTAATAAAATTGATATAAGAAATATTAGAAACACAGTAACAGTGATCCCTGGTAGACTCTGATCTGGAATGCTCTTAAGTAAAATGTAACCAAATCCAGGGTGTGTAGTGCTAAATAAGTGCATGTCCTCAGAGTTAATGAAGCTTGAGGCATTTTACTCTGAATGCAATAACAACACTAGGAAGAGCATTGATTTTACTGAAGCCCCCAGAGTAGTTTATTGTGGTTATAAAATGGCTTGCTGTTGATTAGTAAACAGGCTTTGGGGCTATAATAAGAAGATCCAAACCGTGACTGTGCAATGATGCGAAATCAGTGCATGGTCATGTGATCAGCATTAGTAAATAAGGTTATTTTCATTTTATAACAAATCTGGAGCATGCAAGCAGTTAAAGTGTCAAGATGTTCAAGTCATTTGCTGTGTAACAGATAGCAACATTAAATCCCTCTGATGACTTGCCATTACCTCTCTTGAGATAATGCATGGTTTCTTCCTCACTGCAGTGATGACAGTATACTGCACACAACTGAGTCAACAGGTTCTTAGCAATTGAATGCTATGTTTATCCACAAAGCATATGTTTTTAGAAGTGGATAACCCACATGAACTTCATTGCTAAGAGGAGAATTTTACTGTAAATTGCTGAGTTAAAACAGTGTAACCAAACTGTATAGTGTACAAAAACTAGGGTGACTGGCATAATACAGTGACATAATTTAGCAACAACTTAAGTAGTAATAATAATAAAAAAACAACGTAATTTAACCTCTGATGACAGACATAGGCCCCAAGCAGGGTGAGAATGTTTGTTTTTTAAACCAAGAATTTAAGTGTACCAGATGTCAAACCATTAAACATGTGTAAAGTATTTATATGGGCATCATATTTATCTTATTCCACTAGGTAATTCCAAAAAGGAAAAAAAAATGTCTGATGTTTTATAAACTCTAACCACTTGCCTTCACAGGAGTAGACATTGTTGTAATTACCATTTTAAAATTAAACATGATTATGGTTAAAATTCTGTGACAACTGCAAGAAGTCACACTTGTATCTGAATTTTCTGCAGCATGGTTCAAATTCTTCATGGATTTTTTAATGCATTGATATGAAGAAACTTCAAATTTACACAAAAGGATATAAACTAAAACATATAACATTTGCTTGAAATCTTAAAAGAACAATCAATTGTTCCTTCTGTCCAGCAGATAGCAACAACAACAAAAATCAATCGATCAATCAATCAATCAACTGATAACTAAAAAAAGAAGCAATTTCAGAGTCTTGTGATTTTGGTGAAAAGTAACTGAATATGAAAAAATATTGTTTTTCAGCAAGGATGCAAAACTGTTGAAAAAGTAAAATGTAGGGACCACATATTCAAAGGAGAAGTGTGGCCCAAAATGGAGATGTGCGGCGAATCTCAGAAAATGTGTGGAAGCGCGATATTCGAAAGGAAGAGATGTGTTGAGCATTTATGAATCCATGGTCATGTTGAAATAATATACACTGCTCAAAAAAAGGGGGGGTGTACATAAATATGCTGTGCATCCATATATTCAGCCAAAATGTGCAGTGCATCTGCTGCACATCTCAGAAGTGTACCGTACAAACTTAGGCAGACAAAAGGATGGCCTAAATCAGTCAGCCACCAACAGGCAGACCATGGAACTACAGGCAGGTCATCCTGAGACTGCTCTTGGAGGTGCACCAGGATGTGCCCCAGGAACCCACACACAACAGTCATGCTAGGATGGAAGTACCCAAAGCCACTGGTGCCAGGACACTACCAGCACTGCCCAGAGAGCCACCCCCCCACAATGCACCCAGATCATAGGCACCCACCAGCAACATGCCAGTGCTGTCGGGTGCCCCCCCAGCACACCGATGGAGCAGACAGCCACAATGCAGCACATGTACCAGGAGCTATGGCCTGCGCCCATGTGGCCTGCAGGACACCACCGAGTAGTGGCATGCAACAATGGTGAAGTCAGGGACAATGGTGCCCAGGTAGCATGGTGGTACTAGTGGCAGCATGGCACAGACCAGGGACTGACCTGTGGCACACACCCACAGTGGTACACCATAGGTGCACATGGCACACCTGTGTCCAGCCCACAAAACAGGGAGCCACAGACATGTCATCGATGCCTGCCATGCACTGTGACACCACCACAGGGGCACTGCAGTGGGTCTGTGTGGTGTTCCTGTGGTGGACATAGCACAACAGTGGGCAGCACGGGGCAGGGGTGGCACATCCTGTGGCCTCGGGGTGACATGGGCATACCTCATGGACACCCAGCTCCTCTGGTGTTGGGTGTGCAGCCACCAAGGACACATACATGGCCAGTGTTAGACTGGCCCACTGAGTTACCTGGAGTGGTCCAGGTAGGACCCACACACTCGCGTACCTGGTCACCTTCTGAACACCAACATTTCTTGCATGTATCGCCATGTTCATATCATGTGGGAGTGTGTGGGGCACTGCAGGTGACTGTAAGCTGCAAACATAGCTAGTGTTTCACATTCCTGTGGCACACCGATCAGAGTGTGTCACCCTGTGCCCTATCTTGTTGCTTGACCAGTTGGGCCCCCTATACCAAGTCCAACCATGTCCATGGCCATGGGTAATAACATTGTACATAGGCCAATGCAGTCCTCCCACCCACCCACACACAAACATTCCATCACAGCTGCCTGCTAGGCTTTAGTACCTCCAGTTCTCCTTTGTGGAGTGGTGGGGAAGCCCTGCAATGCTGGAACTGTGCATTCCTTGGGTATACAAATGTCCTGAATACATTTCAGTAATGAGGTGCACATGTGGGGAATGGGCTCAGAATGTGCAATGAGGCCATTTGCATATCCCAGATGAATATTGCAGTTTTGTGGCTGCACATGTGGCTACCTATTGTGCATTTCCCTATGCCCCGCACAGGTCTCAGGGCACCTGCCATGCATCTCCCACTGTGCGATCACATATGTTTGGGATATTTTTGTGCCGGTACAGCTCAACTGTGCAGTGCAGGCACTTACGCGATGCAGTCTGAGACTTCTGAATATAGGGCACTTGGTGTTTTTCTTTTGAAATAGATCGTTCCCCAGTTGTTAATAAGAGTGAGAAACAGATTTGAATAAATGCCTGGCCATTTTATTGCCAAGAGTTTTGTCTTTGATTTATATGCATTTTAATAAGTATTTTTCAGTGCTGAACATGTTTATTTATACATAGATACATAGACAGTGTCGGCAGATAAGGGCCTATGGCCCACCCAGTCTGCCCATTTAAGTCTGTAAGTTCAGTTTATGTTTTCCAAGAAGTCTGTTGCCCCTTACCCCTGACCTCCAGAATTTCTTTATGTCTATCCCATGCATTCTTAAATCCTGTGATTGTTTCAGCCCCCACCACTTCCTCTGGCAGGGTGTTCCACTTGTCCACCACCTGCTCTGTGAAGAAATTCTTCCTCACGCTTCCTCTGAATCGCCTCCCCTCCAACTTCATCCCATGCCCTAGTCCTGGAACATCTTTTTCGCTTAAAATAGTGCATTCCTGCACCCTGTTCCTCCTGTAAGATACTTGTATGTCTCTATCATATCCCTCCTCCCCTCCCTCCAGGGAGTACATGTTCAGTGCCTTCAACCTGTCCTCATAGGACTTGTGATGCAATCCATGCACCATCTTTGTTACCCTCCTCTGAACCTTCTCTACCCTGTCTATGTCCTTACGTAGGTAAGGTCTCCAGAACTGCACAGTGTACTCCAGGTACGGCCTCACTAGTGTCTTGTATAGTGGAATTATGACCTCCCTTTTCCTGCTGGTGATGCCCCTGCCTATGCATCCCAGCATCCTATTTGCTTTACTATTTGATTTTTACTATTTTTATTTGATTTGAATGCTGTTACAAGCTAGAACAACAGTATTTGAGGTTACAGATCTGACACATCTACCAGGGTGATCCTGAAGTCCAGGATAGGCTTCTTCTGCACGGACATGAGTTCCAACATCAGGCCTTCTGCATGCAAGCAAACTATTTGTTGGTGGGACATGCTGATATAGTAGGAGGCAGCCAGGCTGGTGGTTCAGGTGGGTGGTACAAAGGGGAGTCCAACAGTAAAGGGGCAGAGTTTGGGAAAGACATTTATTCAAAAACAAATGACAACCAGTGAAGGGAGGGAGACTGGAAACTTTTTTTTTAAGATGAAGTTGACTAGCGAAAGGAGGGGGTGAATTGATGGTATGGATTTAGGAAGTGGGGTGAGGGAGGGCATCACTACAAAGCAGAGATTTGGGGTCCAAGAGAGGAAGAAGGCTAGTAGACACCAGGAGAATTTTGTAAGCACAAAAAAAAAAAAAAGAGTTGTACGGGAAACAGATTTTTTTTAAGCAGAGTGTAGGTTGGGGTAACAGGAAGAGAGGATTGGTGAGGGAAAACAGATTTTTTTTTTCTGCAGCGTGCTGGCTACACTTATTCAGGACAGATCAGAGAAGACATAATAGCTTAATTTTAAACATATTTACCCAGAATAGATCAGCTAAGATGGACCGTCTCCCTTTCAGTGGGGTTGTGCTGTAGTGTGGTCCTTCTTTTATACATTTTTACAATATATTTGCACAGGGTAATCCAGGTGAAATACTATATCTCATTCTCAATAAGGTCCTATTTTTTTTCTTTTTCACTTTTTTACACTGTATTTATCCAGAAAGCACAGCTAAGATGCAATATCTTGTTTTCAGAGGGGGTCCTGATTTTACCCATTTTTATGTTGCTTGCATGCATGTGCAAGAAACATAGTGCCATCATCCGAGTTTTCGGAGGTGTGGCAGCCCTCTTCCAATTCAGTCAGTGTGTTTGCAGGCGCAGCCCCAGTTCTCCAATGCCTGCTGGAGCTGTCTATGACAGCTCCAAAATGCAGTGGCGTACAGTTGAAAGGGGGAGCTACGCTTCAGTGAGCAGTGATAAGATATGCGCGCTCCCCCTACACACACACACACACACACACACACACACACACACACACACACACACACACACACGCACACTGCTGTGCTCACCCCCCTCACACTGTATAGCCGACGGGGTGCCCAATCCCCAAATCAGCTGTGCTGCTGCCCCCAAACAGAGTTGCACATGCCATGCTGGGTGCCCACCCCATCATGGCAACTCATCAGATAGCCGACGGGGGTGCCCAATCCCATCGGCTCCACTGCCCCCCAGAGAGTGGTGCCATGCTGGGAGCCCACCCCAGCATGGCAAAGCTTGTGTTATGGCTGACGGGTCACCCAATCCCCGTCGGCTCCAGACCCCAAACAGTTTAGCTGCCATGCTGGGAGCCCACCCCAGCATGGCAAACGTCCCGCTGTTGTCTTTTAAAACAAAAACCCTGTAAAGAAAAAATGGTCCCTCACAGTCTCCTGCCCCCTACAACCTGCACCCACCCACTGCGCACCCTTCCTCCACCCACCCCCTCACCCCATACTTACTCCAGAGTCCGGCGCGATGGATTCGTGGACCGGGAACACGCTCGCACTCTTCATAGCCGACTACGAACTCAGTGAAATGCCGGTAAGCTGTATAATGGGATAGATAGGGGTTTTTCAACTTTGTTGCATATCTCAGGCATTTTTGGGAATTTTTGCACCAGATTTTCAAAATGGGGTTTTTGGGACCCCTCCTCATGAATTCTTGCACTGTCATGGCGTTAATCAGGCCCAAAGGGTGATTTTGCAGTCACTGCGGGAAATCACCTTTCCACATCAATTAACAAAATGACACTGCCAGTATTCATAAGGTGGGCTCTCAGAAAGCCTATGTTGAACATTTGGTGGAAAA
Organism: Neoceratodus forsteri; assembly: GCA_016271365.2. Lineage (NCBI taxonomy): Eukaryota > Metazoa > Chordata > Ceratodontiformes > Ceratodontidae > Neoceratodus > Neoceratodus forsteri. The sequence goes on from CM057450.1 coordinate 1,642,399,167, forward strand.
ATTCCTAAAAATGACTGTTTTACAAGCCTGCGTTGTGCAGTTCCTACGCATGCTCATAAGTTTGCGAATTTTCAATATTTTCACTCCAGATTTTCAACATTGTCTTTTTACCACACCTCCTTTTGAGCAGTACAGCTGTCATTTTTCACATCTCGCCCAAAACGTGTTTCCACCCACGTAGTGCACAATGGCACAGTCGGTGTGCGAAATCACTGTATGGGACACATTAAGTAAATCACAGTGACACTGTTCATGAGCAGAGGTCTGAAAATGGCTATGTTAAAAATCTGGTGGAAAAATTCCTAAAAATGACTGTTTTACGAGCCTGCATTGCGCAGTTCCTACGCACGCTCATAAGTTTGCAAATTTTCAATATTTTCACTCCAGATTTTCAATATTGTCTTTTTACCACACCTCCTTATGAGCAGTACATCTGTCATTTTTCACATCTCGCTCAAAACGTGTTTCCGCCCATGTAGCGCACAATGGACAGTCGGTGTACAAAATCACTGTATGGGACACATTAAGAAAATCACAGTGACACTGTTCATGAGCAGAGGTCTTAAAATGACTATGTTAAAAATTTGGTGGAAAAATTCCTAACAATGACTGTTTTACGAGCCTGCGTTGCGCAGTTCCTACACACACGCGTAAGTTTGCAAATTTTCAATATTTTCACTCCAGATTTCCAACATTGCCATTTTACCACACCTCCTTATGAGCAGTACAGCTGTCATTTTTCACATCTCGCCCAAAACGTGTTTCCACCCATGTAGTGCAAAATGGCACAGTCGGTGTGCGAAATCGCTGTATGGGACACATTAAGAAAATCACTGTGACACTGTTCATGAGCAGAGGTCTGAAAATGGCTATGTTGAAAATCTGGTGGAAAAATTCCTAAAAATGACTGTTTTACGAGCCTGCGTTGCGCAGTTCCTACACACGCGCGTAAGTTTGCAAATTTTCAATATTTTCACTCCAGATTTTCAACATTATCTTTTTACCACACCTCCTTATGAGCAGTACATCTGTCATTTTTCACATCTCGCCCAAAACGTGTTTCCGCCCATGTAGCGCACAATGGACAGTCGGTGTACGAAATCACTGTATGGGACACATTAAGAAAATCACAGTGACACTGTTCATGAGCAGAGGTCTTAAAATGACTGTTAAAAATTTGGTGGAAAAATTCCTAAAAATGACTGTTTTACGAGCCTGCGTTGCGCAGTTCCTACACACATGCGTAAGTTTGGGAATTTTCAATATTTTCACTCCAGATTTCCAACATTGCCATTTTCCCACACCTCCTTATGAGCAGTACAGCTGTCATTTTTCACATCTCACCCAAAATGTGTTTCAGCCCATCTAGTGCACAATGGCACAGTCGGTGTGTGAAATCAATGTAGAGGACACATTAAGAAAATCACAGTGACACTGTTCATGAGCAGAGGTCTTAAAATGGCTATGTTGAAAATTTGGTGGAAAAATTCCTAAAAATGACTGTTTTTCGAGCCTGCGTTGTGTGCTTCCTATGCACACTCGTAAGTTTGTGGATTTTCAATATTTTCACTCCAGGTTTTCAACATTGTCATTTTACCACACCTCCTTATGAACAGTACAGCTGTCATTTTTCACATCTCGCCCAAAACGTGCTTCCGCCTCATCGTAGCGCATAAATGTCGCGAAGTCGAGTGCAAAATCAATGTATGGGACACATTAAGAAAATCACAGTGACACTGTTCATGAGCAGAGGTCTTAAATGGCTATGTTGAAAATTTGTGACAAAATTCCTAAAATGACTGTTTTACGAGCCTGCGCTATGACTTCTCTTTTTTTTTTCTAAGGTTCCTTGGGATTTTGAGATTTTATAATCTAGCTATTGTAAGTCTTTTAGGTATACCGTGTTGTTTGTATATTGTGGTGTTTGTATTTATATGTATTTAACATGGAACTTATTTGTATGTGACTAGTTAGGAATTTACACAGGTCTGTCTTGTAAACTGGATTATGTCCAAATGACATGTATTACCTGTATAAAAATAAATTTTACCTACCTTTACCTACCTACTTTCTACACACGCTCATAAGTTCGCTAATTTTCAATATTTTCACTCCAGATTTCCAACATTGCCATTTTACACACCTCCTTATGAGCAGTACATCTGTCATTTTTCACATCTCACTTAAACGGGGTTTCCGCCTATCTAGCGCATAATGGCACAGTCGGTAAAGAAATCAATGTATGGGACACATTAAGAAAATCACAGTGACACCGCTCATGAGCAGAGGTCTTAAAATGGCTATGTTGAAAATTTGGTGACAAAATTCCTAAAAATGACTGTTTTACGAGCCTGCATTGTGCACTTCCTACGCACGCCGGTAAGTTCACGAATTTTCAATATTTTCACTCCAGATTTCCAACATTGCCATTTTACCACACCTCCTTATGAGCAGTACAGCTGTCATTTTTCACATCTCGCCCACAACATGTTTCTGCCCATCTAGCGCCCAATGGCACAGTCAGTGTGCGAAATCAATGTATTGGACACATTAAGAAAATCACTGCAACACTGTTCATGAGCAGAGGTCTTAAAATGACTATGTTGAAAATTTGGTCACAAACTTCCTAAAAATGACTGTTTCATGAGCGTGCATTGTGCAGTTCCTACGCACGCTCGTAAGTTAGCAAATTTTCAATATTTGCACTCCACTGACTTTCAAACACCTACACAGCACATACAAGCAAGCAACATTCGGCACTGACAAATGCTTGTTACAAAGTATTTTGCCCAGCATAACCCTGCTGAGGTGAAAGATTGTCATTTTCAATGGGGTCCTGCTTTTATACATTTTTACACTGTATTTACCCAGGACAGCATACAGTAAGTCAGATGCAATATCTCATTTTTAGCAGGCTCCTGCTTTTATCCATTTTTAGACTGTATTTACCCAGGATAGTGCAGCAGAAATGCAGTATGTCATTTAAATGGGTCCTGCTGTGATACATTTTTACATGGTGTTTACCCAGAAAAACCCAGTGGAGATGCAATATCTAATTTTCACTGTGGTCATGCTTTTACTGATTTTTGCATTGTATTTACCCAAGACAGCACAGCTGAGAAGCAATATCTTGTTTTCAGATGGATCACAGTTTTTATTCATTTTTGCAATGCATTTACCATGGATAGCCCAGCTGAGAGGCAAGTTCTCATTTTCAGTGAGTTACAGCTTTAACAATGTATTTTTCCCAGGACAGACCAGTATAGATGCATATGTTTCAGTTGGGTTCTGCTGTACTGGGGTCCAACTTTTACACATTTTACTTTATATTTACCCAGGATACACCCGATTGGGTCCATATCTCATTTTCAGTGGGATTGTACTTTTACCCATTTGTGGACTGTGTTAACTTTGGATAGCACAGCTGAGATGTAATATCTCTTTTTCAGTGGGTTCCTACTATTACACATTTTTACAGTGCATTCAAGCAGGATAGTATAGCTGACATGCACTATCTTGCTTTCAATGAGGTACTGCTTTAACATATTTTAAATTGTATTTTACTAACTGAAATGCAGTATTTATTTCAGTGATGTCCTGCTTTTACACATTTTTATACTGTATTTACCTAGGATAGTAGGAATAAGATGCAATAACTTGTTTTTATTGATGTCCTGCTTTTATACATTTTTGTACTGTATTTACCTAGGACAGTAGGAGCGACATACAATAGCTCACTTTTCTTGGGGTCCTACTTTTGCAGTATATATTTTCAAGGACACATCTGCTAAAATGCAACATTTACTTTTCAGCAGGATTCTGTTGCAGATCATACTTTTACAAAATGTTACAAAATGTTTACTCAGGATAGCCCAGCTGAGATGCAGTATATTATTTTCAGAGGAGTCCTGCTTTGACATATTTTTACACTGCATTTACCTAGGATATCACAGCTCAGATGCAATATCTTATTTTCAGAAGGGTCATGTTTTCACCGATTTTTACACTTTATTTACCAAGGATAGCTCAGTGGAGATGCAGTATCTCATTTCTGATGGTGTCCTAATTTTATCCATTTTTATAATGTACAGTATTTACTCAGGATATCTGAGCTGAGAGTCAATTTTTCATTTTTATTGGGGTCCAGTTTTTACAATGTACTTTTGCCAGGATAGAGCAGTATAGATGCACATTTCAGTAGGCTTCTTCTGTACTGGGGTGCTGGTTTAACACATTATTTAAACATTTTTACTATTTTTGTTTACGCAGAACAGACACGATGCTATAAAATATTTTAATGGGGTCCTCCTTTTAACACATTTTTACAATATACAGTATTTACCCAGGATAGCCCAGTAGAGATGCAATAACTCATGTTCGGCAGTATCCTGCTCATACACATTTTTAGACTGCATTCACCCAGGATTGCACAGTGGACATGCAATAGTTCATATTCAGTGTGGGTCCAGAGTTTACCCATTGTTATAATATATCTGCCAAGAATAAGCCAGCAGAAAGTCAATATTTCATTTTAAGTAGGATCTGACACATCAACCCACATTTCCAATAGTCTTTTTATGTTCCAACATTATGATCAAGACAGGTGTACTTGTTTTATTCCCTCCAAAAAGTTGATTTTTGAGGAAGGACTGCAAAAAGATTTTTCAGGGGGATTTAAAAAATGTCACTTGTTATATTCATGATGTGGGTAATGCAGAGGCTAGGTTGAAAATCTGGGTCCGGAACATGCAAAAATAACAAAGTGATGCATAAACATTAGAACAATTCAAGATTTCTTCATAACTTTGCTGTTTTCTGACATTTTGATTCCAAATTTTCAAGTTGTCTTTTTATGACCCCACCTTATGATCAAGAAGAGTGGACTCATTTAAATCCCATTCAGATGGTGATTTTGCAGAGCAATGGTGAAAGCATGTTTCAATAAGGATATTAAAAATTACACCTGTCATAGAAACATAAATATAGAAACATAGAATTTGTCCACAGTTAAGGACTGCTTGGCCCCTTTCCCTACCTACAGAATCATTGTAGACCCTAGTTGATCTCCGGCTCTTTCTGCCTCCCCTCATTCCTTTCTACTAAGATTCCCTTATGCCTATTCAATGCGTTCATGAACCCCATCACTGTTTTTATCCCCCCCACTACCTTGGCTGGAAGACTGTTCCAGGAATCTACCACTCTTATCTGAAGAAGTACTTCCTCATGTCTCTACTGATGCTACCCCTCCAACTTTATAGTATGACCTTTTGTTCTTATGCACCTTTTTTCTGAAAAATACTTTCCTCCTCATCCTCATTTACCCCCACAAGGTATTTAAAGGTCTGCATCATATTCCCCCTCTCCCTCCTCTCTTCCAGGCTGTACATATTGAGTTCCTTTAGTCTCTTCTCATAGGGCTTTTGATACAGGCACTGCACCATTTTAGTTGCCCTCCTCTAGACTGCCTCCACTCTGTTTATGTCCTTCCAGAGATGTGGTCTCCAGAACGGTACAGTATTCTAAGCAAGGTCTTACCAGCACACTATACAAAAGCAGCACAACCTCCCTTCTTCTGCTGTTGATACCTCTCCCTATGCACCCCAGCATCCCACTAGCCCTCCCAAATGCATTGTCACATTGCATGACCACCATTAGGTCATCAGAGACTATTACCCCCAGGACTCCATCCTGCTTGGTAGTTATCAATAATATCCCCAACATTTTGTACTCCGCCCCTGGGTTTCTGTGCCCCATGTCCATTATTTTGCATCTTTTTGCATTGAAACTCAGCTACCATACCCTTGACCGCACCTTGATTTTTCTCATGTCTCAGCTCATCTTTTCCACCCTTCCCAGAGTATCCACCCTATTGCAGATTTTGGTGTTATCCAGAAAGAGGCAGACCTTCCCCTCCAGCTCCTCTGCAATGTCACCTATAAAGACATTAAAGAAGACCAGTCTCAGAACTGAAACATAGAAACTGACCACAGAAGGGGACTGTAAGATCCATCTAGCCTGCCCAGTATGAGTAACTACCCCCTTCTATCCGTTCTGTGAGATGATATATTTGTGCCTGCCCCAGGACTTTTTGAACCAGTTTACCATTTTGTCCTCCACCAGGCAATTCCATGGGTTGACCTCCCTCTCAGTGAAGAAGAACTTTCCAACATTGCTCCTGACTCACCCACCCTTGAACCTCATACTGTGTCCTCTAGTTCTAATGCTTTTCTTCTCCTGAAGGAGCTCCTGTACCCCCACCTTATTTAGACCCTTGATATACTTGAATGTCTCAGTCATGTCCCCCCCCTCCTCTGCTATAGAGAGTACATGTTGAGCTCCCTCAGCCTATCCTCATATGCCATTTGATGCAGACCCTGAATCATTTTTGCTGCTCTTCTCTGCACCGTCTCAGTCCTATCGATGTCTTTCCTAAGGTGTGGCCTCCAGAACTGTGTGCAGTACTCCAGGTGGGGGCACATCAGCACCCTGTCATATTCTTGGGGCAGGGCAACAAGAGGGCTATATTGAAAATTTGGGGGCATAGTCTACTGAAATCCCAAAGTTATGAGTTACTGTTTGAAAAATTCAGTGTTTCTTCATAATGTCATTTTTTTGACATTTTTATCCTAAATGTTCAATATAGTGTTTTTATGACCCCACCTCATGATTGAGATAGGTGGAATTATTTAAATCACATGTGAAAGTTGATTTCATGGAGTGACTGCAAAAACATATTTTGGGGATTTGAAAAACTTCACCTACCTTGCTTGTGAGGTGGTCCCAAAAAAAGCTATGTTGACAATTTGGTGCAAAAATGATTACATTTGACAAAGTTATATAATATCAAAACACATTCAAAAGCCATTAACCATACTAAGCTTGTTTTAATCAGTTCCCAGTTGATGTCAGTAGGAGTAGGACATGCAGGCAGTTGAGAGAGGACTATAGATAGGTAAGATATGGGTTGTGTTTGCAGTGGGGTGGTGGGTGCTAAGTTGAGCAGGAGCAAAGACTTCATGCACACAAAGGCAAGTGACAGGTGATGGCTTAAGCATAATTCCAAATCACAACAGCACCAGAAAGCCACATACAGCCAGTATCAGGAGAAAAATGTTTCAAGAAACCAGCGTGATGCCAAAACAACTCACGGTTTATTTAGGTAAAGCATGGCACAAAGCCATACGAAAGATTTACAGTTGCTCCCAGATGCTATATGACCTAAGAACATACGTAACTTATCCAAGGAAGAGCAACAAGCTCTTGAAGATCTATGCAGTAATGACACAACATAAAATAAACAAGACATTATAGGTGGAGTAATTGTAGTCATCGATAAATATTGATATGCTGCTGTGATTCGAAGACAGCTAGCATATGAAAACAGTTACAGACCACTGAGGACCTGACAAGGGATATAAAATGAAGAATCAATGGCTTTCTGCATGGCTCACATGCTTCTAGTATAATCGCCACCACTAAAAAGACTTTATGCTTGTGGAACACCCAGTTACATCAATGATCCATGTTTTACCACAGGTTCACAAGGACCAGACAAATCCCCTAGGATGCCGTATTATTTATGGTCAAGGTGAGAAAATGTTTGTGTTTGTCGACGATTTTTTGCAGCAGTTAGTGACCGCACTACCTGCATATATTAGAGACAGTATGGGTGTTTTGTTTAAGCTTGGTGAATTCATCTTGTCCTCTGTATTCACATGGATCTCTAGCAATATAACCTCACTGTACACCTCAGTACAACATGAACTGGGCTTGTCAACACTTCATCGCAACCTTACCACTGACTATCTAGCAGCATCATTTACAATTGATCTTGGCTGGAGGGAGAAAACAAGAGGAAGCCCTCGGTGGTAGCTCTTTTTAACCCCTCCCGCCCATATGAATACCCTCCCCCTGTGGGTGGTCCAAGCGATTCCTTTCCAAAGGGTGGTGCCAGTGCACACTCCCTGCCCCATAGACAGAACCCTACCTGCCTGCCTGGAAGCCCGGTTTAGGTGAGGGGCAACACATAATGTTTTATCCACCATAATGATTGTAGACTGTTTATTGTCTTGATAGACCCCTACATCGTCCACACCAGTCTTGGAGGAAATGGCCACTGCCATGTATTTTTTAAATTACCAACATGATCCATATCTAAGTAATGTGTACAGCTAGGAGTATTGCCAAGCCAACTTTGGAATGTCTGCACCCTTCTCCATGAAGGGCCATAACCTTGTGTGGACTGAGGAATGTGCCTCCCTGAGTTGGAAGCCAAACCTCAAAGACTTGGAGGGTGTCAAGTGGCCAGGTGGCAAGTGACAGGGAGAAGTCACTTGCCAGGTGGCAAGTGACTTCTCCCTGTCTGATGGTGCTGCACTTTCAGGGGAAACCTGATAAGGTTGCCATGACCCCTCAAACTGGGAACCAGGTCATAATGCCCCCCACCTCAGACCAAATGGCGAAGAGGAGTCCTTCAAGGGAAATTGACTCCTTCCCTTTTCCTCTTTGTACTATGTTCCTGAGAGAGTCCCATGCCAGTACAGGAAGGTCATAGTCTGACCCTCCAAGCAACTCACTCCAGATACCTACAAGACATAGAATATTGACACTAAGACATAATATATTGAGTCCATGATAAATCCCAATCATTGCCCTTCAATTGAACTACACCTTTTGCATACCATCCTTGTCACACAGTGCTCATGATATTGTATCATACAGCTGACCATAGATGGACACCAAACAGTGCACCTCCATGGCACATTGGGTCACAACCCACAAATGAATTGGAGTTCACCTTAACCCAAGCAGTGGGTTGCATCCTGTCTGAGTCCCTGGACATTCTACCACAATGATCTCATGTAAACACCTTGAGAACTTTCTCAGTGGGCCTCTGTCTTTAGTTTGGGAAGAAGTTCTCCCCAGAGCACACTTTGCTGACCCAAACATCATACATGTGCTAGCATGCGTGAATGCCAGGTTCCTCCCCTCAGGCCATTGCCCCAGTTCCCTGTCACTCAATGTATGTAAGAGTGTCTGCCAATCTATCTACTGGATCCATCCAGAGAAACTGGAAGACACAAAGGACTAGGTTAAAGATATGCAGTCTCAAATACCGCAACTCCCTGGGCCCCTCCACTGCCCAGAGTCCATATCTGACTGCTTGACAGTCCCCATGCTCTGCCATGGACCCCAATTCCAATGGGGGACATGGACACCAGGGCTTGGATATGCCACTGAGCAATGGCACCCAGTCTACCCTCCCCCCACTGTTATCACCAGGGTGCTGTTTGCTCACCACTCCTCTGGTACTCCTACACTATGGAGTACCCAGCAACTTTCCACTCCTGGCACTTAGAGAGGGACCTGACAGGCACAAATGAGAATGTGCAAACCTGAACAATCACTCATAACATGAAGCAACAAAGGAGGGAGATCCCTTCAGCCCTTTTGACTCTCCACTACAGGCACCAGCAGTCAGTCCTGAAAGGAACAGAAAATGCAAAACCTAGAACCAACCCCCTAGGTGGCATAAGAGAGAGGCATAGGAGAGAGGAGGTCCCCTTTAGTTATTGTAGTGGGGTCTCCCATAAGACTGTCTGCCTGGAGGAGGCTGACCCAGCCCAGGTAGCATACAGAGCCATGCCTAGGCTGTCGTTGCTAGGCATGCCCATGGCTGGCTCCCCACAGCCATTCTGGACAGGCTGTTCTTTGCTATTACTGGACTTGTGGAACCACATCCCTGTGCATGTCATGGGGGCAACCCTTCATGAAGCAATAACTGAGGAAAGGAAACCCTCCAACCAATCCAGTGAGAGTGAACCTGTTGGAGGCCATGGCACGGCACTGTGTCTAGATGTGCCTGCTCACCCTTCAGGCAAGTCTTCAGAAATCTGAAGGAAAGGGAGGAGCATGGAATGCTCACCCATTCTGCCCAAGCTGTGCCGGACTTCTCAAAGTCCTGGTCTGGGCTGTTGGAAGGGTTCCAGCCTAGTGGCTTTCCACTGGTAGACTGACCTGCCCATTCATCTGGGGTCTTACCTCATGGACCTTCTGGCCTCCTGGATACCTGACCCATGGGGTCCATACACTCCTCAGTTGCAAGTTCCAATTCATGCCTGGCTTTCATCTTGAATAATGCCTGCAGCTGATCCTTGTGCTCCTCCTCCAGTCTCAGCTCACAGGATGGCTGTCATTTGCTAGCCATTATACTACTGGAACCTCTGAAATGAGAAGATGTTGCTGTGCACAGCAAGATAGGTCACGTTAGTAATGCTCCTATTGGCGTTCTTAACTACAGTCCTGCTTTTATTGCCTAATCCAGGCCCATGTGGAAGGGCCTTGCTTTAGTAGTCTGTCTCCTCACTAATGTTTCCCCTGGGCTCCCTATCTTTTTTTGCTCATCATAAATATTTTCTACTCTAATTAATCCTTAATCATTGTAAGAACCCACTGCAAAGAGACCCACATTGACTACCCTGTGTGCTGCTCCATGATAGCTGCAAGCTGTGGGGAGCGGGAGGGCCTTTTCAAGCTGCAGCAAAGTGTGCAATGATGAATTAGGGACCAAGTGGCTATGTAAATGGGTTCCTAGTCATATCAAGGGTTCAAAATAATTTATATAATTTACCTTTTAATTAGATGGAAATTTATTCTAGTTTCTTGTTTGCATATTTATTCATTTATTTTTTCTTCTCATTATGATTATTTTTATTTAACAAAAAAGCATTATCAGTTATACAAAACTTGTGAAATTGAAAAGGACAACTAAGTAAACTCATTATTCACTGACAAGACAGAAGGAGCAAACCTTTCCCATGTGGAAGCTATAGGGAGGAAAACAACCCACATGTTCACCTTTTTGGTGATTTTTTTTTTTGCTGTTGTTGTACAGTTTAACAGTGCTCCAGCTTATGACCAAAACCCTGGCCTGTACGTGACCACCAGCTCCTGAAGCCCTGTTATAGTGACAGGCACCATGGCTCCAGACAAACTGCTGCTATTCCTTGTTATGTATGCATGTATTTATTGATTCATTGATTTTTTTTTATTTTTAATTGTTAGAAAGGGAGCTTTTATGATGTCCATGACCCAGCTTAAGTTGTGGTGGATCCCCCTAGCAGTGCTGGATGGGATCATGACCTAAGCCTTAAGCCCCCAGCTAGCAAAGCCCTATAATTCAGCTCAGGTACCCATTGAACCCCCTTGTCTAACATAGTATAAGACTGGGTGCAATGCAGTGACTGGCCACATGGTACTGCTCCTGATGCGAACTGGCCAAAGTAAAACTGTGGCTGCTGCTGCACCCTGCCATCTAATTATGCCAAACCATGAAAGGCAGACACAGTGTTTCTGTTCCTAAAAAAAGGCTTAGACAACGTGGTCTGGTATCCTGTTCCGCGCTTGCTGGTTGTGGTCAGCATGGTGCAGCCTCCAGCAGCTGTGACTTGGTCACTATGAAACAATGACAGCTACAGGGTTCCTGAATTATCCAATATTGATAGTGAAGGCAATGATTTAAAGCAGTTTAAATTTAGTGTAGCTGTGCCCATTTGGAACAATTATGGCAGTTACTCCCACAGGGAATCTGCATCACTTTCCCACAGGCTTATTTACATTGCAAGTGCAGGCAGCTTCCCATGTCAGCAAGCTGAACCCATTCCATACCTTCAGCATTAATTGTACACCTCCTGTACGCATCCTCTCTATCTCTTCTTTTTTTTATAAACTGAATCTGACAAAACCCGGCAAAACCATCCCTTTCCACCACCGCTGCCTGAAAACTGCTTCATGGCTAGACTCAATCTCCTGTGCACTACCCTCTTAGTAGAATAAACAGTTCTACTAAGCTTGTTGTACTGGGCTCCATGCAACACTGAGGCTGGTGGTACTGAAATCTGAAGCCCAGTGTTCATAGCCATTCAAGTGAATGGCCAGGGGGAATTGCCTGGTTGGATCATTTGGTCTGGCATTACCAGAAGCTTTCTGGCCCAGTGGATGTCCTCAGCATTTATTTAAGCACCAAGCATGCTGCAGGCTGCATGAAAGGAGCTGTCAGTCAGCCGGAAAAGGCCCCATGCCACTTATTTTGTATTTTAAGATGTTTGAAAGGGGGCCATGGGGGTCTCAAGGCTCTTCTGGCACCACAGGCAAGAATCCACCAGTCACCCACCCAGGCCACATTGCCTTAATCAAAAACTTCAGACCACAAGCCCTCATGCAGTGGTGGAGGGTGTAGTGCTATTGTTCTGCTGGGATCCAGTATAGGAATTCTGCATTTACTGGGCTGTGGTGATTGAGCACTTTTTTGCTGCTGTATATATTTATGCTTCCCAGGATAGGGAGCAGTCCATGATTGAACTGCACATTACAGGACCATTGTTCACACTGTAAATGCATTTCTGAACTACTCTGAGTGACTCCTTTCCCCATATCTAGATAATGATGAGTTGTAAACAGGCTGTCCTCTATAAAGGAAGGTGAGAATACACTAGGCCCCACAAGTTCCTGTGGCCATCCCCAAGGCCTCACCCAATTTGCCTTTAGTAAAAAATACAGTATAACACCATTCCATTTAAATTGGGATCTGAGCATACAGGGTCTGCAGATGATACTGCCATAACCTTCACTGTTTCAATTCACTTGAACAGTTTTTTTAAAGAAACTTCAGTGCTGAACTGAATGATCACTTTTTTGGGGGTGCAAAATAAGCTACAGTCTCGCCCCAGTGCTAGGTACCTTGATGTGCTAAGCTCACAAATGAAGCTGTGACTGGCCCCCAATTTTAATTGCCATGCTTTCTTTAATTCTGCTGTACATTTATCATTTATGAAAACCCCATGAGCAGGAACCATTCGTCATGGGTAGCAGTTCTAGGGAATGACCCAGGGAGGGAGTCTCAGATGTCAACCCTCAGGTTGTGGCATCAAAAGTACTCCATCTAGTCATATCCACTGCAGCCTCAAGACCCAATCTGGCCCCAAGTTTCTTTCCATTAGAACCACTGAATATAGTTAGGGGACTCAAAAAGTATACATAGAAACATAAAAGAAGCATAAAAGCCCCTGAATTTTCCCAATTACTCTCAAACAAATTAAACATGGCTCATGGCTTGCTAACCTGCTGCACAACTGCCTTTAGCAAGGACTAACGGTGCACTGTGTCCTATCCCATAGGATGCAGCCTTTAACTTGATAAGCCGTTTTTTTTTTTTTGGGCTTTGTAACTGCATCAATCGGAGTGAGGCACCATGTGATCAGGCATCACAAATGCAACTGTGCACTACCTACATTGAGATGGCCCTGGCTGATGAATATTTACGAACATGCTTTATTTAATAATTTTTGTTTTGTTTTGTTATCTACAGCATTCCTTTCTCTGGCACAACAATCTCTCCTCTACCACAGTGCAGAGTAGTGCAGTCACTCATGGGGAAAGGGCCCAGACGCCTGCCCATGTAGTCTGGCATTTTGAACTTATTGCTGCTGGCTCTTACCCTAATTGTGCCCCACTGTCAGTATTCCAGGAAGTGTGCTGTCGTGGGCAGGGGCCCATTTGGGCCAAAAACTGTCCAGATGCTTGCCTATCTGGAAGCGTCTTCTTGGATGTGCAAATCACTCAGTTAGTGGGTCAGGTGGACTCTACCCCAGGCTAAGAGCAAGGAAGTGCTAGGTACCAGCCAGCCAGCACAGCCAGGTATGGAAAAAGGGATTGTAATACCACCATACATTCAAAAACAGCAGCATTCCACATGCCTGGAAAATCCTCTCCCTGTCAGGGCACCATGAAGCAACCAAAACTGTTCCTAAAGCTGGGAGAAAATCTCCCCTATAAGGGATAACACACAGCTTTAATTGCTGGGACAAAGGCAGGTAGTAACAACCCAGGGCCAGCAGATACTGGGAAGAATCTCTTTCTGTAAGGTCTACTTACAACCAGAACTGCAGAGGGGCAGAAGGCTGGAAGTTTCCAGAAAGCAAAAGTTCTCAAACAATGAGATCTACTTATATAAAGAATGATGAGTCCTGAGCCTTCTGAACATTTGAAGCCTTCTGCTGCACAATCTTTGGCTGCAGGCTCACAGCGAGAGGGAGAAGTAGTCCTCAGTTGTAGCTTGATTTAACCCTCACTTTTCTCTCCTAGAAAGATGCCCCTGCTCTGTGGGCAGCCCAAGTGGTTCATCCCTCCACAGTGGTGCCAGAGCACCATCCCTGCCCCCATGGGTCAAACCCAACCTGCCTACCTGGAGGCAGAGTTTCAGGGAAGGGGCTATGGAAAATGTTTCCTTTTCAATCAAAAGTTTATTTAGTTTCAGTAAGGACTGGGTGTTCCTTTAGATTCTTAGTCATGTCCCCAAACCATATGGTGCTATCCAGATTAGCTACCAGGAATGTCTTCTTGCACTCCACCCATTGAGGCCTATAGGCATGTTGGCCCATTAGGAACACCTAAGAGAGCTGAAGAAGTAGAAGGGCATCCTGCTGCCATTCAAATTCTGGCCAGTGTAAGGCCTCTTTGCTTGCAGGTTGCATGAGCTTTTGAAAGCTTAGCCATCTGGGCCCCTTCTCCCACAGGAGCACCATCATTTTCATTTGTATGAACTGAAAGAGTTCCAGCTGTAGGGTGATAGTGAGATTGTTCAGGGTGTACAGGATCTTTGAGGCCACTATCATTTTGTATGCGTGGGCTCTAGCCCAATGTGACAGATGAAGTTTACTCTGTCTAGCCAGATCTGGCTAGCTGGCAGGCCTGAAATCATTAGGTGGGACTTGGCAATAATATCATTGTAGCCTGAGGGTTGGCCATATTCTACCAGGGGCATAACAACCTTAGGTAGAGACTCCTCTGGTCAAGTAAGGATGAGAAGGATATCATACTCATATGCCAGGACCATCTGTTCTCCACCCATCTAAACACCACAGATAGTCCTCTGCAATCTAATAGCCTGAACTAGGGGTTCCAGCACTAGTAAAAATAACAGTAGAGAGGGGGAACAACCTTGACAGGTGCTTCTTCTCAGGTGGAAGACTACCAACTCCTTAGAGTTGGTTATCACATTAGCCTGGGCTCCATGGTATAGTGTTTGGACCAAGTGGATAAAAATGTCTCCTATGATAAAGGATTTCAGGCCATGGAATAGGTAGCCCCATTCCACCCTGTTGAATGCTTTTTCCTTGTCCAATGATGGTAGGACCACAGACAGGTGATGGTGGGACACCTTCCATTCAAGGTTTAGCAGTCTGCTCTTATTGTCAGACCCTTTCCTCTGAGGGATGAAGCTGTCCTGGTCCCTGTCTATCTAGTCTGGCAAAACGTCCTAAAGCCACAAGTCATCACCTTTTTGAAGTCCTTACACTCTGCACAGGTAAGTGAGATAGAATGGTAGCTACTGCAGGCTAGGGGATCTTTCCCCACCTTAGGGATAAGTGATGTAAGTGGTTGTCCTCATCTATGGTGGGCGTATCCCATTCTAACAGGCTTCTTACAAATCCTCCTTCAGTAGCTCAAGAGATGCTTGCTGAAGGAGTGCAACCATTCTGTGGGAACACCATCACTGTTGGGTGCCTTGCCAGCTGGCATTTTCTGCAGAGCTCTTTCGAGCTCCTTGATCAAGAAAGCTCTCTCACTTGAGGGAATGGCTGGAGGAGCCCCAAGGAGGTTGTGATGGCATCTAAGTCAACTGCTGCAGGGCTCATCTCCTGTGTACATAGGTTTCTATAAAAGTCTAGGAAAGCATCATTGACATCTCATGGGTCTATTCTTAGACTGCACATAGAGTCCCTGATGCTTGTTATCCTGGACCTCTCCTAGCATTTTTTGAGCTGGTAGGTCAGCAGCCTGCCTAGCTTCTCTTCAGTTTGGATGAGTCTTGGATCTGTCAGAGGGAAGGATGCTGCAGAGATGAGGAGTAGCTAAGTGCTATAGTTTTATGCTGAACTGTGTTTCTGTGTAAGGAATGCCATTGTTATCTATGAGTAAGGGAAATTTAATTACCTATTTTGTAGACTAGCTGTACCTTGCCATTTCATGGCCTTTCTGTTTTTCTAATAGACCTTGGAGATATTTGGTCTGCGACTAGCTCTATACACAGATGAGATGGCCTCAGTCCTACAAAGAGCCCCAACAGCTGGAGTGAAGAGCTGAGCTAAGTGAGCAGCAGGGAACCAGAGGGCAAGTCACCAGCCAGCTGTATCTACGTTGCTGCACAGCTTGTGTGATTTGAGTACGCAGCCTGTGGGGTTCGTGAAGCCAGGAGGTACAAGGTGCTCATGGAGAGGAGACCTGGAGCATCAAAACTGAGAATGGATAATCAGACCAATCTTTGTATCTTTGAATTGAATGAGTTGTGGGTTGACACCAGGAGCACAATTTGTTCTCCGTGACTATTACATAGTGTGCAGCTTTAACTACTAAGATTTAAGAGCAGGGGAAAAATTTTTTGGGACTGAGCCCATAGAAACATAGAAATTGTCGGTAGATAAAGACTGCTAGGTCCATCTAGTCTGCCCATAAGCCCTACGCTTTTTCAACCACTGATCCTACCTGGTCAATGACTTTGACAAATCCCACTGAGTAAAAAGTTCTATTAAAGTGCTTGTTAATACAAAAAACATGCTGATTAAAAGCAATGATATGCAGTGATATAGTTCCTATTCAAAACCCATTATCAAAGGCTGCAACTAATTCCAAGACACCTAAAAATATTTTGAATTTCAATATTCACGAGGGGCTGATATAAAAGGTGATGATGCGATCAAACCCACCATGTCCCCTGAGGAAGAGCCCCGCAGCTAGAAACCCAGGTGGTCATGCTCGTCCCTTTCAGGTGATTTTTTGTGACGCCAGGTCTCTAAGGAATGAAACAGCTGTGGTGAGAGATTTTGTCACTGATTCCTTGGCTAAACTGATGTGCATCACGGGCTCAAGGAATATTTGGGCAACCAGTCATATCAAAGCTATGTCAGCACACCTTTGTGTTAGACTTTGTTTCTGGGTGTGATTTACTATTTTATTTCCATGCTGCTATGGATCAGCACTGTAGGTTATGTTCCAGCTGTGCGCTATTGTTGGAAAATGTATATGTGCGATGGTGAGAATCAAATCCTTGCCTGGTGCTGTTCCTGTAACACTAGGTGGGTTCTGAGAGCAGTGCACCACCAAGCTTGCACGACCGATGGTGTCTTTTTGCCACTTTCCTGTCTTCGGTGATGCCAGATAACTGTGACAGTGGAGTGACTGACGTAATGCTGAGGCATTCATGACACAATTGGTTGCCCAAACATTCCTTTTTTGCATCACAGAAATGTGGCTTGGGTTGACCCCTGCACAGTGCTTGAGCTCTCTGTTCTGGAAGGGTAATCCTTGGTGCACCATCCAAGGCAGAAGCATGGGGCAGGCCATCTGCTTTAGATCTGAAGTGAGGTTCACCATGGCTCAGTGGTGGAGACCGTGTCATTTTTAATGTGTGGCTTCTCAGAATAAAGTGGGAATGGGATGCAGAATCCTCCTTCTCTTCTTTTTGCAGGAATTTCAGGACTTTAACATCAGCATGGCACTGAAGTCCTCTAGCCTACTGTTGCTGGGGGAATTTAGTGTCTGTGTAGACAATGGGACTTTGCAACTTGTGATAAAATTCCTCCAGATGATGTCTGCTCTGGACCTCATGCAGGTTGTTTCTTCCACAGCCTGTGAACATGGTCACACACTGGACTTGGTCTTCATTCTGGGACTCAACGTAACTAATATCACAATTGCTTCAATAGCTTGATGGACCATTTTGTGGTGAATTTCTGGTTTGTGAACCCTGTGTGACTCCCCCCCCCCAGTGGAGATGGTTCCCCAAGCATTTTATAGTGCTCTTAGGACTTCTGATAGAATTTATTGGCATCTAAGGACAGCTTCTAATACTTCTATTTGTCTAGGTGCATTTTTATGATAATAGTATACTGTGATTTTCCATTTGCTTTCCATACATTCCAATGGTTTTTGATCATAATATACACTGCCAGGTTGGAACCTAAGTTGTTATGTGCAAAATATACACTTTTTGTTATGTTCAGCGTGCAAGCTAGTGCAAGTCAAACATTTTGCTATGTACAGGGTTTTGAGAGGTATGTCATTATGGTCCAATGCAGGAGACTCTACAAGGGGCTTGACTAATAATCAGCAAGCCTCATCATGACACTGTTTAGGCATGAAAGTGCATGGTCACTACCACCCACCTCCCTTATAAATGGTCTACCCTCTGTCTGTTTTAAATACACTGATTGTTATATTTTATGTCATTATTCTTTTTTGTATTTATATATCTGTATTTAATTTTATCTGTGTAACTTAGATAGTGTACAGGACTGTCTTGCAAACTGGATTGATTATATCCAAATGGCATGCCTTTTTCCTGTATAAAAGTAACATTTGTACTACTTTTACTACTGCTTCAAAACAATGTACTGACAGACACATTCATAAATCAGCTCTTTCAGCAAGCACAGCTTATCTCATCATGTGCTCGCAGCCTGCCTGCTCCCCCCCCAGCATTTTACACACACACACACATACACACACACACACACACACAGTCTGGTTATACAGATCCATCTGCAGACTCTAGGTACCTGAGGCCAGCCACAGAATTATATTTTTTCCTTGGAATCAAGGGTGTGGTGAGACATAAAGGAACTTTGTTCTATCTTTCATGTAACATTCCAGGGATTGAAACTGAAAGCTGAAACTGCTCACTTTGCAAGTGTATGTGTGTGTATCTCTCTCCTTGGCACACACACACACACACACACACACACACACACACACACACACACAAGTCAGGTTATGCATGCTGTGGTAGACTGCTGATACAGTGGACAATGGAACATTCAAGTACATTAATGGTCACTTGGCTACTAGGGAAGTAAATAAGTGAACAGTTCACATTAATATAGGGTAGATTTAATATAGGGTAGATCAAACAATGAAATAAACTGGTTGGCATTTATTTTTAAAAAAATGGTTGCCTATAAAACTGGAGGAGTTTAGTTTACCCCTTCAAAGTGCAACAACTTGCAAATTTGAACACTTACTATTTAAACAATTTCTTGGTGAAGACTCCCATATTCTCTGTTTAAAGGGAAAAAAACAGATCCCCTGGTAAAATCATGGGAATGGTCCTGCTCCCAGCCAGGCTCAGCAGCAGTCTCTAGGTATCTGAGGCCAGTCATAGAATTATATTTTTTCCTTGGAGTCAGGGGTGGGGGGATACCTAACAGAACTTTGCTTTATCTTCCATGTATGCCTTAAAATGCACCACAGAGCATCTAAAACCCCAGAGCTTCTGGGGGCTGCTCATATCCCTCACAATAGGGGTGCCCAGTCCCCCAGTGTCTCTACCTGAAATAAAGAAAACCTTCACTTGTAGTTAATTTTTTTAAATAAATGCTGTAAAAGGAAAAATGTCCATGGATGTCTGTTGCTGCATGCTGTAATTACGCCCCCCCAAGCCCAGCACATATTAGTCTTCCAGCATTGGGATAGGCACCTTAGATCCAGTAAAACAGCAATACCAGCAGCGAACATCCGGCATTGACAAATGCTTGTTAGATATATATTTTTGTTTGTAAAATTTATTTGGAGAAAATAGATGTGCATACAATGATGTCAGTACATTTACATCGAAGCAATAACATTAGTTTGTTTCATGCTTTATGGTAGTCAATATAGAATGAGTACCCCTGAAAGGTAATAATACAGAAGGCATGGGGTCATTATGTTGCAAGACATAATGTCGCATGGCACAATCGCGCAGTGTGATTAATGCCATGAGGCATATGTCTTTGTTCTGTGGGGGACTCTGCCCCCAACACCCCCCATACTGGAGGCTGTGCCCCGGACCCCCCCACTAAAGATTCTCAACTCCGGGGGGTTCCAACTCGGGGAGCGCACAAATCCGGGTTCGCAATAATGCCGTATGCTATTAAGTGTGCGACATTATGACCTGGTAGGGAAAGGTAATAATACAGAAGCATACAGATTGGGCATCTGCCTCCCTCCATAACCAAAGTAGTAGTAGTAGGTCAGTACTAAGGGTATTTCTTGTCAGTATTCCCTAGCCTTCTCTCATTCTTAAAGGCAACAACTGGTGCTCATTCGGGGACAAGGCGCCCCTCCATTACAAGTAACAGTGGGCCCCAGGTTTCCCAAACTGGGAAAGTTTACCTTGTGCACCCAACTGAGCCCTTTCCTATACCATTCAAGATTTGAAGTTTTGCAATCAATGGAGGGGTTAAGGACATCCATTCCTGGGGTATATTTCTCCTAGCATTTATAAGGGCTAGTGACCATAATGGATTGGACATCTTCCGGTCCTGGTGGAGAGGATCCGCTCTGAGTAGAAGTTCCAGGGTAGATTTAGATGGGTTATAACTAAGAATCCTACTCATTATACCATGCATACAGTGCCAGAAGGGGGCAACCTTAGGGCACGTGAGAGCTAGATGCATAAAATCTGCCTCCTGTATGTCACACTTAGGGCAGTGTTCTGATCCGGTGGCATCCACAGCATGTAACCACCTGGGGGTCATATACACCCTGTACATAAAAAAACAGTTGAATTTGGCACAGTTTGTTACTACAAGAGCAATTCAAGTAGTGGGCGCATGCCAGCTTCCAGGTTTTATGGTCAATGGGCAGGAGTAGGTCTGCACTCCATTTTTCCTGACTGGGTTTGGGTGCCTGCTGCAAGAAGCCCATAATTGTACAGTAATAAACTGATAGGGTTTTTTGTCCTGTCTGAGGTCTAAATAACTCTTCCTCTAGAGGGAAGGGGTCCGACCGGCCATTTGCTGCAGAAAGAGTGTTCCCGCATCTGTGACAGATTATCAAATATAGAAAATAATCACCTGGGCGAATGTTCCATTCTGTACACAGCTGTATAAAGCTTTTTAACAAACCACCTTTATATAGCTGACTAATCGATAGGAGTCGCTTCCTCCTCCACACCCACAGACGTTGTACCATTATAAGAGTACACCCCCCTCTAAGTCACATAAATTTTAGCAGGCTGATGTTTCGGGAGTTACTACTAACATGTCCCAAGCATTTGTGCATCCAGATCCATGCCTGCAGCATGATGGCAGTGAATGGATTACGTATTTGTTTGACCCCCTGCCCCCTCAGTGCACCAGCTAGGACATTGTTCCCTAAATTGCCTTCCAGTGAATTTTCCTCCAGACTCAACCAGGGGCAATCCAGCCCCAAGGCACCCATAGGTAAAAAGGCCAACTGTGCTGCCCAGTAGTAAGCCCTAAAATTTGGCAGCTCCACTCCTCCTTCCCTCCTTGGATAGTCTCTGCAGTAAGATTCTTTTAATCTTGGTTCTTTCCCCTCACCATAAGAACTTATGCATTATGGCCTTTATTTGTTTAAAGTGTGCTTGTGGTATCCTAATAGGTAGTGCCTGGTAAAGATATAGCAGCCTGGGCAGTATTGTCATCTTCACTACCCCCACTCTACCCAGCAGAGAGAGAGAGAGAGAGGGGCAATGCAGTCCACCTCTCACAATTCTCAGCAATCTTTGCAAGGAAATGTTTCAAATTCCACTTGTACAAGGCCCCTAATGAGTCATAGATCTGAACCCCAGCATACCTCAACTGGTTTACCAATTGTAGCCCTCCCAGATTGGCAATTAAGTGATCTTGATCCATCACCACCACTGGCAACAATTCACTCTTAGGCCAATTTACCCGGTGTCCAGAAATAGCACCAAATTCAAGCATCAGTTTATGGACCTTGGGCAAGTCTTGAGCCGGGTTTTGCAAGTAGAGGAGTTGGTCATCTGCATACATAGCTATTTTATGTTCCTGACCTTCTACCCGGAAACCTCTTATGTTTGGATGCACCATTTAGGGCCGCTTCCAGTGGTTCCAAGGACAATACATAAAAAATCGGGGAGCGTGGACACCCCTGACGAGTGCTCCTACCCAAATCAAAAGGTCTGGATAACATTCCATTGACCATAACCTGTGCTTGAAGGCCCCGATATAAAGCCTG
This sequence comes from Neoceratodus forsteri, assembly GCA_016271365.2. Taxonomy (NCBI): domain Eukaryota; kingdom Metazoa; phylum Chordata; order Ceratodontiformes; family Ceratodontidae; genus Neoceratodus; species Neoceratodus forsteri. The sequence goes on from CM057450.1 coordinate 1,642,421,208, forward strand.
TACCCACGAGCAAAAAGTAGGACCCACCCCCATTCTCCTCAGAATGTCAAATAGGTACCCCCGCTCCACACGGTCGAAAACCTTCTCAGCATCTAATGCCACCACTGCCACCCCATGGACTTGCCCAGTGCATCTCCATTTGTGAATTATATTTAAGGTGCGCCTAATATTATGCTTTCCCATTCTACCCTTTACAAAATCTGATTGATCCAGGTGGATAATCCCTGGCAACAGACCATCCAGCCTGGATGCAAGTGCTTTTGCCACAATTTTATAGTCTGCAGTGAGCAGCAAGATTGGCCTGTAAGAGGCGCAGTTAGTCATATCCTTGCCTGGCTTGGGTAACACTGTGATCGTAGCAGACAGTGTGGAGGGGGGCAACTCTTCCTTCAACAATCCTTCCTCAATCATATCAAACAAGGGTTCCACTAGGAGGTCTTCAAAAGCTTTTATAAAGTCTATAGGGAGCCCATCAGGCCCCCGGGCTTTCCCACCTTTCAGAGATTTCAAAGCCACCCAAATCTCCTGTACGGTGATTGGATAGTCTAATTCCTCAGCTTCCCCCGTACTAAGTTTACTGAGAAGCACCCCCTCAAAGAAAGCATCTAAGTCCTCCCAGGAGGGGCTACACTCAGAAGTATACATAGATTGGTAAAAAGCACCAAACGCCGCTCCTATCTCCACTGGGCTCTGGACCACCACCCCTTGGGCATTGCAAATCTGTCCCTCCATTCTCTCTGCCTCTTTACACTTCAGCTGCCATGTTAGGAGTTTTCCCGCCTGATCTCCATTAAAATATGCACCAGCATTGGACAAAAGAATAGTCCTCTCCAGCTGAGCACTGGACAGGGTGTTAAACTTCCATTTTAACTTTTGTACTACCGCATACAAGGCTGCTGAGGGGTTCGCCATATGGGCTTTCTCACATGCTGTGATTTTGTTCCTCAGGAAATCCATCTCCCTGACTGCATTCCCCCTTATGTGTGATGCAAAAAATATGGTTTAGCATCTTATGAAGGCCTTCAAGGCCTCCAATCTAGTTCCATGAGAGGTGTCACCCCGGTGATTTGCTGTATACTTCTCCTCATAAAGAGAAGATGCTCCTGGTTCTCTAAGAGAAGAGGGTCAAGCTTCCAATTTCTGGAAGTTTTATGGGCCCTCAAACCCCTGAGACTTATGTAATGCAGTGCATGGTCTGATATTATGATTGGAAGATATACTGCCTCCCCCACTTCCATTATCAGAGAGCTGGAAATCAAGATCCTATCAATTCTTGCATACGAGTGATGTGCATGTGAAAAAAAGATGTACTCCTGCCCCAAGGGATTAACATGCCTCCAGGAGTCACTCAAATCTAAATCAGCCTGTCGGATTTCTAAGGCCTTTGCATTTTGTAATTTGGGCACTGGGAGGCTATTTGAATGATTCAACATTGTGTCTAAAACACAGTTATAATCACCTCCTAAAATCCAAGAGCCCTCCCATCCCACCATGTCCAATGCAAGTTTCTGAAAGAAACTAGGACATTCCACATTTGGGGCATAAATGGAACCAAACAGAAATACCCCCTTTCCCATAATATTGACTTTTGCAAGCGCATACCTACCAGCCTGATATACCACCCTCTCCAGAACCTGAATTGGGGCTCCCCAGGAATCCAAACTGAGGCCCCCCAGAGCCTTAGATGAGAATGTGGTCGAGATCCATGTGCCCCCCATAAAACTAGCAGTTCTCTGCCCCTCGGTGGGAGTAAAATGGGTCTCCTGCAATAACACAATTTGTCCCTTGATCCTGCGCACCTCTGCCATCACCTTTCTTCATTTTATAACAGATTTAAGCCCATTTACATTCCAAGACACACATCTTATGTCATCCCCGATCAATTTCAGTTAGTCTCAGACTGTTCCTCCACTCTTCATGATGCAAGTGCACATCTATATTCATTTTTCCCATCAGACATGTAGACCCTATCCCACCCGCCCACCAACAAGAACAACTAACACCCCATGTAGCCCCACTATTGGACAAATGCCTGTTACACAAGAAGAAGAAAACAACCAACCAGAGGTCACAGCAAAACACGCGCTGAGCACAGCCATTTTAGGTGCAATCAAGCTGCCCCCCCCAATATGCATCCACTGCAGCCAACATAATCCAAACACCACTGTCTCTGTGTACCCCTTCCCCCCTACAAACACAGAGTGCCACACCACGCCAGTTTTTAGACTGGCCGTCCCTTCCCCAACTGAGTCCAACATGGACAAAACGTCCCCCCCAAGTGAGCCAAAGCCCGCCAGCTTTCCCACTGCAAAAAAGAAGCAAATGTATAAAAACGTGCCCATCTCGATGAAAATAGAAAGGAAGGCAACCTAATACATCAATCAGAATAGCAATGTAAGACAGCTGAATACTATGGTTAAGATTCTGAAACAACTCTATAAACAACAAAACAGGGCATCAACATAGCAGAGACATGGTTCAAAGCAGATGCTCCACTGTGCGGAAGTGAGTATAGTCTATCTGCACAACAGGAAGTAGATTGCAGCAAGGGATCATTCTGACATGGACCACATGCTCTGCCATTCAACTATAAAACACTGGCGGCAGTCTGCAATGTCCCACCCATTGATACCCTTACCCCCAGGCACAGTCGGGCAGTCCCAAGAGGATGGAGCCATGATTGACACACTGCCTATGCCTAAACCTGTTGAATATAAACTCACTGACCCAGTCTCCTACAATGAACCCCTGGGGGAAAGGCATTCCAGTGAATCCACGCAACCACCCCACAGCCAGGCCCCCATATGTCCAGAGCAGCTAAACAAGATAAACAAAACTGCACTTACGGTACCATAGTTCTGGTTGCCAGTGTGTGAGTTTGAATATAAACAGAGAAAAAGATACAGCTTTTGCTAGGCTTCTGATCACCAGAGGCCCATCACCACAACAACTTTATAAGCAGAACATTAAGGCTGAAAGTTGCAAGTTAAGGGAGCCAAACTTTACAAATCTCTTGGGGACTTGCAAGGCATACTGCCAAGACCCACCCCCGCTGATACCCGTGTCCCTAGACATGGTCGGGTGATGGCTGAAATAGTCTCACTTTAAAAAAAAAAAATGATTACGGACTTCCAAGGTCTAATCAAGTGCCCCAGTTGAAATCAGAGCATTCCTAGGAGGAAATAAGAGTGCCAGATGTGGGGAAAACAGACAAAACCAGTTTTTGCACCCATTGAATTAGGCTATAGTATTCACGATGCATCCAGCTGTGCATTCTCCCTCCTGGCCTCCTCCTCCTCTTCGATCTGCTTCTCCACAGCTTTGTTGCATGCAAAATACAGTAGGCTCTGACCTGGCCTATCAACCCACAGACGAGCTGGATACATCAAGGAAATGCTCCAGCCAAGCCCGTATAGCTTGCTGTTAGCCTGGTTGAATTTTTGGTGCCTGGACTGAAGCTTCCTGCTGTAGTCCTGGTAAATGTACACTTTTGAGTTACCAACCACAATGCGGGGGGTGTATATTATACTGGCGCAGTCATGTCAGTATAGTTAGGGTGAAACGGCACTTCTATGTTAAAGTCCAAACTGTGAGCCTTAATAACTTCAGAGCCCTTCAATGGATTTGCATGAAATTTGGCATGCATAATCTCTAGTGGTAGGTCTCTTGACTTGCCAAACTTCATTGGAATCTGTGAAATGGTTTCTGAAACTTAAAGAAACATAAAGTGTTGAAAAAACAGAAAATCCATTTTTTTAACATTTCTTTGCTCACGTGTATCTCAGGAATGCCTTTATGTTGTGGTCTGAAAATTTCAGCATAGCAAGCCTTTGGATCCCAGATGTGCCTTTTGAAGGTTTGGTGAAAAAACATTAATCTGAACAAAAGATATGACATTTTTAATTTTCGTATTATTTCCTATAAGAAAATTTATGTCATTCACAAAAGATATATTTTTCGCACAATAGGAGTATTGTGTGAAAAACAGCAGCTTATTTTCGAACAATAGGACTACTGTGCAAAAAATTCCAGCTTCTTTTCACAAAGAATGCTGGCAGTTTTGCATGGTTCACAGTACTGTGATCGATTGAGCTATGTTGTGGCCGCCATCTTGTTTGCCGCTTAGCAAGGATATTGAAGTACCGAACATTTTAAACAAAATAAAAAACATCAGAAAACAGCTAAAGAAAACCCCTTTAGGTGTATTTTGATGGGGTTTTTTTGTATTCTAAGCTGGACCCAAAAGGTTTTTTCTCGGATGCCAGCTTTTACAGAGAACAGCTTAGAGGCAGTTTTCTGTATGAGAAGAGCGGTATTTTCTTGACTTCTGCAGCCGCAGTTGGAACTCATAATTCCTGCTGCAGAGTCAAGGAAGACCCGCTTTGTGCACACAATACATAGTGCGTTTACTGGGCACACTGGGAGCCCACCCCAATGTGCCCAAATGTATTATTGATTCAAAAAACAGTGAAAAGAAGAGAACCACCCCAGAGGTCTTTTCTTTGATGCAGAACCCTGCATCAAAATTTTCCATAATTTTGATGCAGGATCCTACATCGAAGTACCCTAATGTGCTGCAATATACTTTCCAACACAGGGTGTCCAATCCTCGTGTCACACTATGTGCACATCGCTGTATCCGCACCCCCAATATTCTGGCACACTGGGAGCCCACCCCAGTGTTCCCAGTTAAATTAATTTTTACTTTCTGACACTGGGATGCCCACTCCCAGTGTCAGATGTCTCCCCCACCATCTTTCATTGCCAACGAGGGTGCCCAATCCCCCTGTTGAAATCATGTGTACACCCCAATTCATGTGGCAGACTAGGAGCCCACCCCAGTGTGCCCAAAGTATTTTATTTTTTGTTTTGGTCCTGTAAATAAAGAAAACCATCCCCCAAAGTCTTTTTTAATTTTTTTTTACCTGTAATGAAGAAAAAGGTCCATTGTCGTCTCCCCATCCCCCTCCCCCATCCTCACCCTCGCTCTGTGCACCCTACTCCTTGCACCCCTCCTCACCCATATTTACCCTCCGGAGGTTGGGAGCCACAATTTTCTGTGGACTAGGACACATCTGCACTCTTCAAAGCTGAACTGTGAACTGAGGAATCAGGTAAGCACTGTATAATGGGAGTTAATGGGAGGGTACAACTTAGGTTGATATCTCAGCCATTTTTGGGAATTTGTGCCCCAAATTTTCAACATGGGGTTTATGGGACCCCACCTCATGACCATTTGCACTATCATTTCATTTCTTTGTCCAAAAAGGTAATTTTGCACTCACTGTGCTGAATCACCTTTTGGGACCAATTCATAAAATGACAGTACCACTGTTCATGAGGTGGGATCCCAAAAAGCTCATGTTGCAAATCTTGTGAAAAAATTCCCAGAAATGGGTGCATTACGAGTGTACTTTGCACAGTTTCTATGCATGCTCATAACTTTGCCAATTTTTTAATATTTACACTTCAGATTTTCAACATTGCTATTTTTTCACACCTCCTTATGAACAGTACAGCTGTCACTTTGCACATCCTGCCCAGAATGTGATTTCACGCATGTGGCATGGAATGGCATGGTTGCTGTGTGAAATCAACTTTTAGGATGAATTAACAAAATCACAGTTGCACTGTTCATCAGGGGAGGTCCCATAATGCTGATGTTGAAATTTTGGTGAAAAAATTCCAGAAAATGAGTGCATTACGAGCGTGCATTGCACAGTTTCTATGCACGCTCATAACTTCATCAGTGTTTCCCATTTTTCACACTGTTGTACTATCTGGATGGAGAGATGGAAGCATAGGGTCTGAAGGACCCTGACTCCCACCATAACATATGGACACTGTTGTACTATCTGGATAAAGGCATTGGACCCTGTGCTCCCACCGTGACATATGGACAGTGTTGTAGTATCTGGATGGAGGGATGGGAGTGCAGGGTTCTAAGGACCCTGCACTCCCACCATGACATATGGACAGTATTGTACTGTCTTGATGGAGGGAAGGGAGTGCAGGGTCCTTCTCCCACAGTAAGATGAGGATACAATTATGCTATCTAAAAAAGAAGGGATATTCTTTGCAAAAAACTTCATTAATGCATCAGTTAGGGTGAATACCACAGTGACAATAGCAGGGAAATGAGGCATTAGGGTTTCCAACCCTAACGCCCCACCCCTAGGGTTTCCACCCCTACCACCCCACCCCCATTCCTCCACCCTCCACACAACAACAGTCATCAGGGTGTGACATTCGGTCATCAGGCCTAACTCTCACCCCATTGTCCTATACTGTAGTGTGTGAGCTTGTTTATGCATGGAATGGGATGAGAGTTGGGCCTGATGACCAAATGGCACACCCCGATGCCTGTTGTGTGGAGTGTAGGGGTTTGGGGGGTGTAGTAGGGGTCAGAATACTGGTGCTGGGAAGTTAGGGTTGGAAACCCTAATGCCTCATTTCCCTGCTTTTCTCACTGTCGTATTCACCCTAACTGATGCATTAATGACGTTTTAAAGAATACATATATATAAATATATATATATATATATATTCTTTGCAAAATATATTTCGAGTCTGGGAAACAAGATCCCAGACCTGGAGACAACAATGTCAGAGGATAAACTGGATATAGTAGCCATTAGCGAGACATGGTTCACCGGTAACCACACTTGGAAGACTTCAGTACCGGCTATGTACTGTTCAGAAGAGACCAAGGTGCTAAAAGGGGGGGGGTAGTGGCCCTTTAGGTCAATGAAAATATCAAAGCTACAGAAATTCAAAATACACGTAAGGAACCAGAAGAACTATGGGTCACCCTGGAAATAGGAACTGGGACAGCCATGCCAACTGGGGTTGTCTATAGGCCTCCAGACCAAGGGAAAGACATAGACACATTACTGTTAGAAGATATACAAAACATGACAGCTAAAGGGGAGGTTCTGACAATGGGAGACTTCAACCTGCCAGATACAGATTGGTCAATACCAGCAGGAACATCTGCCAGAACTAGACACATAGTGGATTCCCTGCAGGGGGAGGGACTCAAACAACTGATACAACAACCCATAAGAGACAGGGCTATCCTGGATCTAGTACTGACTAATGGGGAAAGGATCACAGATCTCCAGGTAGAAGGTCACGTGGGGGCCAGTGAACATCACATGGTATGTTTCAATTTGGCCACTAGAACGAAATCATCCCATTCCAAGGCAAAACATATGGGACTTTAGAGGAGCTGACTTTGATAAGATGGCCAACAGAGTTAAGCTAGCCCTGGCAAGATGAAATACAGGTGAAAGGGTACTGGCAAAGAGGGCAAGGATTAAGGATGCAATACTTGAAGCAACATCCTATTGTGTTAGGGAGAAAGGCAAGAGCAAAAGAAGGAGGAAACCTCTTTGGTTCTCAAAAACAGTAGCAGAAAAGATCAGAGCCAAAAGTCTGACCTTCAGGAAATATAAGGAATGCAGCGGGATGAACATAGGGAGGCATACCAAACTTCCCTAAGGGAATCAGAGAAGGCAGTAAGACAGGCAAAGGCTCAAACTGAGGAAACACTAGCACAAACAGTAAAAGAAGGGGACAAGACTTTTTATAGATACATTGGTGAAAGGAGACAGTCCAGAGGGGAGTATTGCTAAAATCAAAGGGGATAAAGGGGAGTGTGTGGAGGAGGACCAAGGAAAAGAATCTATTCTAAACAGATACTTCTGCTCAGTATTTACTGAGGAGAAGGCAGGGTAAGGCCCACACCTCAGAACCATGGACACAGGGGGAGCGAGGTGTGCACAAGGGTATACCATCACCACAGTGACTCCTCCACCATGAAGTCCATCACAGCGACAAGAGTTGGGCAAAACCCGCACATCGCTGTGATGGTCTGTGCAGTGCCTGAGACTGCCTCATAAGGTGTATCACCCCCCCGGTCCAACTCTGACTCAGAGTGGGAATCCTAGAGACTGGAGGGTGTGGGCAGCAGAGCCCCCCACATGGGGGATTTGGGGGGCACAGCCCCCTGTTAGAAACACGGAGGCATCCCCGACACTGCAATGCTGACAGTCGGCACTGTGGCTGTCGCTGTCGGGGATGTCCTGTTCAATGTTGTGGCTGCATGGTAAAACCGTGCACAAGTCCCTTCACAAAAGAAAGGGTCCTTCAAGAGCTCGCTAAGCTCAGGGTGGATAAGGCAATAGGACCTGATGGCATACATCCCAGGGTACTAAATGAGCTAAGGGTGGAACTAGCTAGAGCCATTAACAGAACTGTTTAGTGAGTCTCTGAGCACAGGAGGGGTCCCAGAAGACTGGAGAAGGGCTCATGTGATCCCACTCCACAAGAGTGGCAGCAGGGAGGAGGCAGGGAACTACAGACCAGTCAGTCTTACCTCAGTAGTGGGCAAGATTATGGAGGCACTCCTTAAGGAAGGGATAGTGCAACACCTGAAATCCATAGGAGCACAGGATCCAAGACAGCATGGGTTTACGACAGGAAGGTCTTGTCAAGCTAATCTCATAGCTTTCTCTGACTGGGTAACCAGGGTGGTGGTCCAAGGAGGTGCAGTTGATGTTGCCTACCTTGACTTCAGCAAAGCTTTTGATACTGTTCCACATAGAAGATTGATTAATAAGCTTGGCTTGGTTGGTCAACTGGGTGGAAAACTGGTTGGTGGACAGAAAACAGAGAGTGGTGGTAAATGGTATACAGTCAGAACAGATGCACATCACAAGTGGGGTACCTGAGGGATCAGTCCTGGGGCCAGTCCCCTTCAATATCTTCATCAGTGACATTCCAGATGGACTGGAGGGTAAGGTTTGTCTGTTTGCAGATGACACCAAGATCTGCAACAGAGTAGATGATCCAGATGGGGTGGGCAGAATGAGAAGAGATCTGGATAAACTGGCAAAATGGTCGGAAGAGTGCCAACTGGGGTTTAACGCAAACAACTGCAAGCTCATGCACATAGGGAAGAGAAACCCTGAAGCTACCTATAGGTTGGGAGGGGAGTTGTTGGCAATCACAAGGGAAGAAAGAGACTTGGGCATCATCATCACAGATGACCTGAAATCGTCCAAGCAGGCCACTAAAACAGTAGACAAGGCTAGAGGGATGTTGGGGTGTATTAGTAGGGGTATCACAAGTCATAAGAGGAAGGTAATAATCCCTCTTTACAAGACACTGGTTAGTCCCCATCTAGAGTACTGCGTGCAGTACTGGAGGCCGCACCTGCACAAGGACATCAACAAAATGGAGGCAGTCCAGAGAAGGGCAAGCAAAATGGTGCAGGGACTGCATCAGAAAACCTATGAGGACAGATTAACGGAGCTCAATATGTATACCCAAGAGCAAAGAAGGGAGAGAGGTGACAGGATTGAAACATTCAAACATCTTAAGGGCATAAACAAGGTGAAAGACCCTAACATGTTTCAATATAATAAAAATAGCAGGACAAGAGGACACAGGATGAGATTAGAGGGAGGCTCATTAAGGAATAATGTGAGGAAGTTCTTTTTCACAGAAAGGGTGGTGGATGCATGACACATCCTACCTCAGGAAGTAGTGGATATGAATACAGTGCAGGGCTTCAAACAGGCATGGGTTAGGCATAAGGGAGCAATACAGATGAATATGAATAGATAGGCCATTGACAGAGTAAAGGCCTATGGCACATTCATAAGGCAGAAAAACTCAGCAGACTGAATAGGCCTTGTGGTCCTTATCTGCCGTCAACTTCTACAACAGTAGTCACAAAGATTACCAGCTATTTCCAGATATTTCATGACATTTCTGAAGAGTTTCTCTCTGCTGCTGCTACTGTGGAAATGCAGAAAGCAGGAGATTTCTCTAGAAATATCACAGAAATTTCAGGAAATAGCTGGCAATGTCTGTGGCTACTACTGTATGTTTATATGTATATGTATACATATATATATATATTTATATTTATATATATATTCATTGCAAAAACTTCATTAATGCATCAGTTAGGGTTGTTACTAAAGTGACAAAAGTAGGCAAATGTGGTGTTAGGGTATCCAACCCTAACACCCCACCCCCCACTCTGCACACACTGACAGGCATTGGGGGGGTGCCTTGGGGTCATCAGCCCTAACACTCGCCCCATTCCATAAGTCAATAAGCTGAGATGGGGCACAGTATAGCAGAATGGGGTGAGCATTAGGGCTGACAACCCCAAGGCACACTCCGATGCCTGTCAGTGTGTGCAGAGTGGGAGTGGGGTGTTAGGTTTGAAAAAACCCTAACACCACATTTCCCTACTTTTGTCACTTTAGTAACAACCCTAACTGATACATTAATACATTTTTTTACAATGAATTTCCTTAGTTTATCAGATACTATAATCATATCCTTATTTGTCTGTGTGAGACCGTGTGCTTCTATCCCTCCATAGATGTGTGTATGTATGTATGTAGCTGTGGAAGCACAGGGCCTTCTGTGCTGCCAATTATTGGACAACAGTGACCAAATTGTCAACATTGCCATCTTATTACCCTACTTCATGTTCCCGGTATACAACATTTTACAATACCCTCAAAACGTAATTCTGTGCAACTGCAATGCCATTCTGCACCACAGGTGTGAAAACACAGTTTGACCAGGATTTGAAAAGTGACAGCTGTGACATACATGAGTTTGAATAATAATAAGAAGCTTATGCTGAAAATCTGGGGTGAAAACATTTAAAATTACCAAAGTTATGAGCGTATGTAATGAAATTTTATCAAATGGTCATAAATTTGCAATTTTTACATATTTTGACCCCAGATTTTCAACATTGACTTCTTATGACCCTACCTCATGAACAGCAGCAGAAAAAAATTTCAAATCCCACCAGAAAGGTGAATTCTCCAAGTGACCAAAAAATCACCTTTTGGGAGGGAGGGAGTTGTGTAATGACAGTCCTATTGTTCATGAGGTGGTGTCCCTAAAAGACCATGTTGAAAATGTGGGGTGAAAATGTTAAGAAATGGCCAAGTTATGAACCAAAGTTGAAAACTCCATTAAAATACATTGAACCACAGCATGAAATAGGATCCTGTTTCGCAAAAGTATCCTTTATTGTGCTTTCCCATTGACTACAGCAGGATTAGCATGATGTAGAATTCTGTTTCATAAAAAAGGATCCTTTATCTTGATTTCCCATTGTATAGTCAATGGGAAAACACAATAAAGGATCCTTTTGTGAAACAGGATCATAAATCGGACTAATCCCATTGTAATGAATGGGAAAACAGGATCCTATTTCATGCCAATCCCATTTAAACTAATGTTCATAATGTCCCTTGTACTGTAGTGATCCTCCCCCTCCCAATGTCTGATTGCCCTCCCATATAATAAAAATAAATGTCCATGGTAGTCTATTGGTCCCTTCCCAATGTCTAATCACCATCTCCTTAAATAAAAAGACCCTGGAAGTCTTGTGCTCTCTCCTTCATCCCCCAGATGTCTGATCACCATGGATTAATCACATTACTGCTCAACTACAAAAAAAGTGGACAAAGCTAGAACAGTGCATCCTTCCCTAGTGTGAACCCATGTCAGGAAAGTCTGGTCCACTTTCATGTTCTATCTCTTTTCGATCATGTTCAATGATCTCCGGTAGGGTAAGATATCTTTAATGGCCAAAACAGAATGCAAATTAGACAGTAGTTATGTGCTGGTGGCTAAATTATTAAGATATGTGGCCCCCAGCATTTTCTTATTTACCCTCTTAGCTGATTGTAATTAAGGTTACATACTAACTTGACACTTCACATCAGCCATAATCAATATATTTGCATTATGCCTTATTCCTAACCAAAGCCTATACCTGGTCAAGCCTCTGCATGCTTGAGCCAAGCTTATGCCAGAGACATTGTTCTACTCGCCTCAACTTTAATGCCAAAATGAATTTAAATTATTTCAGTCAGTTAAGGTAATCAGTTTCCCTCTTTCACTCCTTACAATGTCTGGCCTGACATGTCATATTACAGAAGGTGTTGCTGATATCTTAGTTCAGCGAGATGCACAACACAGAAATAAGAGACATGTTTTGTAAAGTCTATAGAATCAAACACACAAAAAAAGGCTTTTACAACTTTCTTAAAATATTTAGCTCAATTTAGTGCTCATCTGTCAATTTTGACAGTGGTTTACAACTACTGATATGATCAGTTGCTTGAAAAGCACAATTCTCTGGTGCAAGAATGCAAAATTTTACCAACGGCAATATTTTATTTTTGATGACCATGTAATGCACAAATTCTAAATGATTATGTGTTGTGCAGAATGCAGAAGTGAAGTGGGTCTCCTATATTAGTTACCTCAAGTAGCACATTGTTCAGTGATGCTCTTTCTATTTTACTGGGGCAGTGCTAATAATAGACGGTGCCTTCTGTCTGCATCATGTCATCATTTTTTTGTTGTGTCTTGCTCAATGCTGATTTAACTGTCTGTAAAACTGTCAATTTCTTATGTGCCTGTGTTACCCCAACTGATCTGTTTCCCCGAGGAAGCAATTCAAGTTTTCAAGTCTTTGTTGACTACATGTAAATTAACTTTGCATTAACAAATGCAACATTCCCCCAACACACAGGAGAAAAATGATACAGTCGTATTCTGACAGGAATTGAGGTGGGTGCTGAGAGAGATTCCTGTCTGATGAATCCAATAACTATCTGTGTCATTTAGCACCTGGTAACTCTGTTGCTAGTGTATACTATGTGTATATAACCTGAACTCACCTACATACACACATTTTATTTGTTTGTGACAAATACTAGTTGGAATAAAAGTATGGGAAGCAAATGCTAAAGGTTGTAGTGAGGAGCTGAAAAGCAGTAAGAAGTAAGTGAGAGGTAAAGATGAAAAAAAGCAGTTATGATGTTGCTGCTGTTATCAGGACTGGCTGAAACACTGCAGAGGATATTAGATTCAGGATTCCTGTGAAGTGATTAATTTCAATCCCAATTTGTTTACTGTGAAGTTTATATTTTGGACAACACTCAGGAACTCCTTTAGTTGCTACACATGATGTTTTTTTTAATTTTTTTACAACCAACAAACACAAATTTACACTGAGGATATACAGTCTCAGCCAACTGATGGTCAGATAGACTCCAATATGGCTGCTATACCACATGGTAGTACTTCAAACGATTTGTTTGTCATTTGGCTGCAATCTATATAAGACGCTTTATGTTTTCTAGCCTAGATGCAGACTGACATTAATATGTGTGTTTTAATATGCCCTTTTGAGCTGTCTGACAACAAGCATTCTATGCCCCCTCCGTATGATGGTTACTATACATGTTTAGCACCAAATGACAGAATTAAACCAGTAATTAAATGGTGTGAATTTTCACTTGTTGCCATTGACTGTGTTCCAGCAGTCATAGTGAAGCCTATCTGACTATCTCAATGGCTGAGACTATATATCCTCAGCATAAATTACCGTTATCCGCGCTGTGATTTTTTTTTACTGAAGAATACTGTACCATTAATGTTAAGATCAACTGATTGTGCAAACCAGACATTCCTACCTGCCCTTTTGTCAAAATAAGGTTGATAAAAAATAACAATATATCTAACAAGCAGAAAATTTACTTATGCTAGAACACTTTTTTTGTGACATTCATGAAATGCACAGACAAAAAAAATATATACGTAAACAAATGTCAGTCAAGCATATCTTTAAAAAGAAAAACCTTAAATGTATTTCAATGGATTACTGATTGACTCAAAAAGGTGGAGGGAGTCTGTTATGTCTCTCATCAAAAAGGAGCTCGTGCCATTATTGGAAATTGGAGAACAAAATAGCCCATTTAAGGCAAAATTACAGACAAAAAAAGGGTAAAATGTGTTTCTTGTTTCCTTTAAAAAAAAGACTCTTGTAGTTTAATGGTCCCTCCCTTCTCCTTACCATGTCCAATTGCCGTCACAGTAAGTTAAAAAGAAATCCAGGCAGTCTAGTAGTTCCTCCCCCGATGTCCGATAGCCATCCCCGTAATAAAAAAAAATACCTGATAGTCTAGTGGCCCCCCCTTCCAATTCCTGATTGCCCTCTGCATATAAACAAAAACTTCCTGGAAGTCTAGTGGTCCCTCCCCCCTCCTCTGTTGTCTGACCACTGTCCCCATATAAAAATAAAAATTACTTGGTAGTCTAGTGGTCCTTCCTCTCTACCCAATCCTCTCCCCTGAAATTGCATTAATTTTTCTGGTGGTCTAGTGGCCCCCACCCTCCCCATCCAGTTAGGTAAAGACCCTCACTCCACTACCCCATCCTGATTCCTAGTCCGCAACCATCCATATTTCCTTCGTTTTCTCACAGTTGGCCAAAGACTGAGCTATGAATGAGCTCACTGCATATATAGAGTAAGCACTTATTTATAGCTCAGGCTGTGGCCAGCTGTGGAGGTGAGAGGAGAGCTGTTGGTCGCAGACATGGAATCATGATGGGGGGAGCAGGGTGGTGGGTCATTAATTAACAGGGTGGTAAGGGTGGAGGGCCACGACCACCAGGAAAATTAATGTTATTTCAAGGGAGGATCAGGAAAGGGAAGGGACTACTAGACTGCCAGGTAATTTGTATTTTATATGGAGATGGAGATTGGACATGGGGGACCACTGAACTACCAGGTATTTTTTTTCATTACCAGGATAGCGATTAGACATTGGGGGGGAGGGACCACTAGACTACCAGTTTTTTTTTTTTATTTATGGGGACAGCTTCTTAATCTTCATAGCTGCTTGTTCCTCCAGCTTAAACCACACATGAACTGTGTGAAAGAAATATTAAAACAATCAGAAACAGATCACAGCTAAAGTGCTATAATAACCTGCCACAGCCATTCTTCTGACTTAAAACAGAGAGGGGAGGAACCCCAAATCACATCTGCCTGGATTGCTGTCTATGCTGATAAGTGCAATTCCAGAGTACAGCCAACTTCATAATGATGAACTTTAATGAAATTACTATTGGGTCTAAGACAAGCTCTCTGTCATAACCTGCTGCATCTCACATACTAGTCATTGAATACATGGATACTTTAGCATTTCTACTGATTCTGTGATTAAGTCTATTTATAAAGCTCTAATTGCGCTGCATTTAAATATGCTCATTAGTATTAGCAGCTGCCAATACGTTATTATAAATAACGTTATGCAATACAATTGTAAAATTTGTAGTGGTACCACTAGACAACAGGGAAATGGTGGCTCACAGCTGAAACTGCAGCCGGCAGCATTATTTCTAGCTGCAGCTGCAGAAATCAAGAAAAGTCAGTTGTTTTCATACAGAAAACGTGGGTGAAGCACTCCTCTTGCTAAGCTTGGCACCAGGGATTTTGGGTGACCAGAAAAGGTGTTTTTTGCCATAATAAAAAAAAAATACAAGAATTTAGCTAAACAGGTCCCGTTTAGCTATGTTCTGATTCTTGTTTTTTGAAATCCATTCATTTTTATGTGTTTTCTTTGTTTTGTTTCTCTAGCTAACTGAAAAAACAAAATGGCAGACTCATGAAAATGCATTTCCTACCTGCGACGCTAGATAATCCATCTGGGCAAAGGCATTAGGCTCCTGTAACACAGGATGATCTGTCTGTGAAAAGGCATTAGGCTCCTGCGACACATGATGACCTGTCTGTGAAAAGGGATTAGCTCTTATGACACAGGATCCATTTTCATGCTGAACATCTATAATTTCCTATTGAAAATAGTTGGAACTTCAAAATTTAATAACTTTGGAACGGATTAATATTTTTTCACCAAACCAGCAAAAGGCACATCTGCAAGGCAAATGCTTTCCACACTGAAAATTTCAGACCACAGTGTAAAACTGTTTGTGAGATACAGGTGGACAAAGAAACAGCAAAAAAAAATATATTTAACAATTGTTCACACTCTGTATCTCAGAAACCACACAACTGATTCAAATGAAATTTGCCACATCAAGAGATCTAACCCATGAAATAATGCATGAAAACTTGCATTCAAATCAATTGAACTGTTGTGAATTTATTAAGGTGCAAACACTCCGCTTTAACATAGAACATCCATATATATATATATATATATATTAGAGGAAAAAAACTCTGTTTACTGCATTAGTTGGGGTTGTTCCACGTGACAAAAGTGAGAAAATTCGGTATTAGGGTTGAAAGCCCCCTATTGACCCCTCGCCCACCCAGTCCAGCATCGGGTGCGCATCAGTGTTGCTTAAACTACCTCACCCCATCAGATGTGTGAAGAAGCAGAGGATAGGAGAATGGGGTGAGAGTTAGGACCGACAACCCCAACGCGAACCCTGATGCCGGTTGGGGGTGTGGGCAGGGGGGTCCAAGGGGGACTTTCAACCCTAACACTGAATTTCCTCACTTTTGTCGCTGTGGAGCAACCCTAACTAATGCATTAAACAGAGTGTTTTGCCTCTAATTTCCCTTCTTTTTTAAAATGATAATGAGAAATAGTGAATGTAATGCGGCGGCGGGAGCGGGCCCTGTGTTCCCACCACATGATGTCTTGTCACATAGTAACACGGTGCCCGCAAACGCAAATGGTAATGAGCATAGTGACACAAAGCAAAACACAAAGATGAACAGTACTGCAGACACAAATGGTTAAAATAGTGCAAACGCAAGCACAAATGAAAATGCAAAGGGTAAAGCACATGGTGCCATAGATGGGAACAGTAAGTGAAACGGGTACGGAACCACAAGCAGAAGTGGTAAGGGTAAAAGTAATGTAAGCTCACAGGTTAGTTTTCCCCAAAAGCTGCATAGAGAAAGACAGTGAGTACAAAGAATGTATGCATAATAATGGGTCTCAAAGCAGAAAATGAGGAGTTGGAATGCTAAATTGCTTATATCTCAGGAACCGTATGACATAGAAAAAAATTTAAAAGTCATATGATTTATGACTTTCCTGGTTAGTTTTGTACTTAGCCCCCAGTAGGGGGCTAAGCATTTTTCTGATGGAAAGTCCGTATCTTTCACCATTTCCGAGACACGGGCCCTGAAAGGTGCAGAGAATGCCATAATGTTATCCTAGGGGGAAAAAAGAGAAGTTCGGAGTGCCATAACTTTGGCTCCCTGTAATATGTTTCACCAAACCACTAAAAGGCACATCTGTGGGTTGTTGGCTTTCTTCCCTCCAAATTTCAGCCCAAAAGACCAAACCGTTATTTTGCAGCAGGGCAGCAAATGGTTCCTGTAATGCGGCGGATGCTGTAATGTTATCCTATGGGAAAAGGCATCAACTTTGGAGTGCTGTAACTTTGCTGCCCTGTAATATTTTTTCACTGAAACACTGAAAGTCACATCTGTGAGACGTTGGCTGTGTTCCCTCCAAATTTCAGCCCAAAAGACCAAACTGTTCTTTTGCAGCAGGGTGGCAAAAAATTGCTGTCATTTTCCAACAGCCTGGAAAAGTACTGTCGAACTTTGCGAAAGCTTTCTCAAATTCATGTGACAGTGTGAAATGCAAAGTACTTTATGAAAGTACTTTTTCCAGAAATTTGAAAACATATTTCTGGGGTGTTTTACCCCAAAATAAAGACATGCCTAGCATCCTCAGGGTCCGACTAGGTGAATACAAAAAGAATTAGGTTACTAGAGGGTCCCAAATTTAAATGCCAAGCATTTTTCTGATGACCAACTTAAAACAAAATGGCAGATTTGCGACAGTAAAAGGGCCATTTGTGAAAGTAAAAACTGCATTTGCGACACTGTCGAACTTTTTGCTAACTTTTCCCATTGACTTATAATGGGAAATTGTCTTTTGAATAACTTTTGAACCATTTAATATTTTTTCACAAAATATTCAAAAGGCACATTGGGGACACTGGCCTCATGTTCCCTGAAGATTTCAGACCAGTCGCGCAAACCATGTGACCTATAGAGACGAGCAAAGAATTCAAAAAAAGCTTAAACGCATGTGCAGATCATGCTTAATAACTCCGCAGCCATATATCCAAACAGTATGAAAGTTGGCAGATCCCAAGATGTATGGCTCTTGATCGTGTATTCCAAGTTTCTGGCAAATCCATTGAATGGTTGCAAAGTTATTAAGGTGCAACATTTTAGGTTTAACATGTAAATGGCTCCTCAAACCTAACTATGGTAGCACTACTTTGCTACCATTATATATATATATATATATATATATATATATATATATGTCTCAGTGCTTGCACACTAAGATTCTTTGTTTTTTTAACTTGTTTTTTTGTTTTTATTGGGCTAACCACAACCCAACCCAGATAGACCATCTTAGGTAGCTGGTTCATTCCACTGGGGTGTCACACAGACGAGGTACACTGATAAGTCCTGGTAGGGCAAAACACGTGTCTGTGTCTTCTGTTGGCACCCTTTGTAGACTATGTGAGAGGTCTTCCGGCATCATGCTTTTCTGCTTAAAGTTGAACAAGCATAATATTTTGTGGTGATTTGCATATACAGCCCATGATGCTTTGCATTATGGGGTTATGTGTGATTTTGCATATATATATCTATATATATAGATATATATGTATATATATATATCTATATATATATATATATATACCCACCAGGATGAAGCCCAACCCTGCAGAATTCTGCAGTAGAGTTACTGCTGAAAACAATGCAGTTTCAATGGGAGTTAATCCCTTTTGTCATGAAGGAAACTTGTGACACTGCTCTTCATCCTGGCAGGCTTCACTGTATAGATATATAGATATATAGTAAGAGACAGAGAGAGAGAGAGAGAAATAAATATTTAAAAACTATAGCTTGGTAACACTAACACTAAGGCTGCAATATTCTTGGGCACAATTGAGTTTGGTCACTTTCTCTCTTACTTTTTTTTTAACAATCATTCCTAAGTAATGAGTAATTTATTAAGTGATTGATACTACTCGGGATACAACAGGAGTTAAAATTTGTTCAGGATACTTGTGGTCCTAATGTTCATTCATCTTCATTTGCATGGATGATCAATTCATGTTTTTGCTAATCCACTTGGTCACCACATTGCTCCTACATCTGTGATGTGCCTATGTAACTGCAATATGATGTCTTGCAATTTTATTTTTTCTAGAGTACCCCTCCCCCCTCCCTTGGATCACACCTGGAAATTAACCTTGACTCAGTGAGCCTTTCCAGGTCACAAGTTTTTAAATAAGTAAAAAAAATAAAAAATACAAACTTTGATAAGCCACTTGTAGGATACCAAATTTCTATTGGGACATTCTAAACACTCTATTCATTATTTATTTTTAAGGAGGACATTACAGTGAACTCAAGACCCTGCAGTTTTCAATTGCAAAGCCCTCAGTGAAGTTTTAACTTGTATAGACCTGGACGAAGCTGAAAGACTAATACAGCTATGAACATTGAGTTGGCTGAAAATTGAACATTTCTTCAACTCACACTTTAAATGGGGAGTGGGCAGTTGCAAGTCTTTTAAATATTTATTGACAAACTTTATATACCTTTTTTTATTTAAAACATTCTTTTTGAGCACTTTTACTCGACAGACAAATCAATTACTGTCCTCTGAAATACTGCATAAAGTGTTCCTGTTGTAATGTAATTGTGTGATATAGCACTTTACAGCACTTTATAGCACTTTAGAAACTAATAGTGCATAAGTTAGAAGGATAATTATTTTTGACATTACTATATGTGTGTCAGCTGAGTTTATGTATACTTAGTGGCTGTGCAATATGGCTAGCACTTGGAAACAAAAGCTGATAAAAGTTTTCCAATAATGTTTTTGGAGAAAATGCGGGTAAATAATCACAAGAAGAAGAATCTCAAAAAGAAAGGTGAAATTCCCTTGGAAATAAAATTAGTCTAACATGACTGATCATTTAAAATATGGAACTCCAAGGATGTTGATCATAGAGTATAGTTTAGTTAGAACACATGTTCTTGAGGAGAGTGATAGAGTTACAATGATAAATTAGGTTCCTCCCATCCTCTTGAATGGGCTAGTCGAGTTGCAAATGGAGTTGCCTAAGGAATGCACTAGAAAATGGGCAGGAAGGAGGGGTGGAAGAACAATGGGGAATAATCAAAACTGCCATCACAGAGGCAACAGGCCTTTGTGTGAAGCAAATTAACAAAACAAAACAATGTAAGAAACCACTATGGTTCTCAAAGGAGGTGGCAGGGAAGGTTAGGGAGAAAAAGAGAGCATTCAAGAAGTACAAGGAATCACAGAAGGAGCAGGACAGAGAATGGTATCAGTTAAAGCAAAAGGAAGCAGGAAAGGTAGTCAGAACAGCAAAGGCCCAAATCGAGGAAAAGATAGCCAACTCAGTTAAGAAGGGGGATAAAACCTTTTATAGGTACATCAGGGAGCGAAGGAAGACCTAGGGAGGGATAGTGAGGTTTAATAAAGGGGAGGAGGGTGGGCAGAGGGTGACTGTGAAAAGGCAGAGATACTAAACAAATATTTTTGCTCAGTATTCACAAATGAAAAGGGGGAGGTACCTAAACCAAACAATAGAAACACGCTGGATACAGGGGTTGGTACCAGACCTTTCACAGAAGAAAGGGTTCTGAAAGAACTCTTAAAACTGAAGTTGGACAAAGCAATGGGACCTGATGGGATTCATCCCAGAATTCTAAAAGAACTAAGGGTAGAACTAGTGACACCACTGACTACCATCTTTAATAAATCATGGGAGGATGGGGTGGCACCTGAGGACTGGAAGAGATGTTATTCTACTTCACAAAAGTAGGAACAGGGCAGAAGCAGACAACTACAGACCTGTTAGTTTAATCTCAGTGATTGGGAAAATGATGGAATCACTTCTGAAGGAAAGAATTGTTGAGTATCTAGAGGCCAGAGGAGCACAGGACCCAAGGCAGCATGGATTCACAGTGGAAAGGTCATGTCAGATGAATCTAATAAATTTATTTGACGGGGTAACCAAAGTAGTAGATTAGGGAGGGGTTGTGGACATGGCCTACCTAGACTTTGGCAAGGCATTTGACACAGTCCCACACAAAAGATTAATATACAAGTTGGCCAGCCTGGGAGTGGGTCCCAAGATGGTAGCTTGGGTACTGAATTGGCTGGAGAACAGGACACAGACAGTAATAGTAAATGGAGTCCACGCTGAAGAAAGGGGGGGTTACTAGTGGGCTACCGCAGGGTTCAGTACTAGGACCGGTCCTCTTTAATGTCTTTATAAGTGACATTACAGAGGGACTGGAAGGAAAAGTATGTCTCTTTGCAGATGACACAAAGATCTGCAACAGAGTTGATATGCAAGGTGGAGTAGAAAGGATGAGAAGGGACTTGGCAAGGCTGGAGAAATGGTCAAATGTATAGCAGCTTTGATTAAATGCAAAGAAGTGCAAAGTAATGCACCTGGGAAACAAAAATCCAGGGGAAGAGTATACAATGGGGGTGAAATGGAAAGGGACCTGGGGGTAGCCATATCAGATGACCTAAAGGTGAGCAAGCAATGTGAGAGGGCAGTAAGGAGGGCTGGGGGGATACTGGGATGCATAGGGAGATGCTTTACCAGTAGAAAACAGGAAGTTGTTATCCCTCTGTACAGACAGCTAGTGAGACCCCATCTGGAGTACTACATGCAGTTCTGGAGACCCAATCTCCACAAAGACATAGACAGGATGGAGGCAGTCCAGAGGAGGACAACTAAAACGGTGCAGGGTCTGCACCAGATGACATATCAAGAGAGACTTAAGGAGCTTAATATGTATAGCCTTGAGGAGAGGAGGGAGAGGGGGGACATGATAGAAACTTTCAAGTACCTCAAGGGAATCAACAAAATCCAAGAGGGTAGCATGTTTCAGAAAAAGAGGCTTGCAAGAACAAGGGGGCACAATTTGAAGCTAGAGGGGGGATGGCTCAGCGGTAATGTGAGGAAGTATGTTTTCACTGAGAGAGTTGTGGATGCATGGAACAGCCTTCCTGAGGAGGAGGTTGTGGAGTCAAAAACAGTGGTGGAATTCAAGAATGCATGGGGCAGGCATATGGCAATTCTAGGGGGTGGAGGTAGGAAGAAGTAGGCTGTTGGTTAGCTAGGATCTGCAGCTTATCCATTAGGTAGGGGAACGGGCAGACTGGGTGGGCCAAGTGGTCCTTATCTGCCATCAAATTCTATGTTTCTATGAATGATAGTCAATAAAGATTCTCTTGAAAAATCTCCAGATCTTCTAATTAACCTGGACTCTGAATCTGGGTTGGCAGATATGAGTTATAATCCTGCAGTGTACAATGATTTTATTAAAGTCTTGGGAAGTCATGTGATGCACTGCCAAAGTTAGATGGGTTTGTGGACTGCTCTTGCCTTGCTCTTTTCAATCATAAATTATGCAGCTTTATTATTTTGTATTACCATTTTTACTTCAATAATTCTTTTCTTTAACCCCTGCTGTAGTGCTTGGCGGTGTCATTATATTCTTATCTATGGATGATGAGATGAGATTAGAGGGACTTCACCATGCCCCGCCACCAACTCCAGACCAGAATGGACTTCTAAACATAATAAACTGAAAGCTGATTCTTTCTCCACTACAGCATCTTCCACCTCTGTTGCCTTAATGGGACACTGTCAACATTTTTTGCATCATATTATTTTTAGGTAAAACCCCACATTTTATGATTACTTACATTCTCAAAAATCCAGTGATGTTGCTGGATGGTTTACATGCCTCCATGCTTATTGGAACTGAAATACATAGTAATGTATAATTATAACCAGCATTGGTTTGCTTCAAATTATTGAACTACTCTTACTCCATTCTTTCTGAACATTACAAACACCCTCAAACAGTGCAGCCACTCATGATACAATAGTCTCCTC
This sequence comes from Neoceratodus forsteri, assembly GCA_016271365.2. NCBI lineage: Eukaryota > Metazoa > Chordata > Ceratodontiformes > Ceratodontidae > Neoceratodus > Neoceratodus forsteri. Next base: position 1,642,444,026 of record CM057450.1, read on the forward strand.
TACTCACACTGCATAATGAGTGGCTATATTGTGTTGTGGGTGTTTCTGACTCCAGGCAAGATGCTGTGGGAGTCTGTCAAGAAATGTAAACTAACATATTTGGGTGTGGTAACACCAGTATGGTGGGCACTCAGATTTTCACTTTTTAAAAGAAAAAAGGATCTGAAACAAACTACCAGCTGCATCAGCAGTCTCTACAGAATGGGAACAATCATAAAATGTGTTTTTAAAGCAGCCACACTTTAAGGCCTAATGGGGTTGACAGTGTCCCTTTAACTGAGGAGCGCTTTTTACAAGAATGTGATCCTCTTAAAGAAATTATTGCTTCTTTATCCTCCTATCTCAAACTAATTCTCCAAACAATGGAGAAGCTTACAAGGTGAATTGGAGATGCAGAGGCTTATGTAGGTTTCCTGGAGGATTGGCAGGAAAGACTGGATCCAGAGTAAGTAAGGATCTGGCAGCAGCTCTCAAAATTTTAAAATAAATTAGAAGATTTTGATAGTAGGTCCAGGAAGAATAATTTATTACTGGAAGGTATAGAAGGCTCCTCTCCTGTTTTATTTGCTCAAAAGCTTTGTGAAAACCTTGGTGGCCCATTTCCAAATGGCATGGTGTAAATAGTGGAATGAGAACATCGAACACTTTGTTCCACTCTTACAGCGGGTGCCAAGCCTTGGCCTTTCATTTTCTGGTATTTAAATTATCTGGACAAACAGCATTTACTGCAAAAGCTATACTCATATAAACAAGTAACTTGGAAAAGAGCTTCTATTCTGGTGTTTCAAGATTTACCAAGCTCCATCAAAGTGCAAAGGACAGCTTATCACCCTCCGCTACTGAAATTGATAGCTGCACAAATTTGTTTTATGATGCGCTATCCTGCTACATTACTAGTCTCAACGGATGGTGTTACTAAGAGTGTTGATCCTCAGAAGAGTTGTCTTGGATGTTTTCTGATTTCTTTGAAAAACCCCAAGGGAGTGTTATGATATTATTTTGTGGTTTGTGGTTTGTTTTTTGTTTCTTTGTATTGATTGCCGGTTTGAGATTTAGTTTTTCTTGGCTTTTAATTTCACTCCCAGGATTTGTCATTTAACTGATAATTTTTTGTTGATGTTTGAATTTTTTTGAGCTTTCGGCATAAATAGAAATATGGCACTGTGAACTACTTTTTATTTATTTATTTATTTATTTATTGTTTTTAACAAATCGGAAAGACCTTTGAGCCAAGGGCTCTTTTACAGAGACTCCACGTCAAGTCACAAGAATAGCAAATTACAATGGTTTCAGTAAGTAGTACAACATGAGGAAAGCAATCAAATTAACAAAAGAACAACATGGCAAAATAAATACTGTGTCAAGTGCAACTAGTGGCCTTGTCTGAAGAGGGGTGAAAGGGCTTACAAGGACAGAAAGTACAGGGGTGGATTGGGGGTGGAAGGAGACAAAAAGAACAAGTAGGGAGATTCCAAATGAAGCTTGAGCAGGAAAGACCCACGGGGTTGGGGGTAGAGGGAGAGAACAAGGTGAGGAAACAGAGGAGAGAGGAGGGAAGTGGGAGTGAAGGGCGAAGGGAGGATGAAAAGTGGGCAAGAATGGAAAAGGGATAAGGGAGGAAGTGCTGTGAGTGGAATAACGCAAAGTTTTTTTTTATTCAGATGCATATAGTGGCTTTGCAATCAGAATCAGTTATCAGACATAGAAGAATTTACTGGATGTCCTTCTGACTAGACATCTTTTTTTTTTATGCTTTATCTGTAGGAATCAGACTCTCCAAGACAGCAGGCTTTGGAGATGCTGTTCATCAGTTTCATTGTCAGCTGGAATTTAAACAACTACACTAACCCCATCTTGACTTTGATATTTTTCATTAATTACTTTGACTATTCACATTTTTGTGGACTTACAGTAATGTAGTCTTACTTTTCAATCACTTCACTGTTGCATATTTAAACAGTCAGTGAAATTTGCTTTGTTTTAGATTGTTGTTTACCCAGGAAGTGACCTCATTTATATAGTTACCTCCCTAGATAAAGACTGAATTTACTTGTTTACAGATGTATGTACTCCTTATAGGAATGATATTGGACTACAATGTTAGATAATTAGTCTTTTGTATTTTACTTATGTTATATATAAACTGTTTCAAGACCATGTAGCTTTGTTATACTGTTTTATAATTACTGGCAGGCGCTTTTTCCCATAGGGAAACCCGGTTATAATTTGCCTTTATAACCAGCTCGGCTGGTTATAACGGCAAACACGTGCCAGGTTTCCCTCTGATCAAGCATGCGCCAGTCACAGTGTTCTTTTAATAGTGACGTTTGTTGTCCTGAGAAGCAACGCCGCTCGCTGTCAGGTTTTTTTTTTTTTTTGTATTTGAAAAAAATAGACTTACTCTGGGAACAAAACAAACAGAAAAAGGAACACACCGTCCGTTTCCTCTCCACACACGAGAGCTGGCGGGTCTTCCTCTTCATACAAAAGAACACCGCAGCTCCATTAAACGTTATTTGCCGGTAAGTAGAATACCGAAACAAACAGAAAAATATAAACACAGCTACCCTTACTTTCTCCACTTCTTGTTACCTCACATAAGCGGAGCAGTATAACTTGTCAGACTGCAGAATGCTAAGACTTTTTACTGGTCTGTGGTTGCCTGAAAATAGATCATTTTATTTTCTATGATTGCTGAGGCAAAAAACCACATGCCAGCAATTATAAAAAATAAAATAAGGGGTGGTGTGTGTAAAACTCAATTTTACACACACCCTCATTGTGGGATGCATTTTATAAACCTAAGGGCAGCATCCCACAACTTGTGTGTGTGTAAAATCTCGTTACACACACCACCCCATATATTATTCTCTATATATTCACTGACCCTTCATGTAATATGATTTTAGGTTGAGTTCTTTATGTTTGTTTCCATTTGTTATTTATTAGATTAACACATTAATTAACATAGATTGTTTGTTATGGATTTTTTACATCTGGCGAAGTGATATGCTGTCTTTTTTTACAATGGTGACTTTGCTTTATAAAACCTGTTCTGTTGCTGTTCTTTCAATCATATATTATTCATTAAGGCTTATACTCTTATTTTATATTTTTGCACAGTCACGAAGAAGTGAGTTCATTTGGTGTTCACTGGTCAATATAACTTTTTTCTGTATGTTTTAATGTTTCTAAGGTAGTCTAGTACTGCTTTTAATTATATGGTTTTTCAACAAATGTAGCAGTTATAATAGATTGCAAGTCTATTTTAATTAGTATACTGCACATAGTTTCTTCTTGTTATAGAGTTAGATGATTTGTTAGTTATTATCATCATGATCCATATCTTTAGGGAGGTACAGCCATGGGGGTGTGGGTTCTTCTTGTTTTATATGGTTGGGGGGATATGGTGTCCTTCTTTATAGATGTTGTTGGAAGTTTGTAATATTTTCAGGGGTGCTTCAATTGGGGAGAGAGACCTTGAGCTTTCATTTATTCCAGAATGGTTGTAGTATTTATCAGAGGTTGAGCTGCACATTGCTTTATCAAGCTGTATTATATTCTCTATACTGAGCACTAATTATTGCTTTGTTAATTTAAATGTAAGGGGTGCCTAACAAAAGAGAAAGCATTATATGATTATTAAACATCTTAAAAGGTTATGTACCCAGATTTCTTTCTTGCAAGAAACCTATTTACATAGAAATGATGTCCATTACCTGAGATAGAATGGGTTGGTAAAGTTTTTGGGGCAGATGGCAATCTTATTAGCACAATCTATATTGTTTCACCTTAAAAATGAACTACAGGATCCAGAAGGGGATATATATGTTTTTATATGATATGCTGGGAACTCAGGAAATTGTTTTGGGTACTGTTTATGGCCCAAATACTAATTCCACTACTCTTTTTTGCTTTTTTTTTTGCAAATGTAACTTATGTTTTAGCCCCTTTTGTCAATGTTCCTATTTTAGTGGCAGAAGATTGGAATCTTACTTTACAGCCTGACGTAGACAGATCAAGTTCATACAAAAAAAGGTTTATCTCCTGGGTAAATAGGTATGTGGGATTTGATGGATGTACTTGGCTTAATTGAACCATGAAGAATATTCCATCCCCAGGACCATCAATGCACTTTTTACTCACCTCCCTATAACTCTTTCTCAAGAATAGATTTTTTTTATATCACAATAACTCCTTGCAAATTTATGTATTTGTGAAATCTGTCTTTAAATTAGATCTGATCACTTGGCAGTTCTATTGAAAATCTCCCAGAAATCTCTATCAGATCATTATATGGTTTGGCTTTTTAATTACCAATTACTGAATGATACTGTAATTTTTACTAAACTTAAGGAATATATACTCTCATTTTTTGCTTCTAATGATGGGTCTGTTGATTCCTTGTTGGTTCTTTGGGAGACTGCTAAGGAGTCAATAAGTGGAGTATGTATATGCCTATTCTCTAAAAGACATAAATCCCATAGTTCTCAGTTGGATGTTCTACAAGAAATATGTGGCATTGAAATTAGGTTAAAGGAGAACTAAAGCCAAAATTTACAAAACAAATATGTTGTGTAGAGTTTTTTGATTTGTAGGTGTAGTCCTAGTAAGTCCTTCCCTTTACTTGCTGAAATAAGTTTTTTTCTAAATTTGCTTGTGATTTTATGGCCCCTGAGGATCTCCATATTAGCATTTCTAATGGCTCTTCTTGTTTCTACAATGCTTCCTGTCCCATGTGACTGTGATGTGTCTTGAACCATTTCTTTAACAAGAGCTGTATTTTCTCAAGTTTATAGTAGTAGAGCTGTTATGTTAACTAACTCTCCTTGTCCAGGGAGTTCTAAGCACTTGGCAAATGCCTGAGGGATAATTGCATGGGCTGTTCTGTAAAGAAACAGCTGGAGTCTTCACTAATTGCAGCATCTGTGGCATTTGTGACCATATGTGATTTGTGTGCATTGCCAATGAGTGTGTGTAGTTTGATAAAAATGAAAGGCTTTAAAAGCAAAACATTTACTTCTGCTAACTAGACCTAGACACATACATAAAAAACAGAAGTTTGGATTAGACAGTTATTTAGTTGAAGCCAGAATCTCAGGCACATAACAGTAGATGCTGCTGCTGCAGCAGTTATTACTCTCTGAATCAATGGTTCTGGATACAGTCACATGGGACAGGAGGCATTGTAGGAACAAGAAAGGCCATTAGAAATGCAAATATGGAGATCCCAGGGGCCATAAAAGCAGCAAGCAAATTTAGAAAAAATGCCTTTCAACAAGTAAAAGGAAGGTCTCACTAGGGGTACACCTACAAATCAAAACACTCTACATAACATATTTCTTTTGCAAATTTTGACTTTAGTTCTTCTTTAAGTTCTAATACTCTCAAAAAAGTCTGGTCACACTTAAACATTTTACAGACCCAATATTCTTGATTGCTGGCTGAAAAAAAGCAGAGTTGGCACTATTTAGTGCCAAAGTCCACTATATGGAATTCAGAGAGTGGGCAGACCATTTGTTGGCTCTTTGCCTCTGATGTCAAGAATCCACCAAGCTTATTTTAGGGCTTCTATCAGGGCCTAATTCAGAATTAGTTAGTTCCCCTCAGGTCATGGCTCAAATTTTTCATGATTATTTTTCTATATCATACCGTGACAACCCTGGAGATCCCGTGTCCCTGCAGGAAATACACTCTTATTTTGATTCTCTTATGCTTACATCTCACTCTGCAACATAAAAGGCTAATCTTAGTGGTCCCATCACTCAGATTGAAGTGGTTCAGTCTATTCAGAACTTACCGGCAAATAAAGCACCAGGTCCTGATGGGTTTGCAACTAATTTTTATAAAACCTTTTCTGATATTTTTATTCCTTTTTTTGTCCCTCCCATCTTCATAATTCATTTCTTTCTGAAACTGTATCAACTACTTCTTTCACAGCAGCTTGGATTACTCTACTTCCCAAACCAGGAAAAGATGAACAGTTCAAGTAAAATGTTAGGCCTACCTCACTTTTAAACTCTGACTATAAAATATTAGCAAAGGTCTTAGCTACATGGCTTCGATCAGTCTGGGATACACTTATAGGATGAGAACAAGTTGGTTTTATGCTGGGTACACTTCCTGTTGATCATCTAAAAAATTACATCATCTACAGTAATTGTTGTGTCCGAACATGTCTCTCTGGACACAGAAACAGCTTTTAATTGTGTCTCCTGGTTATATCTTTTTGTTGTCCTGTGGAGGCCTGGGATCCCAAAGCATTTTATTGATTGGGTTTGAATTCTCTATCATAGCCCCACTATCACGTAAGGTGTAACAGAGTACTTTCTAATTCTATTTATTTGGAATGTGGGACTAGGCAAGGTTATCCCTTGTCACTCTTTCTGTTTAATTTATATTTAGAACCTTTACTCTGAAGCTTCAATTCTAATCCTGCAATTAAAGTTATTTTGCCTTGGGGGTACTACATATAAAAGTTCTGCATATGCAGACAATATTTTGTTACACCTTGAATATCCATGTACTTCTGTATTGGCAGTCTTGGCTGAAATTGCTCATTTCTCCAAAATTTTGTGCTATAAATTAAATCTTGGTAAAACCAAGGTGTTAGTGCTGAACAAATTGGATGCTAAACAAAATATTTTGGACATGGGGTTACCTGGGAACCACATTATATTACCTATCTGAGTGTTAAGGTTTTAAGAGACCCAACACAGCTAATTAAATATAATCTAACTCCTCTTTTACAATCCCTTAAATTGGGGAGCCTTATCTTTGGCCCTCTTGGGGTCATGTTAATATAATTAAGATGGCTGTTCTTCCTCTGCTACTTAACCACTTGGGATATTAAATCTTTTTTGGTCACAAAGCTGGTTCCTTAAATTACAATTGATTTTGAATGAATTTCTTTGGTGAGGTATGGTGATCAAACGTTCCTATTTTAAATTGATGGCACCCCAGTGATTAGGGAGTTTACAGCTCCCCAACTTTTTTTTATATTGGGGTCTCTTCATGCTAGTAAATACCTATGGTGGGGGCTATCTGATGATAAACTTACTGACATAAAATACATCCCTTTATGGTACAAAACTGAGCGGGATCTGTGTTGGGCTGTGGGTGTCATTCCACAAAGTCTACTATTCATTATTCCTTCTCATTTGCCTGTTGGCCTACATGGTACCCCCAATACATTAGGCTATCTGCACTCATGTTCAGTTAATACTATATTTTGACTTGCAAATGTTTAGGGACAATTTGTAGCCTTTTATAGGCAATCCTAATATAAGTATTCAGAATTCCCCAGTTCCGTCTTCTTTTTTGCCCTTCCTGATCCCTCTAGCAATAGATTCTCTTTTGGAAGATAAAATGTTTATGTCTTTTTCTAGGGTTTTTAAGTCCCCCTTCCCCCCCTTTTTTTTTAATATTGAATGCTGATATATGCTATTAAAACTTATTTGGGTAGTGGTATGTGGTACCACCAACTGGGGTCAATTTTTGATAATTTAACCTCATTAGTGGTACAATTACATCCCATTTCTGGACTTTATAAAACTTTTCAATTGTTAGACCCTCATCACCTACTGGTCTGTCTTATTATTCACAGCAACCTTTGGGGACATCTTGTACCCCTGGAACTTTGCAAACAATTTGGCAGCAGGTATACTCCTGCTTTAAACAAGATAAATATAGATTGTTACAATATTGAATTCTTCACAATGTATAATGTACCCCTAAGAAATTATTTTAAATGGGATGATTGCCTTCCCCTGCTTGTACTAGATGAGGTATAGAAGAAGGGTTCTTAAAGCATATTTTGTGGGATTGTATCAAGATTGTTCCTTTCTGGAAAAAGATTAAAGATTGTTTAAACCCAATGTTTGTTGTTAAATGATTTGTTTACACTGGAGATATGTTTGGTAGGTAACTACCCCTCTCAAGTTACTGGCCCAAAGAGGGGTCATGTTGTGCTGGTGGCTCTTGCTGCTAAAACAATAATATTACACCACTGGTGTGATGAGACTATTCCTAATTTACAAGAATGGCATCTGGAGGATACTTCAAGTTTTTAATATAGAACGTCAGATTGCTGCTATGAATGACTTTATGAAGTGTTTAGCTTTATATGTTTTACTTGATCCGAATTCTCCAGATTGTTAATTTGATAACTGTCTTTTCCCTTTTTTTATCATTTTTTTTATTATACTCTATCTCTCTTTTGTGGGCTTCTAAGTTATCATTTAATATTCTTACTTAGTAGCCATACATCAATTTATATCCATATTGAATTCCTTTTTTTAATAATGCTGTACTGATCTGTGCGGTTCTTCCATTGTCTGTAACGCTCCAGGACTGGGTGGGTGGGTTATTTTTTCTAGGTTTATTTTTCTTATTTGTCTATATTATTATTGTTCATTGGATTTTTTTTTTGTTTATCTTTCATTGCATTGTTTTGTAAATTGTTCTAATAATTGTATAGATTTATTATTAATGCCTTTTTTTCTGTATTGACATGTTTAAATAAATTAAATATATTTAATCACAAAAAAATATTAAAGTCTCAGAAAATCTCCTTGAACATGCCTTGAATGTGTTAGCAGTAGTGTGCCCCAGGGGCCAGTGTTGGGACCAATGCTATTGACTCTTTGACATCTGACATCGATGAGAAAGTAGAAGGCTGGGCATCAAAGTTCACTAATGACATCAAAATTTGGGGAAAGGTTGATTATTAAGTCTTTTTTCTTTATTTTTTTATGTTACCTCTTTGGCAGTTTTTTTTTTTGCCTATGGTTACCCCGTGTCCAGCACTGTCTCCTCGGCCCCAGCACTGGCCACAGTCAGAACTCTAACCCCCCCTTCCCTACCCTCCCCAGGCTGCTTCACAGTGGGTACTTGCCAAGCACGCTGCTAAGACCTGGAGGCCAGGCTTGGGGGGAGATGACTTGAGTGCTTCCATTGTGGTGCCATTGGGACTGGCCTTCATGTAAGCACCAGAGGATTCTTTTTGACCCCATAAGTAACCCCCATGGTGTGGGCATGCAGTGATGTCAGGGATGCTGCCTGGCACTCTTCCACGTGCTGCATGTCAGACATTGGCCCATGCCAACCCACATCATGATCCCCAATCCTGTACTATTCCCTGGACACTACCAGAAGCCAGTACCTCAGCGGTTATCCCTCCCACCCTCCCCAGAGGAGGAGAACAGTCCGTGGGTTGCCTCGATCATCCTCCCTCAGCCAACCCTCTGACACCTGAGGACACTCCCAACCTCTGGTCATTGACATGGTAAGAGGTAAGGCACCAGCGCCTCAGCCCTCTACACCACCAGGCTGGCCAATGGGTCTTTTGTAACTAAAAGTGAACAATGCGTAACCACAGTCTATAAAGCATACATCAGACCCTGTCAGAATTAGGTCTTGCAGTTATAGAACTCATACAAAAGGGGAGAAATAGATTTGGTGGAGTGGTGCAGAGAAGGGCCACAAGGATGGTACCAAGGTTAAGTAGTTTGAGGTATGAGGAGAGACTACATGGACTCAAGGTTTTTTCTCTGCAAGAAAGGAGAATGTGGGGAGATCTGCAAAAATGTATAAAATTGTTAATGATATAGAACTTTGTACTGAAATGAACATAGAATTTCATCCCAAGGGTTATATCTTAGATCCCATAACCAACAGGTCAAACTTGATACAAATACCAGAAACAGTAGAACAGGCACATTTATGCAGAGGGTGGGTAGACTATGGAAGACCCTGATAAGGAAATAATGGATACATTACTGGACTTCAAGAATAAATTAGATCAACATATTATAAGTCAAAAAATGGGTGTTGGACCCACTGAACAGTGGGAGACAGACTAGATGGGCAGAATGCTTCCTCCTGTATAAGACACAGTACAAAAACAGTTTCATGTCATTATCAACTAAAGGAAGTGGGAAAAAGAAACCAGGAAATCAGTTAGTGCATACCCGAGATAATAGTATACCTGTCCCAAAAGATAAGATACTAGAAGTTATGGTAGATAGGAAACAGACAATAGAGGAGCTGAAAGTGTATTAGAAAAGCACCAGAAATGGTGTAATGGGCCCTGACAGAAAACAGAGTGAGGATGGTCAGATTCAACAAGAGAGAGAGACCCTGGCCAATATAACAACAGTTTATCAATCAATCAATCAATCAATCAAAATCTTTATTTATTCAGGCGAACATCATTGAGCGTAGCTCATTTACAAGATGGACCTGAGTGGTCATACAAATAAGGGTACAAGTTTTTTTACAAAGACATGAGAATAGCATAACATTAGTACAATCAAATAAATAAGAGATATATACAAAATTTACAGATATACAAGGCACAGTAAAATAACTTAACCTATAAAAATGAAGAGGATACTAGATATACCAGGGATAATAATCAAATAATAGGGCTTTTGTAGGCTTTTATATGAAATGTGATAACTGACTGGGTAGAAGAAGGGAAACTAAACATAGTGGATTACAGAAGGGAGGTGTAGGTTGGATGGGAGACTAGGCCTTATGGAAGCAGTTGCACAACTCTGGAAATAGGGCGGTGTATAATCTTTTGAAGGATGATAAGGGTAAGAGGGTATTCAGATTCATAGATTTTGGGAGTGAGTTCCAGACAAATGCTAGGGAATAGCTGAAAGCAGCCCTCCCAAACCGGGTGCAGGTATTGGGAATCTTTAGCATAATGAGCTTATTGATCCTTAAGGTGTATCGCCTAGATGTGATTCGGGTGAAACAGTCTGAGATATAGGAGGGGAGTTTGCCTGATAAAGCTTTAAAGATCCAGACTGCAGCATTCCTTTTTCTTCTGTGCTGTAGGGATGTCCAATTGACTGCCATGTAAAGAGAGCAATGATGGGTGCTGGACAGTATGGCTAATCTTCACAGTATTTTCCATCATATCTTAGTGAGGAAACAATAGGTCTCCTGAAGAAACAGTACATAGCAAACCTTATGCTAATGGGACAGTTAGTAATTATATGCAATGGTCTGTAAACTACAAGGGAAGATATCACTGTGACTGGAGCCAGATTAGAGAATGTGATCAGGCAATTAGCTAAGATGTCACCTCATAAGGATTCATCTTCTGCTGATGATAATAATTTAATAAATCAAGAACTGCTATCAAGACCTGACTTTAGTAGTATCCTTATACCAAAATCATAAGAACAGAGTGCCAAGGGAGATGGTACTCTTAAAAAGGAAAAAAAAAAGAACAAGGACCAGCAAGTGATAAAAACAAGTAGAAGAGACTAAAGATTGAGGATACTAAATATAAATGATGGCAAACAACAGAAAAAAAGTAGGACTGGTACCGGAGAGGTACAGGAATCGTGTATAGGTAGTAAAGAGGTGTCTATAATAGACAAAGATCTTACTGTCTCACAAGAAGTGATCAAACATCAGACAATACAGGAGAACAATTATTCATTAGACCTTACAAATATGAAAAATGATGTGTGACATGTAAGAAAACATTAGGATGAATTTAAAAAATAAGTTGCAAAAAGGGGCAAGCACAAAGGCAGCACAGGAAAAAGAGCCAGGTACTATTAGTGTCACAAAGAACAAGGAAGCAACTGAAACAGGAAATCTTTTTAATGTCAGCCCCTCTAGTAGATGGGGCGGTCTGAATGTAGATAGTGAAATAATAATAACGTATGCATCAGTTGCTGCTCGTAAAGCTAGCTTAGTGGTAAACAATAGTAGACAGTGATGCCAAAAGCAAATTAGAGGATTGTGTGAAGTGGAAACATTTAAACCCATAGTGCAAATTAGTGTTGTGGAGAAATGAATACACTTATTTAACTTGCAAATTAAGGTACAGATTGTGAATCTTATTAGGGCAGACTTTGGCCTTGAAGTTGTGGAAGAAGACTTAGGGCTTGCGTCAAGCCCGGTGCCACCACACTTAGTTTCTGGCCATGTGCCAAACAAATTTATCATAACTGCATCCAATTTTAGTAGATTAGATGCAGCTCTGACAGTTTTCCTGATTTATGGCAGGTTGCATCAAATATTTGGCACAAACACTGTAAAAAGGGCCCCCGGGATATGACATTAGTGAAGGTGCCAAGGGTATGATCTTCCTCTTTGCAAACAACACAAACATCTGCACAAGGGCAGACACAGAGGAAGACAGAAGGGAATTAAGGGTGGATCTTGTGTAGCTGGACAGCTGGTCCAAAATTTGGCAGTTGAACTTTAACTCTAAAAAATGTAAAGAAGAGCACATTGGGAAAATTAACCCAAGGGTACAATATGAAATGGGAAGGGCAGTGTTGGATAGCACTCTGAAAGAATAGGGTATAGGGGTGATGATAGTGTACACCTTAAAAGCATCTACACATTGCAACAGTAGAGAAAGCAAAGCAAACAGAATGCTGGAATGTATGGATTTCCGCTTGTGATGCTGGCGACCTGGGTTTGGGAATGGATCCGGGTCATCGGAGGGCTGGCCAGAGGTAGAAGGATTGAGCATCCTAGGGACTGCTCTCCTTCTCTGAGGGAAGGGTTGGGTGCATGTCCAGTACTTGACAGACCCCTGGCAGAGACCGGGAGTACCACAGCAGCCGGCATCTGAGAGTGTGTTAGGAGGCAGGGCAGACCCTGGGTGTCATTGCACGTCCCCACCTCCAGGAAAAGGCAGAAAAATCACTCCCGTCACTCTACATGATGCAGGCCCAGCTCCTGGCCTCGATGGCTCTCTGCCACACCACCCGCTGACTTAGTCATGGCTCCTTGGACACTGCTACAGGCCCTGAACCCCGCCCTAGGGGGTAAGCCAGGGAGGCAATGTTGGGTCTCCTGACACCTTTCCCTTTGGTGATGGGCAGGTAAGTGGTGCCGGGGCCCCACCCTTGGGGGAAAGCCAGGGAGTATCAGTGGGGTGGTGGCGGTCACTGGAGAGTGAGGCAGGAGCGTGGTGTAGAGCTGAGATACCAAGCGATAAGGGGGTACAAAAAGCATACTAAAAAAAAAAGAATGCTGGAATGCATAGGGAGGGGGATAAGTACAAGAAACTGGGAGGTGATCCTCCCTCAGAACAGGTCACTGGTGTGGCTAGACCTGGAACACTACACAAAGTACTGGAGCCCACACCTGAGGAAAGACTATAACAGCACAGAGGCAGTACAGAATAGAGCTGCTAAAATGGTGCATGGCCTTGAGGATTTGGCAAATAAGGAGAGGCTTCAGGACTTAAACATGTACATTCACATTACTTCTGCTATCTTTGTTGACCTTGTCAAGGCTTGAGACACAGTCTCCCACTCCCACTCCCACTCCCTCCCCCTCAAAACTCTCTCATCAGTTGGCCTGTCTCTGTCTACCTGCAACTGGTTCAGAGCCTACCTGGTAGGTAGAACTCAATCTGTTAAAATAGCTCACTCTACTCCCCCTCCACTACCCATCTCTACTTGTGTGTCTCAGGGCCCAATACTTGGCCCACTCTTATTCTCAGTTTTTCTACACGATCTACCGTCAGTATGCTCCTCATCCTCTATCCATATGTATGCTGATGACACAGTCTTGTTCACCTCTGGCCAATATCCCTCCAATGTGACTTCCAAACTACAGCTTGACTTTAATAATGTTCAACACTGGTTAAGCTCACATCAACTCATCCTCAATGCCAAGAAGACAGTTTTCATGTCCTTTGGCACTAGGCAGAGACTCTCTAGGCTGCCCTCCCTTACCTCCTTCCACACCCTTGATGGGACAACAGAGTAGAGGACACCACCTCTTTCAAATACCTGGGTGTCTGACTTGACCAACACCTTAACTTTTCTGTACATATCAACGCCATCCTGAAAAAACTGCACCCCAAGCACGGCGCCCTTTACAGGAACTGTAGTTCCTTACCACTACCGGTTAGGAGTGATCTTGTTCAGAAAATGATACTCCCTATTTTTGACTATTGTGACATAGTCCACAGTGCTGATCCTATGTCTTCCCTTACCAGGTTGGATACTCTCTTCAGTGCTTTCTGTCACTTTGCTCTTGATTCCCTCTCCCACACACATCACTGTACCTTGTAACATTTTCTAGCTTTCCCCTCCCTCGCATGCAGGCATCTCTCACTTCGCCAAGTTCACTTCTAAATTCTGGTTTGGGACTCTCCCCTCTTACCTTTCCTCCTTACTCTCTGCTCCTCCTCCCACACTTTCAGATCCACTGACTCATGCACTCTAGCTGTTCCTCATCACTCTACTGCCATAGGCCAGGAAGCTTTCTCCTACCTCTGCCCAAAGCTTTGGAACTCACTGCCACATCCTATCAAACTTTCCTCTTCCCCATTTTCAATCTCCTGAGCCCTTCATAAGTTATATTCCCCTAACTGCACTTGTTCTCACCCCTTCATCTCTCCCAACCCTGGCACATAATCCTTTAGCTCTACTTTACTTCTATTCTTCTAAATGTACTTGCTACTAGCTCCCCTTCGCAACCCTCCTCACCCTTGCACACTATTCCCTACTCCTCTATCCCTGACTTACCTCCTGTCTTCTAACTGAACCCTTCCTCTGATTACTTCCTCACATGCTACCACCTATTATACCCCCTCATCCCACCCCCTACCACAATCTATTGTGTCATTGTGAATCTCTACTATCATCCACACCCTACTGTGCTATTTCAACACTCTACTGCTGTCCTTCCGCCCCGCTACCCCACTCTCCCCCACCATACTGATGCTCTCCCTTTTTCCATTCCTAGACTATCTCTATTTTCTTCAGCCTCCCTATTCCTTATCCCTCTCTTCCCCTCCGGTCACCCGCCACATTCCACTCCTCCTCCTCCCTGTCTCCCCCTTCTCTCGCTCCTCCTTTTCTGCCTGGTCCTGTCCCCCTTGCAGGGTTCTCTGTCATCCTAAAGGGATATAGATCCTGGCTCCCTCTCTTTTTCCCCTCGTCCTTCCCCCCCCCCCACTTTCTAATCCTGACCCCTTGCAAGGTTCTTTGCATCCTGAAGAGGTATAGATTGTCTCCCTCTCTTTTCCCCCCTCTCCCTTCACCCCAATTTCACATCCATTGCCCACCCACCTCCCTACTTCTGTATCCCTCTCCTCCCTTCCTGTTCCTCCACCCTCTCTTCTCTACCTCTCTGGCACATTGCAAAATCATCTGGAACTCCTGCATCACTCATTGCCCACAGGGCAGCTAGAAACGCCTGCACCAAGCTCATTCAGCAGACAAAAGCTTCCTACTATAAAGACCACTTAAGCAAGAGCTGGGGTTCCAGTAGGGAATTCTGGAACTCCATCAAATCCCTAACAGGAAAGACCCCTAAGGTCCCACCTGATCTACTAGTAACAAGGGAGGGTCCCCTACAGGAACCCACTGACATCACAAATGAGCTCAATCATGCTCTCACAGACCTATCCGGAGTACTCCCTGCTGACTACTTTAAAGATCAGCTTGGGCAACAACACCCCACTACCCCTCTTAACCCCTCAAAGGATGCAATACCACCATTCTACTTTAAGCAGGTCACCAAGTCCAAAACCACCAAGCACATTAAGAGGGTTCTTGGCAAGACCAGGATGGGGGCTGAACTAGTGGATATGAAACTCGTGGGTCTTCTCCTAAATGAATTGGTGTGTCCCCTCTTGATGGTGTTTAATGCATCTCTAAGAACGGGGGTGTTTCCAAAACTATGGAAGTTAGCCAATGTCATGCCTGTCTTTAAAGCCGGGAACAAAACTCCAACGTCCAACTACAGACCAATACCCATTCTACCACCCCTCTCTAAAGCACTTGAAAGAATGGTCTCAGGGTAGCTTACAGAGTATCTTGATAAATATAACCTACTTTACCCACAGAAGCATGGGTTCCGAAAAAAGCACTCCACACTTACTCCCTTGTTGATTACTCTTCCCAGCTTTATGATGCCTTAGATAATGGGGAGGCAGTTGGTTCAGTTTTCATCGACCTTACGAACGCCTTTGACTCTGTTAACCACAAACTACTCCTAAACTGCCTCCATTCAACAGGTCTATCCCTGGACACAGTACTGTGGTTCAGAAGCTACCTGACAAACAGGTCACAACGAGTCAAAATTGGAGACACCCTATCATCTGCTAGGGAAATGTCCCTCAAAGTCCCACAGGGCTCTATTCTTAGCCCACTGCTTTTCAGCCTCTTCATCAACTCTGCACCATCCGCATGTACAGCACGCACTATTCTCTATGCTGACAATGCAGTGATATCGGTCGCTGGGAAAGATCACAAATACAACACAACTGAACTCTAAGACAGCTTCCTCAAGCTTGAATCCTGGTTCACATAAAACAAACTACTACTAAACCATAAAAAAATGAAATGTCAGGGGTCACATGATGCTGGCTGCCTGAGAGGATGCTCACTCCAGTGCTCCGACCCATCGAGTTTAAATTTATAAATAACTCTCCCTCTTTCGGCTCGATAACCCAGTACGGCTCTGTTTTTAGATTTTTGACAACTGAACAGACCGAGGGGCTGTGTGGAAAGCCTGAATCATGGAGGTAGAAATGAAGAAAATGGGCCCCTGACATATGCCTCCCATAACGCCGGAGAAGGCCCCAAAGAAGCAGAGAGCTCTCGCTGCATTATCCTCAGCTCAGTAACCCCTTACCAAAGCAGAACAAGAGCCCCTTACCCTGGCAGAATTTTGTCTGTTTCAGGATGAGCTGAGGAGCATGGCTGCTGAAATAAAGGCACTGTCTGCTGCCGTGGAGGAAACAGGGAGGAGAATTTTGGATAATGAGGCCAGAGTGGTCTTCCTAGAGTGGCAGTCAGAGAAAAGGGATTCCGAGGTCCTCGGACTGTGCCAAAAGCTTGCCAAGGTGGAGTTGAAGCTGGAAGATTTAGATGGGCACAGTCGGTGAAATAATATTGTAATCATAGGGCTCCTGGAGCAAAAAGAGGGCCCTGATGCAGTATTGTTCTCCCAAAAGTTGGTGTGCAAAGTGGCAGGTCCCTCACCTTATGGACCCAATTATATTATTGAGAGGGCGCACAGAGTCCTGCATCCTATGCCTTGACCAGGATCCCCCCCAGACCACTGATAGTATGCTTTCTGATCTATTTAGAGAGGCAGCATTTTTTGGCCAAGGTCAGAGAGATACAAGATCTGCAGTGGTCAGGAAAGAGGTTTCGGGTGACTCGGGATCTGCCTTTAACTATCCGACAGCGCAGGCGAGTGTTTCATCCTCTGGTTTCCAAGATTATCGCTGGGGGTATTCGTTTTCACATGATTTACCCAGCGAAATTACAAGTCATGGTCACAGGTTCCTGGATGTCTTTTGAGGATGCTGATGTGGCCAAAGATGAGCTCAAAGCTGCCCTACCAGACCTGTTTCGAGGCACCTGATGCAACCGACCTTGGAACTGATTTCTCAAGAGGAATGTAGATCCACAGATGGTTTTAAGTTGATAGCCTTGCAGGGGCTATACTCTTAAAAGTGGAGCAGATTTATCCTTGCTTTCAGTGAAGTAACTTGTGTTAAGGACCTGATCTGTGTTTGTGCTCTCTGCTTCAGTGGGGAAAGTTAATCATTTTGATTTGGAGCCTTGTCTGGTTAAGGGCTCACCTTTACATACGGACAATTTGCTCAGACTCTTGGTCTTTTACTTGAAAGGACTGTATTGTAGCTGTATTTGAGGGGGTGCCAAGGGCGTACTGATTACGTTTTGGTCTCTATGAGGGGACATCGAAGGAGATGTTAGTTTTGTCTGGTTACTTATCTTGTGTTACATATCAAGTTAATCCCTCATTTTGCCAACTAGAGGGGAGTAGTGTTTTGGGTATTATGGGGAGATTTCCCTTTCTTTCTGTTGCAGCATCTATTTCAATCCTTGGAGTTGCCATATGGGGCAAAGAATAGATCCTAGTCAGGTCTGGACAAGGAGGGGGAGCGAGTGACTGCTGTCTCTTCCTGCCTCTGTGGTACAGATTGTGCTCTCCTCACAAGTGGGCATATAGTTATTGGATTTAAGGGGAATCAGTCATTTCAAAAGGGTCAGAGGGGAGAGGAGGGATTTAAAGTAGAAGTAGAACGTTTATCTGGGCAGGTTATGGGGAGGGTGGGGTTTAAGGGGGATGGAGGGGTGAGGGGCTGGGTGCTTATATGGGCTAAGCGGGGGTGGGCTGGAGGCGGTACAGCAGTCTTCAAGGGGCTATGGAGCTTGATACCTGTTGTATTGATAAATGGAGGGTATAAATATGTTTCTTTATTACTAATCTAGATGGCTAGCAATCCTAATTTTGCAACTTGGAATGTGAAAGGGATAAGGAAAAAACCTATACAATACCAGGTGTTGAAACACCTGAACCTGTTATGATCTCAGGTCACGTTTTTGCAAGAATCCCATTTATTAGATTTTGAAGCTCTGCAGCTTAGGAGGCAACAGGTGGGGCAAGTTTTTGCCACCTAGGGGTCTACCAATAGTTGTGGGGTCATGCTAATTCTCAATAGATGCATTCCCTTTATATCTACACACGTTATCAGGGATCCAGGTGATAGATATATTTTAGTGCAAGGCACTCTTTGGTCTATGCCACTCTTATTATGTAGCATTTATGGGCCCAACACAGATAGCTCCAGCTTCTTTATGAAGCTTATTACCCTTATACTTCCTTTGCTCCCTATCACGATAATAATGGGAGGGGATTTTAATCTCGTATTAGATCTTAACATGGATAAGTCAGGATTGGGACTGATAGGACTTTCTCCTGGGCAGAGAGCATTTCGGGACCTATTGGACCAATGTAGGTTATGTGATATATGGCGTGTGTTACACCCCAATAGTAGAAAGTATACTTTTTGTTTCACCAGTGCATGGGACACATTCCTGCACCGACTACTTATTAATATCCCAATCTTTCTTGTCGGGGGTCATGTCCGCCTCAGTTCAACCAGAACCTACATCTGACCATTCCCTGGTGATATGTGGTTTGGCCTTCCTTAATATCCCTAAAAAAGAGACCCAGTGGAAATTGAATGAGCAACTATTAAAGGATACACAACTCTCTAAGCAAGTCAAGGAGCAAATAGACTTGTTCTTTTTGGCTAATTCAACAGAGGGTATAGCACCAGATATTCTATGGGGCGCTTTTAAGGCCTACATGAGGGGGATCCTGATTAGTATGGCAACAAAGAGGAAAAAGTCCTGGGAGACTGAATTATTATCATAATTATCTCAGGTTCAGTCCCTAGAGGCTAGTTTATCCCCTAGTACATAGGAAGAACACAGGCAGAGACTTCTAGTAGCTAAAGATAGGTACTTAGACTTGTTAAGGGAAAAGGATGAGCTGGCTATCATTTGTACCAGAGCTAGTTACACTGACCAGGGAGAAAAAGCTGGTCACTTGTCAGCCTTCAGGATAAAACAGTAGGAATCAGCAAGATTTTTTCCACCTGTAAGGGCCCAAGCGGATGGATCCTTGAAGTCGTCCCCTTCAGAGATTGTGCAGGAATTTGCGTGGTACTATGAGCAGCTATACAAGGATATGGAGAATCCTCCCCCGACGGAGGCATTAGACGCCTATCTTCGGGAGTCTCATCTCCCTCCCTTCCTTGTCTGATTCACAGAAGAAATTTTTGTCCTCCCCCATATGTTTAGAGGAAATAACCGAGGTTATCAAGGCCTTGTCTTCGGATAGAGTCCCGGGGCCTGATGGGTTCTCCTCTCTATTTTATAAGGTATTCCTAGAACAATTAGCACCGGTACTACACAGGGTGTTCCTCCATATCCTTTCTGGTGTGGTGGTGGACTCTCATATGTTTGAAGCTTTGATAGTTCTCCTCCCTAAGCCTGACAAGGATCCTGAGTTAGTACAGTTATAGGCCCATATCTCTTTTGAATCAAGATATCAAAATCCTATCAAAGATATTGGCTGATAGGATTACCTCCGTTCTCGCGGACTTGATTGGCATGTCTCAGGTGGGATTTATGAAGGGGCGCTCATCGTCGGACTATCTACGCACCCTTTCACATGTCTTCTCGGAGTCCAGGGATGCCAATTTTCCAGCTGTTTTGGTGTCCCTGGACACCAAGAAGGCATTCGACCGTGTGAACTGAAATTTTTTATTTCAGACTCTCAAGGCATTTGCTTTTCCCCCCATATTCATAGACCGGATCCGGGCCCTTTATCAGACTCCCTCAGCCAGGATTTCAGGCAATGGGGCATTCTCAAAGCCTTTCTGTTTATATTCGGGGACAAGGCAGGGTTGCCCCCTTTCCCCCTTGTTATTTAATATATATTTGGAACCACTAATTCAGAATATTTTAGATAACCCAGAAATACAAGGGATACCGATACGTAACAGTGTGGTAAAGATTACGGCATATGCTGATGATCTTCTCCTTCATTTGTCCCACCCTGTTACGTCTATCCCGGCCATGCTAATGGAGATTGCGAAATTTAGTTCCTTTTCGAATTACAAACTGAATTCTAATAAATTGTCCATTTTTCCCCTTAACCATAACATTTTTAAACATGACCTTACCCCTTTTGGGTTGTCTTGGTCACCCGGATTCCTTTAATACTTGGGTATTAGACTTACCTGTAATCCGTCTATGTGGTTCAAAGAAAACCTGGAACCCGTTTTCCAGGTGATCACTCAAGACCTTGATAGATGGTCAAAGCTCCCTATTTCATTATGGGGCTGGATTAATATAATTAAAATGAATGTATTTCCTTGTCTCTTTTATCCTTTATCTCACTTAAATTTGTTCATTCCACTATCCTGGTTTCAGAAAGTGCATGGACTTTTCTCTAATTTTATCTGGTCCAATAAATGCTCCAGATTGGCATACCACAAATTGGGGCCCCAAAATTGGATGGGGGGTTGCGTATTCCTCATCTGGCTATTTACTATTGGGCTAGCCATCTATCAAAATGTCTTAAGTGGGTGCACCCGGGGCCAGACAATTCGAGGCCGGTCTGACTTAATATAGAGCTAGATTTTATCCAGTCTATGAAGTTGGACCCCTAACTCTGTTTTACATTAAGTCCTCCTCTTTGCAAGAAACCCATAAATGTCTGGCCCTTATGATCTCCTTAAAAGTGCATGCACAATTGTGTTCCTTTTTGCGTTACAATTCACACCTGGATCTGTCTCAATCTATATGGAACTCTCCGTCCTTCACTATAAATAAGCAGCGGATCCCTCCCCTGTGGTTGCTTCAGTTAGGGGAAGGAATAGTATCTACCTTCATTGATGAAGAGGGTGCTTGGCTCCAGGTAATTAACATTATCAGGAAATTTAATATCCCAGCGGTCCATCACTTCAAGGTCCTCCAATTAAGGCACCTCCTTATAACCTCATTCGGTAGTACACCTCCCCGTCCTCAGGTATTTTCTTACATAACTGAACTTTCCTTCCTGTTAGGACCCTCCAAGGTAGTTTCAAAGATACATCAAACCCTGTTTCAGTGGCGGTTTGGTGGTACATCTGGTCCAACTAATTTTTGGGCTTCTACCTTTCCCTAGCATACCTTTGATTGGTCTGCATTATGGCA
Source organism: Neoceratodus forsteri (assembly GCA_016271365.2). Taxonomy (NCBI): domain Eukaryota; kingdom Metazoa; phylum Chordata; order Ceratodontiformes; family Ceratodontidae; genus Neoceratodus; species Neoceratodus forsteri. Next base: position 1,642,465,559 of record CM057450.1, read on the forward strand.
ATATTGTCATACGTATGTGTCGCAAGACAGATTACGTCTCATGCAATGTCACATCTTGCATAACCTGTATTACACTCCAGTTAAGTTAGCAAAATGGGGGCTTCTTGATTCAGGGCGGTGTACCAGATGTTTTCAGGAAGAAGGAACGCTTCTACATATATTTTGGTCATGTCCCAAAATAATTCCATTATGGAACTCAATCAAAGCTAAATTGGACCCCTTATTAGGTTTGCAAGATAGCTTCACTCCTGAAATTTGCCTGTTGGGAGATTTGTCTTCTATAGATACTAAAACTCGGAGGTTTCACATGGCTATGATAACATTATCTGTTAAAAAAGTCATACTTAAGCATTGGAAGGATGATATCATTCCATCATATCAAGAATGGGTCCATGAGATTCTTGCTAATCTCCATACTGAAAAAGCTATAGCGAATCTCTTTAACAGGCAACGGGGTTACAAGCGTATCTGGGATCTCTTTCACACTCTACTTACTGTTGGTATGAATAAGAACGATGCAGATAATTGTGTGTCTTAGTCCAAACATTGCACATGTAATAAGGCACTATATTACAATACTTCAGGATACTGCTGTACTTGGGGGGGGGCAGAAGATATTGTGTATGCTTACTTTGTTGTGAAATTTTCCCATGTCTGCCTCCTCTATTGTGGAAAATTTGTTAATAAAGTTTGAATTGAAAAAAAAAAATGAAATGTCTACTCTTCTCTACCTCCCAAAGCAAAAAGAAATACCAGCCTTTGCTCATCCAGAACCATAAGTGAAGGGATATCCCAGGATTATGTGGGGGAAGAGCTCCTCCCCCACTGCCTATTTAATCAGAGCAGCTAACTCCCACTCTGCTTAGAGTGAGTCGCACTCGCTGCGCTCACTTCATGCTGCATGCTGGGGCTGGCCTCCTCCTGCTCTGCCCCCCCCCCATTTGTCTCTGCTCTATGCCTGCTTGCGTCTCCTCTCTTCTTCCTTTCTGTTGTTTTTGTCTGCCCTCCCTCCATTGCTTGTACCTTTCTTTGGGTTTCTTCTGTTTGCCTGCCTCCAGCACACCGCTTCTCATGTTCGGCCGCCACTTTATTCCACTATTCCAGGTTTGCTTCCCACTTACTCCTCGCTGTATACTGATCCCTGCATGAGTTCTTTCATCGCATCCTGCTCCCGGCCGACAGTTGCTACATATTTCTCTGCAAGTGGCGCTTTGGAACTTACTTCCAGCTGACCTAACATTCATGTATTGCACTGGGGCTTCATTCACTCTATTCTGCTCCTGTGCCTCGCTCCCTCGGCCGCTAGATGACACCTATCCACTATGAATGCATTACCTCCTCGCGTACATTCATATGAATGGAAACCTGGCATTCAAGTGTTAGAGGACCTAGTAAGCTGGTTGTTAACTTAAACTGTATGACTAGCATGGTGTTCTAAACTTTCATTTTCACCAGACGTGTCTGGCACTTTCAATTAAATCTGTGGATCCCACTTTCGCCCTGACATTGCAAAACTATAAGAGGCACGCGTTCCGTGTTTCAGAACCTGAGAGACTAATACTTACTATTCAGTTCATCGGGTGCTGTGCTGCTTCAGCCATTCGGTATGTGGAGATGGGTCCTAATGTTCTATCCAAAGCACTGCCAGTTTGCACTCGGTGCTCTCTGTGTACTACAACTCTACCTGCTGGAACACCCTTAATTCTCTCCTATGAGCTGCTCTATCTGCCTCATTCAAATGCCTGCTTAAGTGCCATACCTGTCAGTTTGTGTTCGGTACTATGTCTCGGATGGTACCTAACTCTAGCCTTCTGTCCACACCTCGTTTGCACTCAGTGTTTTACACACTCCTGGCTCTCCTGTCAGTTAGAAAACCACATCAAAATCGAGTGTGCACAGTGCAGCATTTTGCTCCTACTTGTATGCTATCACAACGGACTTAGGGCCCATGCCTTATATCGCCTCACAGTTGCTCATATTTTATGAAAGGGAGCTTGACCCATTTTAGTCATGCTGCCTTTACCTTGAAGCGTAACATCCACTGCAGCCTGCCTGCTTTGCCATTTATCAGCATTGGAACCATGCTGCAGATTATAACGCTTGGCAAGCCCGCTGTATATTGGACTCGAATTGAGTTTACCCTTCCTGACACTTCCACTGCAAACTGTTTTCTGTTGGTTTCATCTCCTTTGTGCCTCGTCCTGCCTTGGATTTCCGACCTACAGCATCACACCGCCGCCTGCACTCTGGTTTCTCTCCACAACTCATCTTAGACTATGGGAGCCGCAGTTGTTTTATGTACAGAATCTCACCCATTCGGGTCCTTAAACTGTGTCACCAGTACCTGGACATCGGCTTACAACTTGTCATGCCTGACGCCATTCAATTAGCATTGCTGCTTGTCCATCTAACCTGGCTTGTGTGCGCCTATCTCTCTACTGCCCCCACTGAGTTTGGCTATCCAGCGATGCAGGTGACTCCTCTATGGCATGGAGAGCTATTCTCCAGGATGTCTTCTAGTCATGCCAGTTGAATTCAGGATGCTGCAGCTCACCTTCCATGTTTGCTCCTCTCCATCCCTCCAGGACCATCTGTGCTCTATTCCGTCATGCACCTTGTTTACTACTACAACTTATACAGGTTCCCTTCTTTATCTTACTTGCTCATGTTACCTGCGTCGCCCTCCCAGGGCTTGGAGGTCCTTGCATCTAACCTATCATTCAATCTACTGCACTCCTCATGTACTGGCATCCTTCTACCCTACGTTTATGTATTTACCATGATCTCTTCATACCAGGATGTGACCCTTTTCATTGCATACAGTTCAGCATTCCATTGCATTATCTATCACTGCTCTGCAGACTGCCTCACCCCACAGGCCGGCAGTTAGCCATCGCGTTTGGTCAGATCTGTGCCCCAACCTCATTTCTATATTTTCCTGCATCATAATCACCCGCTTCTTCCACCTGCCTTTGCCCATCGGGTTGGGAGGTTTACCTCATCTTCTGCTTCTACGACCTGCCTTCACACATTGGGCTGGGGGGATTACCTACTAATTCCTGCTTCTATGACCTGTCTTCACCCCTCAGGCTGGGAGGTTTCCATACTACTCGCCTGCTTCTGTGATCTGCCTTCACCCTTTGGGCTGGGAAGTATACCTACTGCTCGCTTGCTTCTCTGACCTGCCATTGCCCTTCGAGCTGGGAGGTTCACCTACTTCTACTTCTGCTTCATCCAGTTCAGGACCAGGTGATTCCATTCTACTTCTGCATACCTGCCTCTGTTGCCTCAGCCCTGGGCTCGCTGCTGCTTCACCTTTCGGTACATTGGTTGCCATCTCACCTTTGCTCCCTTACCTGCCTGGTGCCTCCTACTTCTCCGACTACGTGGCTGGTCCTTATACTCAAACACTTTCAGATTGCCTCAGTGCTCCTTCAGTGGCTTCCAAGTTTGCTATCATGGATGTTTTGCCCTGTTGCCTTGGCCGTGGAATTGCAGCTGCTTCTTTCCAGGACTTGGTTGGCATCTCCTGCAGACTTCGTTCTCCTGCTTGTGCTCTACCAACTTGAGGCATGTGACACTGCTACTTCATTGGACTCCACTTCTTCAGTTATCTCCGTCTCAGACTCTTCGGGTCTCATCTGCTTCATGCCTCAAATTTGCATACCTTCAGTTGTCTTCAAGGTGATTAGTACCCATCCTGCTGATGGATTCCTATGCATCATCGAGGGCCTACATCGTTTGATGTCTGCCAGTGGCCATTTCTGGGTCTAGCTGGGCTTCCCATACTGTAGTCAGCCGCCTCTCTCCTATCTCACCAGCTGTCTATTAGTTACGTTCTTCAGGGGCTGGTTGCCACATCCTGTTCCTTCTCATTTGCCTACATTGGCACACTCCTGCTCCTACCTCTCAATTTGGATTCAGTTCGACTGACTTAATTCATTTGGGCTCACCTCATTCTACTACTTGGATGCTTCATAAATCGCACCAGTGTCTCAGATTATCATATACAGCATGCCATTATTCCAGCTCAACTCTACAGCCATTGCTTCATATCAATTCTTAAAGATTATATATATTTCTTATCAGAACTGAATTCGACACTTGATAGCCTGGCCTCAAGCCTTGTCATTCCTCGTACTATACAAGCCCCATTAGAAACCTGGAAGTCATACTACTTCTATTTCATCCTGCCTTGTAGACATCAAGCTTGGATGCAATTATCTTCTGGTCTCTTGTATTGAGTTTGTCAGTCATCACTTCATCTCCACCATCATTTAATTCCTTGGATTATGCCCTCTATCAACTGAAGTACGGAAGACGATTCTTCAATATATATACTCTCCATCATTCCGAATTATACATGGATTCTCAGACTCAGACTTTATTAGAAGGAAATCATTTCACTGGACATTTATAATTCAGCTTTTCTTAAGCTCCATTCATCTGGATTGAATTCTACAATTCAAATTTAGATTTAGTTAATTTATTTAGTTTAATTAGGATCTCTCTCCTTTAGTATGCCCAGAAGGACAGGCAAGTCAGTAGCCGTGGGTCCTTAGAGGTTTCTCCCCAAGGGGGGTTTTCCTCTCCTGAGTGCTACTGGTCACACTCTCCGGAGTTGGAGGAGGTGATCATCTATTCTTATCATTAAATTGTTATGCACAACTTCAACATTCAGTTACTGAACAATCATCGATATTTATTCTTTTTTGGGGCTCCATAATTCTAAACCAAGCCTCCTTCCTACAGGTTGGATACAGAGAAAGGCCAAAACCATCAAATATTATCAAACAACTCAATTCAGGCATCCAAGTACCTAAGCACAAATCATTCTATTCTGCTCTCTGTATCCAACAACCATCTACATCATTCCAATATTTTACATAAGCACTGAGCTAAGAACCACACATAATTGAAGGGATATCCCGGGATTATGTGGGGGAAGAGCTCCTCCCCCACTGCCTATTTAATCAGAGCAGCTAACTCCCGCTCTGCTTAGAGCGAGTCGCACTTGTCCTCCATCCTCCCTGACACGTCCTCCTTTTGCGGCACTCTTATCCCACCAGGGGGCTCCATAATTCTAAACCAAGCCTCCTTCCTACAGGTGGGATACAGAAAAAGGTCAAAAACCATCAAATATTATCAAATGACTCAATTCAAACATCCAAGTACCTAAGCACAAATCATTCTATGCTGGCCTCTGTATCCAACAACCATCTACATCATTCCAACATGTTACATAAGCACTGAGCTATGAACCACACATAATGGTGAAACACTGGAACAAGTAACAAAGTTCAAATTCTTGGGCATCACCTTTGATGATACACTAACCTTCTCCACCCATATAGACTCTGTTGTCAAGTCAGCAAATACAAAACTTGGGGTCCTCTTCTGCCATGGGCACTCTGTGTCACCAGATGCTCTGAAACTTGCCATCAGTAGTTCTGTGATGTCCTCCACATATTATGGGCTGCCTATCTATGGGGCAGGCACTAAAACTGCTCTAAACAGAGTCAGCACACTACTAAATAAGGTCTGTCGATTAGCCATAGGGGCTGCCCAGGACACTCACACCTGCATGCTCTACACTGAAATTGGGTGGCTCCCACTCCATCTTAAAGCACAATACCAAACCTGCCTACTTCTGAAAAAAGTGCTTCTTGGGCTTTCTCCCCCTGCACTGGGCTGCCTCTTTACACTGGTAGTTCCACACCAAATCTACAAGAAGCATGGCTACAGACAGGTTGGTTATTTCCTTCAAAAGGACGAAACTTGCCCAGAACTCCATCCTGTACCAAGGACCAAAATGGTACAATGAATTACCTGCTAACCTTACAGAATCACCCAAGATTAGTACTTTCAAATCTGGGCTCAGATCCCTTCTTGACACAAGAAAGAATTGTGCTTGCCTGCAATAATATGGCAGAATTTCAGCCACCCAGCCTTCTCCCTTTCACCCCCCCCTTTTATCTCATCAACCTTCATCCCCGAACGAGGCCCACTCAGCTGACAAACCACTTCCACCATGACGATGCCATCACTGGCTGACCCCATACCCCTCTTAGGCTAGACTGACGAACTAATTAGTGAACTACAAGGCTGAATCCTATTTATCTTATCCTCTTCAACCTTTAGTTTGATATATAAGATTTCTTAGGTATTTGAATGTCTGTGTAACTGTTTTCTGTTCTCTGTAAACACTATTATATTTGTAATGTTTGTTCAACAATGACCTGAAACCTTTGAAAACGAGTCCTGGACTCAAATGTATTAATCCTAAACTGAAATAAATAAATAAAACAATAAATACATCCCCTCTCCCTTTTTTCTCCCCTCCCTTTCTGCCTGGTCCTGTCCCCTTTGCAGGGTTCTCAGCATCCAGAAGGGATTAGAGCTTGGCTGTTCCTCTCTCTCTCTCCCTCTTCTATCCCCCACCTTCTACCCCTCACCTGTCCACTTCCCCACTTGTCTTATAACTGCCCTCCCTTGGATATACAATAGCACTTCGAATCGTGTGCTCAGCCTACTACTTCTAGAACTTCAAATGTGTTATCCATCCTCTAACCTTTACCCTACTGGATCACCAGCTCTTGGGTTGTTGCAATGTGCAGTATAGCCAAACATGGTTTTGTTTACCCTGGCTGGTTGGTCTGGGTTATTTCTGCTCTGTAATTCTGCTACACTGTTTTGTTTTAGTACTTGTACTTGTATTGCTGTTATTGCTATGTGTTTACTAAACAAAATAACTGCCCCCAATGGCAGGTTGTGCCAGGTAAAATTGTAAACCAAACACAAGACCACCCGCACCATCCACCATCAACCAATTAATCAATCAATCAAAATCTTTATTTTGCCAGGCAGAACATCATTAAGACAAGCTCATTTATAAGATGGACCTGGGGCAGAACAATTGCCAACAGGATTAAGACATCACAGGTTGAGTGAATGTACATAACAATTACATAGTAATAATAACAACATAATAACATATAACCATTGCATGTGACAAGATACTTGCACCAGAACATAGCAATACAGTAGATTCAACAGGAGTTAGTATCATTTAAATACAATTGCATGGATACAGATATATGGACGTAAGGTAATGAGCTAAAGTTTATATAGTAAACATCATTGGAGGAGTCATAGTGAGCAGGAGTGGCAGTTCCTCTAGTGTCAAAGTGCAAAGAAGATTGAGATGTAAGAGTTATTTGATAAGTACTGTAGGCATGGCCTGGCAAGTGGGGTGGGAAGGGAGGGGTATAAAGAGGGGAGGGAGGGAAGGAAGGGAAGGTCAGCCGAGACAGGAGAGGGTTGGACATGATGGCCTAGGGAGGAAGGACTGTTTGAAGGGAGAACACGACAGATGCCACAGGCAATGGTTGGGGTTTAAGTCCAATATCTGAAGCAAAAACAGATCGTGATGTTGGGACCTTGATTTGGATGATGACAGAAGAGAGGACTCAAAAGACGCCTCAGGCAATGGTTGAGGTATAAGTCCAGAATTTAAAGCAGTAACAAATCATGATCTTAAGACCTTGACTTGAGACAATGACAAACCTTGGAGAAGGTCCTCAGGAACAAGGATTTGAAGAGGAAGAACTTGATAGGGGTAGGGAACATTAAGGTTTTCTGGATCTTATTCCAGAGTGTAGGAAGAGTGAAACTTATTGAGGCTCTACCAAAGTGCATTTTAACTTTAGGGATAGCCGGAGATAAGACGGTAAGATTTCTGAGAGAACAGGCACTAGGGATGAGGGAGTTAGGCAGCTTGTGAGTTACTGAGGTAATTTATGACTGATTGCCTTATATGGCCATAGAATAGAATTCTTTTGCCTCCTGAAGCTAAAGGAGCTCCAGCCTATTGAAGAATAGAGGATGCAGTGGTGCATGTCATAAGGGACATCCAAAATGAACCTAAGGGCTCTGTGGTATAGGGTATTAAGCTTGGAGAAAGCTGTGCTAGTACTATGGCCATATAGGAAGTCCACATAGTCTAAGAGAGGCAAGAAGGTAGCTTGGACTAGGAGTTTTCTAGCCTCCTAGGTTAGTGAGTGCTTGATCCTGAAGAAAATACCAAGCCTTTGATACAGTTTCTTAGTGATTTCATCAATGTGATCAATGAAGGACAATTTGTAGTCAATCCAGACCCCTAGGTAGTTGAATTGTTCCACGAATTCCAGGGCTTCTCCCAAAAGGGTGCATATGTGAGGAACCTTATCTGTTTTTGGTTTTTTTAGATGAGGGGCCAGTGGAGAAAAAATCATGGCCTTAGTTTTTTTGGCATTGAGGAGGAGTTTCAAGTTGAGTAGATTTTTTTTGAGGATGTAGAAATCATTCTGGAGGTCCAAAATGGCTTGATCTGGAGTTGATCTGTCAATGTATAGCACTGTATCATCAGTGAAGAGATGGATACTAGATAACTTTAGGCCAGTGTCAATTTGATTAATATAAATGGCAGAGAAGTAGATCAAGTATGGATCTATGGGGACACCTCTAAGGAGTATTTTTTTTGGCGCTAGGTCTCGTTCAGCCTTGACCTGCTGCTCTCTGTCCACAAGATGGTTTGCAAACCAACTTAGGGCCAGGTTGTCCCCCCCAACTTTCTTCAGGGTCACCAGGAGTAAATCATGGTCCACCACGTCGAAATCCTTGCTAAAGTCCAGAAACAAGGCGCATATGTATTGTTTGTTATCAAGTGCAGACTGCCAGTCATTTATAACCTTTGCAAGGGCAGTGGAGGTACTATGAATGGGACGGAAACCGGACTGAATCGGGTTCAGTAGATTAAAACTTTCTAGATGAGATCTGAGCTGTTCATTTACTGCATTCTCCAATAGTTTTGACAAGGCCGGGAGCAAGGAGATTGGGTGGTAATTATTTAGGTTGCAGGGTCCCCTGATTTGAATTGAGAGATGACATGGGCCATCTTCCAGACCTTGGGGAGGGAGCCCTGATTGAAAGACAAATTGAAAAGGTGGATAACAGGGGGAGAAAAAATATAGTTGGCCAACAATAGGAAGAAAAGCTCAATCATATCTGCACCCACACTTTTCTTAGTATCAGGTTGAAGAAGAAGATTCTCAACCTGTTTGACGGTGACCAGACAGAAGGAGAAAGAGTGGTAAGGGTCAATAGATTCTGGATCATGGCAATCAGATGACTGACTAAGGAACTGTGCCCTGATGGCATTTGCTGGGGAGGTATCAAAAGCCATCCCCGCTGTGGCAAAGTGATTGTTAAGGAGGTCAAGGATCTCATTTTTATCTGTAATGTGGGTACCACCAGTCGAAATTTTGTGGGGAAGCATGCCAGCACCGTTATGGCCTTCTACCTCCCTTAAAGTTTTCCAAAACTTAGTAGCAGAGTTAGTGGATGCGTTAAGCTCAGAGCGGAAATAACTAGGCTTCGCAGCTCTGATAGTTTTCGTGCAGAAATTCCTTGTGGTTCTGAAAACAGACCAGTCTGTGGCCAATTTAGACTTTCTGGCTCTTTTCCAAAGAGCATCCCTATGCCATAAGGCAGTCTTTAGGTTATCCATGAACCAGGGACAGGATTTTCTTTTGGTTCTGCATTTGGTAACTGGGGCATGGAGGTCTAGGGTTCTGGTAAGTATTTCATGAAGTACCTTGCGTGCCTCTTCCACAGAAGATGCGAGGTAAAATTTCTGCCAGTTAGCATATTGGAGGTTGTAAAGAAAAGCATCTGGGCAGAAGTTCCATTTTCATCTCTTATGGATGTATTTAGAGGAAGACGAGGTTTGGAGTTGTGCCTACCTTAGGCATGCAATGGCACAGTGGTTGCTGATGTCGTTAAAGAGTACACCTGAGTGGGAGAAGAGGTGAGGCTTGTTTACAAGGATTAGGTCAAGAAGGGAGCTACACTCTGGGTTTTTGGTGTTTGGGCAGGTAGCTTCATTAATAATCTGGGTAATTCCATGGGCATCACAGAATTCTTTCAATGGTAAGGAGACTGGAGAGAGCCAGTCAAGGTTGAGGTCACCAATTATGGATACTTCTGATGAGGTGGCAGCTAGTATGTCACTTAGGTGTTTGAGCAGAGAAAGGCCAGCTGACGGGGGCCTATAGCACCCACTAATGTAGACAGAGGTTGATTTGGCTGGTTGAATTGTTAGCATGAGGCACTCGAACTCCTTAGGAACTGTAGTCGTGTCCACCATAGTTGCGGTAATGTTGTCCCAGATAAAGGTGGCTACTCCCCCTCCCCAGGATTTCCTATCAGTACGAAACAAGTTGTATGAAGAAATGTTAACATCATAGTCCAAGGTGGTTGGTCTTAGCCAAGTTTTGGAGATTATAAGAACATCAGGAGAGCAGTGGAGGGTCTAAGGTTTGATAGCATCAAGCTTTTTCAGAAGGCTGTAGGCACTCAAATGCAAAAATGATAACCCTTTCAGTAAAGGTAGGTCAGCTGGGGCAGGAATGGAGATGGGGTCCCGGGGTTTAATTTGACTTTACCAGCACAAATGAGTAGCAGCAGGAGCATCTTTTTTATAGTTTGCCCGTGGCCTGGGCAGTTTCTCAAACTCTTTTCCAAGACCAAACAGTGAGATGAGGGATGATAGTAAGCATACAGAATAGCTTTAATTGAAAGAGCAAACCCAATAGAGAGAGGCAGTTGGTACCCGATGTGAGTACATTATGGCAGTATAGATGCCAGGTCAGGTAAGTGGCAGTGGGAGGGAAACATTTAGAAATTTGTGTATAAGATTTAGGTAGTCTGTGAATATGCCTGGATGTTGAACATTTTGTGGGTTTAGAGACCCATGGTATGTGATGGTTACACTATTAAGTAGAAATCTTATGCTGAATGGATGAAGAAGCATTTTTGTAATTAAATTTGAGCACGAGAGAGGATCACCCCTTTAATAAGTTGTAGGAAAGGAGATCACCTTTAAGAAGTTGCTGTGATTGATTAGTATGAGGCCTCAGGGGGCAGGGATCACTGGGGAAGTGTATTTAATAAAGGAGGGGGGTGGGGGGTCCAGAGAGTAGTACAGCAAGGCAGTGGCCGAGCTGTGATTTGAAAAAGGTGCCTTGGGTGCTTGCTTTCTCAATGGGGATCTGCAGGATTCAATCGGGAAGTGGCCACAGTCCCCAGGAGCCAATCAAATTACAGGGATTGAAGCCTGACATCTCCGAGCTAGAAGCTGACCAATTGTACCTGCTTTCCTTGCTCAGGGGGTGGTGGGTTGGATGCAGAGGTCCAGCAGCCAGCAGGTAGCAGGGACGGGGCTCCTCTGCTGAAGTGTAGAGCCTGATTTGGGCTTGTGGCTGCTTTCCTTGGTCAGAGGGTGGCAGGCTGGATGCAGAGGTCTGGCCACTGGCAGGTAGCAGTGGTGGGGCCGCTCTGCTGAAGTGGAGAGACTGATTTGGGCTTCTGGCTGCTTTCTTTGGTCAGGAGGTGGCAGGCTGGATGCAAAGGTCTGGCCGCTGGCTGGTAGCAGTGCCGGGGCTGCTTGGCTGAAGTGGAGAGCCTGATTTGGGCTTGTGGCTGCTTTCCTTGGCTAGGGGGTGGCGAGCTGAATGCAGAGGTCCGGCCACCAACAGGTAGCAACTCCAGGACTGCTCAGCTGAAGTGGAGAGCCTGATTTGGGCTTGTGGCTAAAAAAGAGCAGAAAAAAAGGCAGGTCGTTAGTTAAAAAGTCAAAGACAAAGCTCATGTAAATTGGTGGGAAGGCCCTGGGCAATTTAATGCTCATGGCAGAAGCAGGTGCAAATAGTGGGAGAGAAAGGATTCCTCCAGAGAGGGCTGATCAAAGATGCCAGGTGGGAATTTAGCAAAACAAAAGGCTGGTTCAGGAGGTTGATGGGGGGGACATTGAATGTGATCAGGGAGAGCTGGAAGGAGGCGTGTGGTGGTGAGGACTCAGGGTATTCTGGAATGAGTAGAGATGACCAAAAATGCCATGCAATATTTACAGAGTATGCTGGTTCAGGGGGGTGTCAGAAGAGGAAATCAGGAGTCCAGTAGATGGCAGAGAAACAGTCTGGGGAACAGCGAAAAAGAAATGCAAAAGGGAAAAAGCAAGTGAAAGAGGGGAACAAAGAAGGCAGTCCAAGGAAGAATGAGAGCAACCGTAATGGGAAAAGAGTGTAGCAGAAAAACAGCAGGCAGTAGTCAGTTGTTCAAACTATCCTACAATATTGGGCAATTAGCTCAGCAGCAAAAATTCAGTAGTGCAAGCAGTAAGCTATATAGAAGTCAGGCAGTCAGTTAAGGTTCGCTACAACTCTGCTATACTCTGGAAGGCAATTCCAACATATACAATGCAGTAGTTTAAAGGTAAAATGTTTAAGCAGTAAAAATTGTCAGCAGTATAAGCCATAAGCTATATAGAAGTCAGGCCTTGCTAGTACAGCAGGTTAAACAGCAGAAAATTCCAAGAAGAAAAACAAATAATTTCCACAGTAGCAGTAAATTCAGCAAAAAAAAAACCTGTTCGGAGAGTAGTACAGCAAGGCAGTGGCCAAGCTGTGATTTGAAAAAGGCACCTTGGTTGCTTGCTTTCTCAATGGAGATCTGCAGCAACCAATCAGAAAGTGGCCACAGTCCCCAGGAGCCAGTCCAATTATGGTGATTGAAGCCTTACAGCTCCGATCTAGGACCTGACCAATCGTACCTGCTTTCCTTGGTCAGGGGGTGGTTGGCTGGATGCAGAGGTCCGGCCACTGGCAGGTAGCAGTACCGGGGCCGCTCTGCTGAAGTGGAGAGCCTGATTTGGGCTTGTGGCTGCTTTCCTTGGTCAGGGGGTGGCGGGCTGGGAGCAGAGGTCTGGCCGCTGGCGGGTAGCAGCGCCAGGGCTGCTCGGCTGAAGTGGAGAGCCTGATTTGGGCTTCTGGCTGCTTTCCTTGGTCAGAAGGTGGCAGGCTGGATGCAGAGGTCTGGCCACTGGTAGGTAGCAACTCCGGGACGCTTGGCTGAAGTGGAGAGCCTGATTTGGGCTTGTGGCCAAAAAAGAGCAGAAAAAAAGGTGGTCCATTAGTTAAAAAGTCAAAGACAAAGCTCAAGTAAATTGATGGGAGGGCCCTGTGCAATTTAGTGCTCAGGGCAGAAGTAGGTGCAAATAGTGGGAGAGAAAGGGTTCCTGCAGAGAGGTCTGATCAAAGGCGCCAGGTGGGAATTTAGCAAAACAAAGGGCTGGTTCAGGAGGTTGATTGGGGGGGCCCTTGAATGTGACTAGGGAGAGCTGGAAGGAGGCGTGTGATGGTGAGGACTCAGGGTTGTCTGGAATGGGTAGAGAAGATGGCCAAAAATGCCAGGCAATATTTGCAGAATATGCTGGTTCAGGGGGGTGTCAGGAGAGGGAATCAGGGCTCCAGTAGATGGCAGAGAAGCAGTCTGGGGAACAGTGAAAAAGAAATGCAAAAGGGAAAAAGCAAGTGAAAGAGGGGAACAAAGAAGGCAGTCCGAGGAAGAATGAGAGCAACCGTAATGGGAAAAAAGTGTGGCAGAAAAACAGCAGGCAGTAATCAGTTGTTCAAACTATCCTACAATATTGGACAATTAGCTCAGCAGTAAAAAATTTAGTAGTACAAGCAGTAAGCTATATAGAAGTCAGGCAGTCAGTTAAGGTTCGCTAAAACTCTGCTATACTCTGGAAGGCAATTTCTACATATACAATGCAGTAGTTTAAAGGTAAAATGTGTAAGCAGTAAAAATATTCAGCAGTACAAGCCATAAGCTATTAGAAGGCAGGCCTAGCTAGTACAGCAGGTTAAACAGCAGAAAATTCCAGGAAGAAAAACAAATAATTTCCACAGTAGCAGTAAATTCAGCAAAATAACTGTCCAGAGAGTAGTACAGCAAGGTAGTGGCCAAGCTGTGATTTGGAAAAGGTGCCTTGGTTGCTTGCTTTCTCAATGGGGATCTGCAACATCCAATCGGGAAGCGGCCACTGTCCCCAGGAGCCAGTCCAACTACGGGGATTGAAGCCTGACATCTCCGAGCTAGGAGCTGACCAATCGTACCTGCTTTCTTGGTCAGCGGGTGGTGGACTGGATGCAGAGGTCCAGCCACCACCATGTAGCAGCACTGGCGCCGGTCGGCTGAAGTGGAGAGCCTGATTTGGGCTTGTGGCTGCTTTTCTTGGTCAGGGGGTGGCGGGCCGGATGCAGAGGTCCGGCCGCCGGCAGGTAGCAGCGCCGGGGCCGCTTTGCTGAAGAGGGACCACCACTCAAAATAAGCAGTCTGAAAACAAAATATAGACTTAATAAAGTGCTTTATTATTCCAAAGTGCTCAGTGATTCATACCTCTCAACAATAGAGACGCCAGCAAGAACCCTGCATCAGTTGCCTCCAACCGGTTTTGCTCAACGCATCATCAGGGAGTGCCTGAGATGGTGTGTGATCTCACTTTTAAATGTGTTTCTTAAAGGGCCATACATATAAGTATACATGGAACAGTGCTACCACTTACTGTGTGAAACAAAATACAAATACACACACATATGCATCTCTGACATGAAACTATTTACATCTAAAACATACTGTAAATACAAATACATATTTGTTCAAGGCAATACCTACATTTTATGTAACATTTTCATGTATAATAATCCAATCACCAGTTCTATCTCATATATAGGGGATATGACATGGCCTGAGTGAAGATAAATATGATATCTTCACTCAGGCCATGTCATGTTCTGTTTATATAACATGTGTTTTGGGCTTTTTGTAGCATGATCCCCTAAAGCACCCCCCACCCCCAAATCTTCAGCAACATCACAGATTCCATACTGTATTAAAATAAATTATCTGGCTGATCCTGTTAATTTACAGTTTTTTTTTTAAATACTGTTATTTCATTGAGTTGTATATTTGTAATTAAAATAGTATTTAAAGGGTACTGTTGATTTCTCAGGTTATTTTCTTGGAGTGTCCAGTTTTCTCTTTAATTTTAGGGGTAACGAAAGAGATTAGAGCTTTTATGTTCAGATTTTAGAATCTGGTTTTATTCTTGTCAACATGGTTTACTTATAGAGGATCGTTTTCATTAGGTCTTAGCATTGTTAGCTTAGTTCGTTTTAAACAGTGCTAAAGCCCGAGTGTATGTTGTACACTCGCACTTCCTTCTCCTGTTTTAAAGTGGACTACTCGCTCGCTGTGCTCTCGTTGGTAGAGACGGTCCCTTCTATTAAGTAAACCATGTTATCAGGAGATAAAAGCCAGGATTTTCTTTAAAGTACAGACACTTATTTTAAAGCTCTGGTACCAGTAATCTGCTCGTTTACATGCCGCCCGGTCACGCTACAGTTCGGGGGGAAAGTGAAAGTATTACAGGATTTTGTCGGTAGCACAGGGGGACAATCAACCAGGTACCTCTTTACATTATTTTATTTAATTACAAATGACGGCAGGATTAACCAGATAAGTTTGAGAGGTGTGTGTGTTCTTTTTTTTTGGGGATGAAGCAGGAACTAGAGAGAGACTTCTCTGTAAAAGAGAGTGAAACATACTTTCACTTTCTTTGCAGTGATGTATAGGAACATAGAGATATCACCATGATGAATAGGAACATGGAGATATCACTATGACGTATAGGAACGTGGAGATATCATTGATATCTTCACTGCCTATCTGAGATATCACTTTTTATCCCCACATTTATCCCAAAAACACATGTTGTAAAAATATATATATATATATATATATATATATATATATATATATATATATATATGTTGTTATTATGTATATTTATTTAAATATATTATCTCCAAATATATATTCAGATCAAAAATCAAAACCCTCAAATAGGCCAAATTAGATTATTAATGTAATAGTAGGCAGAGAGTTACCAAAAGAATATATTTGTGTGTATCTATCTATCTATCTATATTTATATATATATATATATATATATATATATATATATATCTCAGTAAAAGATGGGGTGGGGGTTTTCAGACTGCTTACTTTGAGTGGTGGTGGATGTGTTGAGGTGGTCTCGTGTTTGGATTGCTATGTGTTTGCCTGTTCTCCCAATTCATGTACCCCCATCTAGGACGCTTCTGAAAATGAGCTGTTTACAGCTCATGTTGTCTTTCCTGGTGAAACATTTTCCAAATAAATAGATAAATTCTGGAGAAAGGGAGGGAAAGGGTTGACATGATAGAGACATCTAGGTGCCTGCATGGGATAAATAGAGTATGCACCAAGGAACTATTCTCCTTCAGTTCAAACATGGAGAGAGTGGGAATTCACTAAAGCTGACAGAGGGGAGATCTAGAAAGGATGTCTGGAAGCACTTCTTCAGATAACGGGTGATGGATATGTGGAATAAGCTACCAGAAGAGGCACATGCCAAATCAATCAGCAGCTTCAAGAAGGGATGGGACAGGCAGGAGACTTTATTTAGAAAGGCGGGGGGGCAGTAAAAAAGGAAAAAGTGGAGTACTGCCACTAGGGCAAGGCAGAATAGTTAGGTGGGCTGGGTAGGCTGGATGGGCCAGGAGCCTTCTTCTGCCATTAGTATCTATGTGCAGTATCTGTGTGTCCAAACCAAGAGTTTTTGAACTACAGCTTCATAACAGACCATGAGTACTTACTTATGTATTTATTTAAAATTTGGTGACAAGCATAGGCACAGTGAGACTGGGCTCATTTCCAGGTGCAACCCAATGGAAGGGGATACAGCAAGGAGGGGAAACAGTGATAACAAAGTATCAACAACAGGTGCATGATGAACAGTACAATCACATTATAAGTAATACATTCAGATGAGGAAAAAGACATGTATATGGGTTATGGGTTATAGAAACATAGAAACACTGAATCTGAGGGCAGATAATGACCACTTGTCTACCCAGTCTGCAAGTTTTTCCCTAACTACATCACCATCTCAGACCCTACCTTGTCTATAGCTTTTCTTCCTCCCCTATTTCTTTTCCGTATGATTTCCTTGTGCTTATCCTATGCATTCTTGAACCCCACCTAGAGATGTGCGAAATTAGGAAATTTCATTACACAAAATATTTCACGGGTGCCAAATGTGAAATTCCACTGGCGAAATGCAAAATTTCACCCATGAAATGGCAAAATTCAAGTTAAATTTTGCCATTTTGGGCAATTTTGTGCCTTTTGGGGCAAAATTACATGTTCCACAGGTCAAATTTTGCAACTTCACACCTGGCGAAGCATTTCGGGGAACAGCGGAATTTTGCAAAATGTTTCACGCGGTGAAGTTGCCGGGTTTGCTGCAATTTCGCTGGAGAAATTTAATTTCACAACATCTCTAACCCCACCGTTTTCATCCCCCACAACCTCCACTAGAAGCCTGTTCCAGGAATCCACCTATCTTTCTGTGAAGAAGTACTTCCTCACACATCTCCGGAACCTACACTCCTCCAGCTTCATAGCATGTCCCCTTGTTCTTGAGCTCCATTTTATGTGAAAAATACTTCCCTCCAGTACCTTATTTGCCCAAGTGAGGTATTAAAGGGTCTCTATCATACCCCCTCCCTCATTTCTTCCAGTCTATACACAATGAGGTCCTTCAGTGCCTCATTTTAGGGCTTTGATGAAACCCTGCACCATTTTAGTTGCCCTCCTCTGGACCACATCCACTCTGTCTATATCCTTTTGAAGATGTGGTCTCCAGAACTGGACACACTACTCTAGGTGAGGTCTTACCAGCAATGTATACAGAGGCAACACCACCACCCCTCTTTCTGCTGGTGATACACCTCCCTATACACAACAGCATCCCACTAAGCCTCTTAACTGCCCTGTCACACTGTATGATCACCTTTTAGGTCAAAGTATTTGCGGGTGCAAAATGCAAAATTCCACAGGTAAAATTTCACCTGCAAAATGTGAAATTTCACAGTGAAAAGTGAAATTCTGTGGACAAAATGTGAAATTTCACCCACGAAATGGCAAAATGTGAGCAAAATTTGGTGAAATTTGGGAGGAATTTGGTAAAATTGCACATTTTACAGCAAAATGTTGTGTTTTGTGCGTGAAATTTCACAATTTCACACCTGGCAAAAACTTTCTTGGAATAGTAGAATTTCGTGAAATGTTTCACATGGCAAAATTGCCAGCTTCGTGGCAATTTTGCTGGCGAAATTTAATTTCACAACATCTCTAAACCCAGATGCTATATCTTTGACCATTCCTCCAGTTTTCTTAGGTCTCTGCACATCCTTTCCACCACCCACCCCTGGAGTTTCCACCCTATAACAAATGTTGATGTCATCTGCAAAAAGACAGACCTTCCCCTTTGGGTTCCTCTGCAATGTCACTTATAAAGACATTAAAGGGAAATACTCCCAGCATTGATGCCTGCAGCACCCCACTGTCACCCTTCCTTCCTCAGAGCGAACTCCATTTACCACCACCCACTTTCATCTATCATCTAACCTATTTATTATCCAGTTTAACACTTTTGGATACACTCCTAAGCTACTCAGCTTGCTTACTGGTCTCCTACAGTATGTGGAATGGTGTTGATATCCTTACTGAAATCAAGGTAGGCTACATCCATTGTTCCACCCTGCACTAACTCCTTTGTCACCCAGTAAAAGAAATCTATCAGATTCATTTGACATGACCTCTCTGTCCCTCCCCCCACCCCATGAACCGCTGCTGTCTTGGGCTTTGTAACCCATTGGATTCAAAATATTCCACAATCCTTTCCTTGAGCAGTGATTCCACTAACTTTCCAATCACAGATGTTAGCCTGACTAGCCTATAAGTGCCAGCCTTCTCTCCCCTGCTACCACTTTTGAGAAATGGGACTACATCTTTTGCCTTCCAGTCCTCAAAACCACTCCTATTTCCAGTAAGCTGTTAAATATGACTGTCAGTTGAGCAGCCAGTACTTCCATGAGCTCCCTCAATACCAATGGATACACTCTGTGTGGCCACATTGCTTTGTCCACCTTCAGATTAGCAAGTCCCTTCAGGAATGTCTCCTCTGAAAAAGAACTAGTGTCAACCTCCCTCACTCCAAAGCTTCTGTTACTTTTTTGTGTCTCCCCACCCTTCTGCTTCCTCTGAGACCACTTAACAACAGTATTTGATCAGGATGTCTGCCTTTTCCTGGTCCCAATCTGCACAGTTATCCCTTCCCTTGTTAAACTTAAAATCCCACCTTAGTCTTCCTCTTTTCTCTCACATGCCTAAAAAATGTCTTATCCCCTTTTGTTACCTCCTGGGCTATTCTCCCTTCAGTTTGCACCTTTGCATTCCTTTCTGCTTCCCCTGCTTCCCTCTGTTTCCTCTGATACATCTCCCCATCCTCCTCCCTCTAAATCTCCTTATACCTTCTGAATGCTACCCTTTTACCATTCAGCCATCCACTTCAAGAACATAGCAGTCTCTTTTCCCTCTTGCTTTTGCTCACTTGTTTGACAGAGAGGTTTGCTGCCTTTACTATGCTTCTTTTTAGCTTCATCCATGTTCTTCAGCCTCAATCAGCCCCCCCCCCAACACCAGGTTATCCCTGAGGCATTCACCCATGTTCATAAAATTTGCCCTTCTGAGTCCAGGTCCCTCGTCCTTGTGTGGTTCAATTCTGCAACCATCCTTATATCAAACCACACCATAATGGGATCACTGGTTCCCAGGTAGCCTGCCACCTTTGACATCTGCAACACTGCCTCTGTCAGTGAGTGCCATGTCCAGTATTGCCCTAAATCAATAACTAGTTGCCTGAGAAATGTCCTTTGCAGAGAGTCCAGGATGTCTCTGCTTTTAGATGAAGCCACTATTGGGATGCTCCAATCTACATCCGGCAGGTTGACGTCCCTTATCAGTAGCACCTCCTCCTTTTCTGCCATCTTTCCAGTGGCTTCCACCAGTACTTATCTGATTCCTCACCCTGTGCTGGATGTCTGTAGATCACACCAGTGTAAATAATGTCTCCTTTCCCCATCTCCATGGTAACCTACAGTACCTCTGCCTCTCCCTGTACTCCATGTATTTTCATCACTTTATGCTTTCCATAACATAAAGCATCACTCTCCCTCTTTTCCTTCACTTCCTGTCATTTCTGAACAGTGTATAGCCTGGTATAGCCATGTCTCTGTCATGGTTTTCAGTTCACCATGACTCAATAATGCCGCAATATCCAAGTTGACCTCTGCCATGATGGTCTGTAGGTTCAGAATCTTATTCCCCAGACTTCTAGCATTGACACACATAGCCCTCCAGATTTTGTTTCCATTCTCTTTATTTCTTTTATTCCTTCCCTCCTTCTGCCCTCTCTTTTTAATGCTCCCATTCCCTTCCACCTTTGACTCTACCACCCTGTTTCCTTTATTAATTTGCACCCTGGGGGATTCCTCTCCCTTGGGTTTTCCTACTCTCTACTTCAGCCTGTGGAGGGACTGATTCTGCCTGCCTGACTCCTTTTGCTACCCCTTTGGCTAGTTTAAATGGTCATCATAGTAACATTTAAACTGTCCACTGAGGACTGGGGTTCCCCTCCTTGATGGATGCAGGTCATCAGCCCTGTATAAGCCCTTATCCTCCCAGATTGGTCCACAGTCTGCAGTGCAGCTGAACTCTTACTCTCTGTACATTCCTTCAGCCATGAGTTGAAGCACCTGGTACATAGATCCCTCCCCCCATCATAGACAGACTGCACCTCAGTGAAAGCCATTGAGCATGATACCTGTCTATGATCTCTCTCCATCTCTCTAATCTCTACCTGCACTATCCCAGCACTGTCCCTATCTAGATCAATAGTCCCCATGTGGAAAATGGCATCCAGTTCTCCCTGGCATCCTGCTGCCCTTGCAATCTTTAGGATCTGCTTCCCATCCATTCAGGATGTAACACCTCATAGGCACTTAACATGCCTCTCCATTTCCTATTCCCAAATTTATCACTGTTATAATAAATTTTTCCACAACACATTACTTCTGCCTTCTCTGGGGTCCTCTACCAGCCTGCTTGAGGTCTACACCACAGAGGGCCCCTACAAATTTCCTGGTCACTACCACAGGTGCCTCCTCCTAGCTGTCCTGCCCTACCAGAGCAGTGTAGGAATTACATTGTGGTACTGGTTGAGGAACATGTTTCTGTCCCACAACCCTACCCTTCTAGAACACACCATAGTCCATCCATTCCTCCTCCCTGGTATCCTCTTAGCTAACCATGGCAGACTTGGTGGCCCCTGGGTGGGGGTAGAGGTTCCCTTAAATCCTAGCCAATTTAGCCTGGAGTCCAGTAACATCCTCTCTCAACCCAGTGAGGTGCATGCAGATGAGGCAGCACCACTGTATACAGAAGGTCTCTCAGAAAACTGCCACCTTGCAGCTACTGCATTGCACCAGTTCCAGCATTGTCAACTTCTATTCTCCCTGTGTTACCTGGAAATACTTTTGGACCTTACCCCTGTTAGAGTGTTTCTAGTTTTCCCCTTTTTGTTTGTTTTTCTTTGTATTCCCATGTGCCTTGTTTAAATCTCTTTTTACTCCTACCCTAGATAGGGTGTTGCTCCTATTCCCATTATTAGCCTACCTTTTACCTCTGCCCTTCCCAGTAGTGACTATTATACAGTGAACAAGTGCCTTACCTTCGTTGACCAACAGAGTTCCCTACTTCCTTCTGCTGATACCTACCAATGCCTAATACCACAATGATCTATTCACTCCTTCACTGTTCCACTCACTCTCTGGGACACAAACATGCTAGACAAGTTAGAGTGGAAGTGCTTTTACAGTGCTCTTGTAATTGTAAGAAGGCACCAAGCCTTTGTCAGCTGCACACCCTATTACATATCTGATTCACAGGGCTTTCTTGAATCTACTTAGTCCCAAGATTAATCTCCTCAGCTAGTTTACCTCACATCGCATGTTTCAATTTTAAAGGCAAGTTTCAAAGTGCTGCAAACACTGCTAACAAATATTTCTCTCCCCACTTACCTTGCTTGTTTCAGTATGAAGATAAATATAAATAAATGTGGCTATACCTTTAAGGTATAGCTAGGCATACAAATACAACTTTTAGGTAAAGGTAGGTGCTTTCACTCCTGTCTGTCAGCAAAGTCAGAGTTATGGGAGTAGCCATGATGAAAGCTAAGGGAGCATGCCTCCAAAGTATGGCAGGATGTTTGTACAGCTTCATGGTGATGTAAAATTCAAATTATAGATCAGATTATTTGTTTTGCTGTACAATACAGTAAGATACAAAATGCATAAAATAGGTAAAATAATGTTGGTGTTGAGGTGGACATGGTATGGGTGTTTGTAATACAGACAGAGGAGAAAGAAGCATAGCTGCAGTTGCATGCTTTTGAGAAGTGTGTCGGTACGAGTGGTTAGAGTGTGTGGTGAGGAATGAAGATGGATGGGTAGAAGGTGGCTGTTCCATGGTGTAGAAAGGCAGATAGCAAAAGCAGATGGGCCTGCTACATATTTTCTGTATGGGCTACATATACATCAAACCTTTGACCAAAAGCCCTGGTTCCCCCCCTTGTTAGGTGAAGGCTGTCAGAGCAGATAGTTGCAGGAAGTAGCAGAACAGGATAGCAGGGTTAAAGAGAGAGGAAAGGTAAGTGGGAGCAGTGGCAAGCCAATATTTCGCCATGAGGAAGGGACAGAAAGAGAGAC
This sequence comes from Neoceratodus forsteri, assembly GCA_016271365.2. Lineage (NCBI taxonomy): Eukaryota > Metazoa > Chordata > Ceratodontiformes > Ceratodontidae > Neoceratodus > Neoceratodus forsteri. The sequence continues at coordinate 1,642,488,154 of CM057450.1, forward strand.
AACAGGACTCAAGGGAGGGGAAAGAGTGACTAACAGAACATTAATGGTGAGAGATGGATCACTAAGAGCAAAGCAGAAGGAATAACAAAATGAGGTCCAGCCTGGCAAGTGTAGACTTTGAGTTAGCAATTCCACATCTGTATCGTGAAACAGCTGCAAGTTCATCATAAGGATAATATCTTTGCAGTCCAGGAGAGGAAGGAAGGATTTGTTTCAGTACAGCATGCTAAGCTTAGGTCCAATGTTATCATGCATTACATCAGTATGGGTGGAAAAGCTGAGATTCTGAGCCAGCCACACCTCTAGGAACTTGATGTTTGATATCTGTTCAAGCAAGTTGCCATCCAGAGTTTTGAAGGTAGGTGTATGTTGGAAAATTGCTAGTCTCTGCCTAGTGCCAAATCTCAGGGAGACAGTTCTTTTGGCATTTAGTGAGAACTGTTTTGAGTGTAACCAATGTTGGACATTGTCAAAGTTATGATGGAGTGATGATTCCAGATCAGTGACCAAAACAAATGAAGCAAATAGAACTGTATCATCTGCATACACATGTATGTGTAAGGAGACACAGGTGAAGTTAGGCCATTAAGAAAGATGGAAAAAAGAATTGGACCAAATATAGAGCCCTGGGAGACACCAGAAGGGGTCAGTGAAAGCGTGAATTTCCGCCATTGCGGACGTTCCGTGAAATTTCAAAACTTTAGTGGAATTTTCTGCTCTTTCGCCTATGGCAGAATTCCGAACTTTCACCAAATAACTGCTGATTTCTGCCTAGTACTGTGGCATTTAATGATGAACTGTAGACTTTTTACATGCCATGTGGGAAAAAAAGTCTCTTGCATTACTTCTGCTGTTTTTTTTCCCCACAGTTTAATACATAAACCTCAGAACTGAACACTGACAGTTATCAGTTCTGCAGAGTTTTTTTCCAGCTGTTTAACACATTAACCCACATTTCTTACATTTATTCTGAAGTTTTCAGTGGAATTTCCATGAAAGTTGGCGAAATGATTTCTGAACTTTCGTGGAAGCAAAAATCTGACTTTCACTGAAATTCCGCCGGTGGAATTTTTTTTTGCACACCCCTAGACACCAGACCTGAGAGTGTTGGGGTGGGGTGTGGATAGGATATGATCAACATGGACCAGCTGGAGCCTATCCAAGAGGTAGGAGCACAGCCACCCAACTGCCAAATTTGTTAGGCCTACTGTATCTAATTTATGTAACAGAAGGGAACAGGCTACAGTATCAAAGATGTTTGCTAGATCTATAAAATGACCATAGTGAGCAGGCTCTGCTTTATGCCTTTCAGCACAAAGTCAGTGATCCAGAGGAGAGGGAAGGGGAAATGGTGGAGTGGTGTTTGCAGAAGTCAGACTGAAAAGGGTAAAGGAAGAAGAGGAGTCAAGGTATGTTACTAGCTGGGAGAGAACAAGATTTTCTTGCACCTTAGTCTGGGAAGGGAGATTAAGATGGACCAGTAATTACCCGGGGAAAAAGAATCCCCCCTTTGAGGAGGGGAAGTAATTAGCATGTTTCTTGGACTGGGAGATGGATCCAAGTTGGAAAGAAAGATTGAAAAGGAAGGCAAGAAGGGCAGCGATGGTCAACACAGAGAGATAAGGAAGAGTAGTATCCAGCCCATCTGGGATGCTCATATTACAGAAATTAAGAGAAAGATATCAAGTGTAGTCTCTGTGGAGACTGGGGAGAGGGGAAAATGATGCTTGGGTTAAGAGTGAAGAGGATGGGGACATTTGTGAAGAGACAGGACAGGTTAGAGGGGGAGAAGGAAGGTGTGGGAATAAGGAAGTAGGAAGAGGTCACTGGCTGTGAAGAAATTGTCAAATGTGTTGGTGATCTCAGCTGGGGCAGGGATAGAAAAGTTTCCTCATTTGAGGATGGTGGAAGTTGACTGGGAAGTGGGATCAAGAAGGAGTTATTATCCTCACAGTGCCCATCAGGGGATTTAAGGTTGTTCTACAGGTGGTAGGCAAAAGTAAATTGATTTAGCTTCCCTGGTGACCTCAGTGCTGGCATTACATAGTTGTTTGCATCTCAGTAAATCCTCGGGAGAGATCCATGGAAGGTGGAACCCACAGACACATGGCCTCTTGACAGGAGCATGTTTGTCCCATGTTCCAATGAATTGGGACATAGGATAGAGCAACATCAATATCAGTGGATAAAGTGAGTGCAGTCCAGTCAGTGGCCCAAAGATCATCTAGCAGGGATGTAAGGTCAAGAGAATTGAGCTACCTAGACCAGATAACCTTTGGTGAACCTTTAATGTAGTGGATGTTACAGATACAGTAGACCATGTAATGGTCACCAAAAGTATTGGGTAGGGTGCCAGTAGAAATAATTTGGTAGTGGTGTGAGGACAGGAAGGACAGGACCCAGTCAATTAGGAAATGATTTGTGGTAGAAATGGGTTATCTTAATTATGAGCTGCATGAGACTGAAGGCACAAGCTTGGAGAATGTCGTCAGGACCTGTGGTTTAGTGGCAGCAGTGAGGAAACCAGAGGAGCTTCACTAGAACACGGGAATCAGCTTAACACTGCAGGGAAGTGGGCACATTTTTGTGTGTATTTAACAGGCTTTATCAGTGCTGTGGGGAGTGGTGGAGGAACTTACAAAAGGGGGGGACACTATGTATTAGTAAATTCTCTGATGCAGTTGCTCAACTGAGGTGCAGAAGGTACTTGAGAGCTGCTGTATGGGGTGTTTAAAAGTACACATCTGAACATTGGTCTGTAAAACCTTGCAGATCTTAGAGCATTTTATATCAGGTGGCTAGGTATTGCAAGGGTAGTGTTGCTGAGTGTAACTGAGGGCCTGGGTTCAATCCACAGGGCAGACTGTATTAGCCAACTAATGCAGTGAAGTCACTGATAGTTTCCAGCAGTGAGGGTTAGACCCATCTCTCCCTCCCCGAGCTAGTCCACCTTTATAAGTGATTCTACAGGAAACAGGTACTGCTTCCGGCTCAGCTCAAGGCAGGAGGGGTGTCAGTGGCACCCTGTAGACCACATAGCAGAGGGATTGAATCTGTAACCTTGCAAAAGATCACAGTGCACAGCAGGTCAGGTTAAAGGAGCAGGAGCAGAATAAAAAGGAAAAAAAAAGCTATTTAAGTGGGAACGTAACAAGGGAAAAGGTCATGTAGAGTAAAAGAGAGCAAAGCTTGTGGTAGGGTGCATAGTAATAAAGACTAAGGATGCAAGGGGTGGTGCAATGTAGTGGGTGTGGGGCCTCAGTGTTCAGGAGAACATTCTGGACCATGCGGTGCTGCCCCATCTGCATGCACCCCTATGGGTTGAGGGAGGAGGTCCCCTATCTCCGAGCCAAGTTGGGCAAATTACAGGTGTCTTACACCCTCACACAGAGGCCACCGTGTCCAAAGCCTCAGCTTCAAAGGATGCCCAGGAGGAGGAGTGGCTGGATGATGGTGGGCTTAGGGATAGTGTGGAAGGGGGGTCTGTAACACATCCCCCATCCAGTCCAGCTAAGTAATACCTATGGTGTCTTGGAGGAAAGGGAAAGCCCTGAAAGGGCACCCACTGCTGAGACAAAGGGGGATGAGTGGGTCCTCCACGATAGAGCCTCATGGAGGGGAAGGGTGGAGAACCCCAAAAGGAAGAGGAACCTATACCTTGTGTGAGACTCAGTCCAGAGAGTGAAGTTAGGGGCACCTAGCAAGGAGGAGTGGGAGGTCAAGTGCATCCCAGGAAGTACGGCACGGAGGGATGTGAAGTGAATCCATAGGATCGCAAGGGTGATAGTAAGGCTTGAGAAGCAGGTTGTCATTGTCTACCTGAGGACAAATGACCTAGCAGGGAAAAGGTAGAGTTAGCCAGAATTCAGGAATATTTCAGAAACTTGGGGGGGATCCTAAAGCAGATGGCACACTCCTTCTCCTTGTCGGAGGTGCTACCTGTCCATGGCATGGGGGAGGCTAGGTCACTCTGCATTCAGACATTCAACTCCTGGATGAAGGAATGGTGTGGAAGGGAGGGGTTTGGCATCATGGGGGGCTGGGGCCCCACCTGGAATGCTGCAGGCTTGTATAAGAAGGATGGTCTGCATCCATCAGGGAGTGGCACCTCAGTCCTAAGTGAGGGTTTTCAGTACTTCTGTAACAAGCATTTAAACTGGCCAAGGGGAAGGGGAGCCAGGAAGGTCAGTAGACTTAGTACCCCCCCCCCCACATGAGCACATGCTGTACACAACAGACCAAGAAATAGATAGACAGGTAGAGGGTGGAACAAAGCATAAGGGTAGGAAGCAAGGAAAACCAGGGAAAAAGAACAGCCAGAAAAAAGGGGGGGCATAGGGATACAGGACAGGAGAGAGAAGGTGCATCATGGAGAGCCATGTCTGGCAATGCCCAGAGCCTCAGTAACAAGATGGAGGACCTAGAGGCAGCCATGGCACAGTTGCATCTGGACATTGTGGCCATCACGGAGACATGGTGTAATGATAACCACAACTGGGAGATGGCCATACCAGTCTACATCCTTTTCAGGAAGGACAGGATGGGCAGGAAAGATGGAGGAGTAGCACTGTATGTGAAAGATAACATAAAGGCCACAGAGATTCAAGTGGAACAAGGAGGAGGGGAGGCACTGTGGGTTAAGCTTGAAAGGAAAACAGGGTCAGCCACACCCATGAGGGTAATCTACAGACCTCCAGACCAGGAGGAAGAGGCAGATAGGGAGATAATGTTAACTATCCAAAGGATTGCAAACAAGGGGGAGGTAGTGCTGGTTGGAGACTTTAATATTCCAGATGTGGAATGGAGCCTCCCAGCAGCGGTGTCAGCTAAGAGCAGATACATCCTTGACTCCCTTCAGGAAGCCTTCCTTAGTCAATTGGTCACAGAACTAACATGACAGGAGGCACAACTAGACCTGGTGCTCACAAACGGGGACAATGTGACAGGGGTCACAGTTGGGGAGTACCTGGGGAACAGTGATCACTGGTCACTGTGGTTTGACATAACTGAAGGGGCAGAACACAGCCACACAAAAACATGTATCCTAGACTTTAAGAGGGCAGATTTTGGGCAAATGGGAAAATGCTTGAGAGAGGCACTAGCTGGATTAAGGAGGAAATTGGGGGTGGAGGAACAGTTGGCAGTATTCTCATCAGGGATGACAAGGGCAACACAACTATGTATAAAGTAGATTAGTAAGGGGAAGAGGAAAAGACTATTATGGTTTTCCAAGGAGGTAGTGGAGAAGGTGAAAGCCAAAACAATCACATTTAGTCAGTACAAAAGGACACAGTCAGAAGGGGACAGGGAGAAGTACCAGTAGAAGCAAACGGAGGATAGTAAGGGAAGCCAAAGCATAAACAGGGGCATGCATTGCTAAATCTCCGGTTAAAGGAGACAAAACCTTTTACAATTATGTAAGTGATAAATGGAAGTCAAAGGGAGGGATAGTGCAGCTGAAGGGGTAGGGCAGGAGCAGGGTGGAGGATGATAACAGTAAAGCAGACATACCGAACAGATATTTCTGCTCTGTCTTTACAGAGGAGGGGGAGGGGAATGGGCCAGGAGGGAACAGAGAGGGCATGAAGATCACAGAAATGGATACAAGTCCCTTTCCTCTGGAACGGACCCTAAAGGAGCTGGAAGTATTAAGAATAGACAAAGCTATGGGGCCAGATAGGGTACACTCCAGGGTGCTGGGGGAGCTTAGGGAGGTGAACCTCTGGCAACCCTGTTCAGCTGATCACTTGAAACAGGAGAGGTACCCAAGGACTGGAGAACAGCAGATGTGGTCCAATTGTACAAAAGTGGGAACAGAGAGGGAGCGGGAAACTACAGACTGATCAGTCTGATCTCAGTAGTGGGAAAGATCATGGAAACACTACTGAAGGAACGAATAGTGGAACACCTGGTTGCTAATGGTCTACAGGACCTGAGGCTTTTCTGGGGGGAGGTCATGCCAGACTAACCTAATTGAATTTTTTGACTGGGTGACAAAGGAGGTGGATCGGGAGGGGCTGTGGATGTGGCCTACCTGGACTTCAGCAAGGCCTTTGACAATGTATGACACAGAAGTCTGTTAAACAAGCATAGGAAAATGGGAGTGGGCCAGACAGTGGTGTGGTGGATGGGGAACTGGCAGGATGGCAGAACACAGAGGGTGACAAAGTAGCAGTAGACCAGGGAGGGGCTGTGGATATGGCCTACCTAGATTTTTGCAAGGCATTTGGCACAGTCTCACACAAAAGATTAATACATAAGTTAGCCAGCCTTGGAGTGGATTCCAAGATGGTAGCCTGGATAAAAAGCTGGCTGGACAACAGGTCACAAAGGGTAATAGTAAATGGAGTCCACAGTGAAGAAAAGAGGGTAACTAGTGGGGTACCGCAGGATTTGGTACTGGGACCGGTCCTCTTTAATGTCTTTATAAGAGACATTGGAGAGCACCTGGAAGAAAAAGTATGTCTCTTTGCAGATGACACAAAAATCTGCAACAGGGTTGATACACTAGGTGGGGTGGAAAGGATGAAAAGGGACTTGGCAAGGTTGGAGGAATGGTCAAATATATGGCAGCTCAGATTCAATGCAAAGAAGTGCAAGATAATGCATCTGGGAAACAAAAACCAAGGGGAAGAGTACACAATGGGGGGTGAGATGATAGCAACAACAAAAATTGAAAGAGACCTAGGAGTAATTATATCAGATGACCTAAAGGTGGGCAAGCAATGTGAGGAGGCAGTAAGTAGGGCTGGGGGATACTGGGATGCATAGGGAGAGGTATCACCAGTAGAAAACAGGAAGTTGTTATCCATCTGTACAGGCAGTTGGTGAGACCCCATCTGGAGTACTGCGTGCAGTTCTGGAGACTCCATCTCCGCAAAGACATAGACAAAGTGGAGGCTGTTCAGAGGAAGGCAACCAAAATGGTGCAGGGTCTGCACCAGAAGACATACGAGGAGAGACTAAAGCAGCTTAATATGTATACCCTTGAGGATAGGGTGGAAGGGGAGCATGGTAGAAACTTTCAAGTATCTCAAGGGAATTAACAAAGTACAAGAGGGTAACATTTTTCAGAGAAAGAGATGTGCAAGAACAAGGGGGCATAATTTGAAGATGGAGGGAGGATGGCTCAGAGGTAATGTTAGAAAGTATTTTTTCCATAGAGAGGGTTGTGGATGCATGGAACAGCCTTCCTGAGGAGGTTGTGGAGCCAGGAACAGTGGGAGAATTCAAGAATGCATGGGACAGGCATAAGGCAATTCTAGTGGGGGGTAGGAGGAAGAAAGCTCTTGATTAACTAGAATCTGCAGCTTATCCATCAGGTAGGGAAATGGGCAGACTGGGTGGGCCAAGCAGTCCTTATCTGCCATCAAATCCTATGTTTCTACGGTGGTAAATGGCTGTCACTCCACAGAGGGAAGGGTGACCAGTGGGGTGCCACAGGAATCAGTGCTGGGCCCTGTCCTCTTCAACATCTTTATCAGTGACATTACAGAAGGCCTAGAAGGGAAGATTTGCCTGTTTTCTGATGACACTAAGCTCTGTAACAGGGTGAACACGCCGGAGGGTGTGGAGAGAATGAGGAGAGAACTGCAGAAGCTGGAAGACTGGTCAAGGGTGTGGCAGCTGAGATTTAACACACAAAAATGCAAAATCATGCACATGGGGCACAAAAACCCTTAAACAACATATTAGCTGGGAGGGGAGGTTTTAGAATTCTCCAAGCAAGAAAGGGACCTGGGGGTAATCATCCCTGATGACCTCAAGGTAGGGAATCAGTGCAACAAGGCAGCCGGAAAAGCAAATAGGATGCTGGGATGCATAAGCAGGGGGATCACCAGCAGAAAAAAGGAGGTCATAATTCCACTATACAAGACATTAATGAAGCCACACCTAGAGTATAGTGTCCAGTTCTGGAGGCCTTACCTACATAAGGACATAGACAGGGTGGAGGCAGTATAAAGGAAGGCAACCAAGATGATACAAGGTTACATCACAAGACCTAAGAGGATATGCTGAAGTACTTAAATATGTACTCCCTGAAGGAGAGGAGAAGGGGGACATGATTGAAACATATAAGTACCTAAAAGGAAGGAATAAGGTGCAGAAAAACACAATTCTTCATCAGAAAAGAGAGACCAGGACTAGGGGACATGGGATGAAACTGGAGGGGGGAAGATTCAGGAGGAACGTGAGGAAGTATTTCTTTACAACAGAGGGTGGTGGACAAATGGAACACACTGCCAGAGGAGGCAGTGGCAGCTGAAACAATTACAGGATTTAAAAATGCTTGGGATAGGCATAGGGGAGATGCTGGTACTTGGGGTAGGGGTGCTGTTCTAGAGAAGCTTGAAAAAGCAAAGTAACGTACACAAATGAACAGATTAGGTGGTCTGAAGGCCCTTATCTGCCATCATTATCAATGTATCTATGTATCTATGTAAGGACTAAATTTGGTGAATGGTATGCTTTGCCAAGAGGGAGAGACAATTTGTATTTAGACCCCCAAGGACTTAGAGCTCACCAGAAGCTGAAGGTGACACATTCCTGCTACTTCCCTTACTACATAAAATGTTGCAAGATTCCTGCAGAATATACAAATGAAAGCCCTTTAAATTGCACCAGGGTCTCTCTTTTAAAATAATAAAAACATTTTCTGGAGTTAAAGTGCAGTTTTCACTTGTTAATTACAGCAGCAAGTCTACGTCATAATTTTGAGATAGATAAAAGCACAGTAGTAGATAAATGTGTTACTGAGAGTTATGAGAAACTTTATGAAAGCATTCAAGCAATGTTATGAGAGAGCTACAAAATATGTACAGTATATACCATAAGCCAGTAACTAAATGCAAAGGAGATACCAAAGGGATGGGCTTGTGTTATTACTTCTGTCACATCCAAAGATATGAGTGGCCGAGCCATATGTGACTCTTACGGTTCCATGTCATAACAGCGAACCGGGAAGGGCGAGTGACGAAAGGGCTTAAGCTGCACAGTACAGGCGGGAATGGCATAAGGCAGATGATGCTGAGCATCACAATAGTGAACTGGGACCATTTAAAAAAAAACATGCAGCCACCACCACAACTGCCATCACCGAATGCAACAGAACAGAGCAACGGGCACAACAACACAACTGGGACAGTGGGCACCAACATGGCTGGCAGTGGAATGCCAGCATGGCCGACACAATGCAGGGGATGGAAGGGGACACCACAAGTGGCAGGACAGTCAGGCAGCCATGGGGCATGGCTTATGGGGGCCTGACAACAGCAGCAGACCCTGGAAAGGGTACGGGTGTTGTGGGGGGGGGGGGACAACATCTGCAAGCTCCAGGAATGGGTGCAGGTGAACTACACAGTAGGCATGAGTATGGGTGTTGGGGGAGGAACAACTTCAGCAGGCTCCAGGAATGGGTGTGGGCGAACCCCACAGCAGACATGGGTACGGATGTTGGGGGGGGGGGACAACTTCAGCAGGCTCCTGGGATGGGTGCGGGGGGACATGCACAGCAGACAGGGGGTATGGGTGCCATGTGTGAAAGCCACCAGTGGAGAGGGAACAAAAGCACAACAGGGTGCAGTGGCCGACTAAACCTGCAGCTGAAAATTATATGCCAGCCCATGCAGGTAGTCGGCTGTGCTGTGCACACCATACTCTCCCAGGATCATTTCAATGCAGCAGGTCAGGTCCTTGTATTTCTTTCTTTTGGCAGCACTAACTGACCCAGAGATGAGCTGCTCCATCCATAGCTTGCTTAGACGCTGCTCCTCACACAGGCAATCCAGGAATCTCCAGATGCTGGGATGGCTGGCACTGAGCCGGGTGTTGAATCCTCAGTGCCAGCCCTCCACAGCATTGTTTGTCTTTGCCAGACTGGCACATGTAACATCATACTTGTTCCAGGCATTGACCTGGAACACAGAGCACCTCCTAGCCATTCGCTAGATATGGCACCCAATCCATGTGTCCTCGACATAGTCGAGGATGCGCTACAAGCATCAACTTATGCTCCCTGAAAAAGGCAAGGTCACAAAGCTCCCCATACATGCTAACAACATCTGCAATTGGCCTTAATGCCAGAGCTAGCACCATCTGTAGCTGCAGGGTTAAGTCCTTGTCAGCAGCGTAGCTGGTGTGCACATCGTGGGTCTGCTGGATGCAGCGCCACACCGCTTGACAAAAGTGGAAAAAGCAACCATTAGGGCCAGCCCACCAGTGCAGTGGAAAGATTCACCATTGAGATACCGGTGACTCGGGTTCAGGAATGGACTCAGGCATCAGAGGGCCGGCCAGGGGAGAGAAGGCTTGAGCATCCGCTGACTGCTTGCCGTCTCTCGGGGGGAAAGGTGGGATAGAGGATCGGTGCCTATTGACCCCTGGTGAAGGCCGGGGTACAGCAGTGCACTGGGTCACACTGTCTAAGAAGCATGACAGATGCTGGCATTTGCCTTGCGTCCTGCATGTCATGCTCATGGGAGAAAAGCAGAAAATTGTGCACTAGTTGATCAGCTGCATTAGCAGCACCCAGGACCATTGGAATGGCCAGTAAGGCTCATTCCCTATGTTGGCAGGGGACCTGCCCAATGAAGGGATACATCGGGGTGCCCTGGGTGGCTGCAATGTGGGGCGGTGGGGTCAGGAGCAGCTGGGGTGAGAAGGTCACTGAGAGGCCCAAAAGAGGGATCAATCATTGTGTGGGGTAGGAGAATAAAAAAAAAAGAAGCAGCCCCTGATCATGACCCCTTCGAACACCAATGCAAAGCCCCACCATGCGGCCCTCTCAAAATCCATCAGAGTTCTTGGACTGGCAGTCCCCCACAAGCTGCAACAACTCAGTGAAAACTCACGTGCACGACTGCACCATCCCCGAATAAATTAGGACATACACCTTGAGCATGACCACCTCCGACCGCATCCCATGAATGGTGTACTGTTGCCCGAAAAGTGGTGGCATGGCATGGAAGGTGCCATTGAGGAACCATTCCTTGCTGTCACCCAGGAAGTGCAAGGAATGTTTGGTGGTGAAGAGTAGCAGACTGTCCCCTGACGGCTCACTGTTGTGGAGGAGGAAGGGCTCCCCCATCCTGGTGACAGTGCACGCCTGTGGAATTCAGAGTTTCTCCATGGTGGCTGGGGTGGCAGGACAGCCCCTCGATGCCTGCCACATATGCTGAACCATCCATTTGAGCAAGGGCAATGCTGGCAACCTGCCGGCAATGATGTAAGGCACCTCGGAGGTGCACTGCACCAGTGCATGAGAGGTGCTCTCCTTGCTTGTACATGCCCAGTCCCTGACATGGCTCAGCACACTCCTGACACCTACCTCACTGGCTTCAGGTTCATGGTTGTGTGGGGGCCCTCTAAAAACAACATGGTCCGCCTCAGTGTAGACCATTGCAAGACACTGAAACTTGTGGTACTGCGCACAGCACCAGTGCACCTTACCTCTCACCTTCTTGTCCCTGTAGTATATGTGGCTGAAGAGTGAGAGAAGTGGTCTCCCCTTCTGGCTGGTTAGAAATGTAGCAGAGTCTATTTCCATCAGTTGCCATCTTTGAGAGATGCCCATTGTTCCATGGGCCAGTCCTTTATCCCTTCTGGGTTTTGTCAGGTAATGCCTCACCTGTAGTGCTTGCCTGTGTGTCCCCCCCCCCCCAGAGCAGCCACAGGTAAAAAACTGATGTGAGCAGCAGGGGACTGGTTCAGTGGCACCAGCGCGAGGTTGCTGGTATGCCTTCTGTGCTGGTGAAGAGTGACAAGGGTCGGCAGAGCACAGCACAGAGCATGGCGGTGGTGAGTATGGTTGCATTTGTGTGGTAACACTGTGGCTAGCTATGGTTTGTGTGTGTTGTGGGTGAGGGGTGCAGCTGTGTGGCAGTGTACATTCTGCAGTGGGGGAGAGTGTACTGTGGCAGGGATTCAAACCCCTATGCACACTACCCCGTCCATGACCCTATGGACTGTGAGCTGCCTAACAGACCTTGCCACAATAGTGGCATGCTGGTCCTACCGCCGTAACACATCCACAGGTCCGTCAGGTGTGTGCGGCTGTGACAGATGTCACAGAAGTGTGGGTTGGGTGTTGCACGCATGCCAGGACTTGCCCATTTGGGATTTTCCCAAATTTCATTCACCCACTTGCCCTCTCACTGTTGTGCCATCGCTCATTTCCCCTTTGCTGTTTACTCCTTTCACTGATCAGCCCAGTTGCCATTTTGATGGGGCGCTTAAATGGCATGTGGCACATATTGGCAATTTGCCATATGTTTCAATTTGCTGACATGACATTTGGCGTTGCCCACATGTTCATCTTATTATATGAGCTGTCCATTCACTAACATCACTGGATACTGACTCTTACAGATTCATTTCTCTCTGGAATGTGGATTTAATAATACACACAAGGCAAGTAATGAACTGTACTAAATCATCCAGAACAGGTACAATGTATTATGATTAGACAGAACAGTAATAATAGAAGGAAATCCTTAAATATAAAATATGTAAGAAGGCAAAGGTCCTATACACACTAGTGCTTTTAAACAATGTTTCCTTTGTTCAAATGGTTTAAAACTTCTGTGTACACATTGCAGCATAGTTATAAATGTACTACAGGGCTGGTCTGATTGCATGGAGGTCTGAGGCACCCAGCACATCACCTTCTGTTATACCAGCATCTTGTGTTCAGAAATGAATGTGGGTTGCTCTGTGCCTGGCTGGGGGGAGGGAGGATTGAGCATCCAAAGGACAGCTCTCCTTCCTAAGGGAAGGGGTCCACGTGTCCCACTTGGTGGCTGCCACCTGGAGGTTCTAGGTGGCAGCCCTGTGGGATAGCTAGGACGGTGTCCTGCCTGCATGACACCGGGAAGGGAGGGCTCTCTGTGGAGGCAGAGCTTGCACGATACATCATTGCATGAGTTGTGGGCCCAGAAAGAAAACACAGGAATACTCCCCAACTGGCAGGATAAAGGCCTGGTCCCACACAGTCCTCACCCCAGTGAATGAACTCCCTGGTCCTATGGCAAAGGATAGCTTGACAATTGGGAAGTCCCAGACAAGCTACGTAATGGGGCTGGGGGGACCAATGCAGAATGTGGCCATTTGGGCAGAAAAGAGATAAACTAATAAAAAAAAGTGCTACCCTCGTGTTCTAAAACTGTGTTCAAACTATGCTGAGGGAGGAATCTTGACCATGGTTTTAGACAAACATTGTTGCCTTAACCAGTGATGACATCAATGTGGATGCGATCTGTGTTGTAATGCAGGTTAAGGAAAAGGGGAAACTATTAAACTAGGAAAGCCACTAAGCCAGAGCTTGTTTCTAGGTGCAGACCTGGGAGCATAAAGAAATTCAGTGACTTGCTCAGGATCACATAGTATGCAAGTAGGTGCTGATGGAATTCAAACCCAGATCTCCAGGTTTAGAGCTCAGTGCCCTTAACAAGTAAGCTATACTTCCTCCAGGCAGGCAACCCTACATAAAACAAAAGTCACTTTTTTGCCCATTGGAAGAAAAGAAAAGAAAAAATGCATTATACATACACATGAGCTCTTAATGAGCTCCTGATTTAAGTGCTGTTCATGTTATGGATGCATCAAAGCCCCTACCCCATGAAATTGAGTCACTACTAACTCACGTGGCTCAATTTCAGCAAATCCCAAGCTGAACACTGCCTGTTTGTCTCTTATGTTCTCTTTCAGGTTTTTTAGCAGTTTTCCATTCACCAGTCTTCCGGCCTTCTTGCTAGTCATACCAGCCATGTGACTGACTTTGGAGGCTAAGGATGAGGTGAAAGGGCACCCAGTCTTCTGAAGTCCCAGTCACATATCTCGATCTGGACATGTGCAAACCGGGGTATAAAACAGGACTGCACTGTACTTTGGCACCATTCTGAGCAGAGGTAGGGACAGAGAAATACAACTCAGTGCTCGAGGAGAGAAGGCAGAACTGCATGCAGATTCAGCTGACTGTCTTGGGGGGTATGTGGGTGACATGTGAAAGGAGGGGGTACTATGCCATGATGGGGATTCCAATAAAAAAGTGAGAGTGAGAGAAAGGAAAGAAACTAAAAATGGTGTGGCAATGAGCTGAATGAAGGGAGGTGATGAATGAACATTAGGGTGGAGGTGTGGTTAGGGAGAGAGAACAGTGAGAGATCAATCTAATGTACTGCCAAGTGAGAGAAGGAAAAAAGTGAAAGGGGATTAGGGTGGTGGGCTGAAACAAGAAAGGGTGACAAACAATCATGGGGGTGGGGGTGGTATGTGAGGGAGGTCAAGTGAATCAATCACTACTAATCTTATGGAGAAAAAATAAAAGCATATAAAATAGAAAGGGAGAGAACACAATAACATCACAAACTTTACCACCAGATAGAAACATAGAAACATAGAAACATAGAATTTGATGGCAGATAAGGACCGCTTGGCCCACCCAGTCTGCCCATTTCCCTACCTGATGGATAAGCTGCAGGTCCTAGTTAACCAGCAGCCTACTTCTTCCTACCCCAACCCCCTAGAATTGCCTTACGACTGTCCCATGCATGCTTGAATTCCACCACTGTTTTTGACTCCACAACCTCCTCTGGAAGGCCGTTCCATACATCCACAACCCTCTCTGTGAAAAAATACTTCCTTAAATTACCTCTGAGCCGCCCCCTTCTATCTTCAAATTGTGCCCCCTTGTTCTTGCACACCTCTTTTTTTGAAAGATGCTACCCTCTTGGACTTTGTTGATTCCCTTGAGGTACTTGAAAGTTTCTATCATGTCTCCCCTCTCCCTCCTTTCCTCGAGGCTATACATATTAAGCTCCTTAAGTCTCTCTTCATATGTCTTCCGGTGCAGACCCTGCACCATTTGAATTGCCCTCCTCTGGACAGCTTCCATCCTGTCTATGTCTTTGAGGATGGGTCTCCAGAACTGCACATGAGTACTCCAGATGGGGTCTCACTAGCTGTCTGTACAGAGGAATAATAACTTCCTGTTTTCTACTGGTGATGCCTCTTCCTGTGCATCCCAGTATTCCCCCAGCCCTCCTTGCTGCCCTCTCACATTGCTTTCCCACCTTTAGGTCATCTGATATGACTACCCCCAGGTCCCTTTCCATTTTTGTTGTTGTTAGTATCTCACCCCCAATTGTGTACTCTTCCCCTGGGTTTTTGTTTCCCAGGTGCATTACCTTGCACTTCTAGCATTGAATCTAAGCTGCCATACATTTGACCATTCCTCTAACCTTGCCAAGTCCCTTCTCATCCTTTCCACTCCACCTTGTGCATCAACTCTGTTGCAGATCTTTGTGTCATCTGCAAAGAGACATACTTTTCCTTGAGTCCCTCTGCAATGTACCTTATAAAGATATTGAAGAGGACCGGTCCTAATACTGAACTCCTCGCGGTAACCTACTACTAACCCCCTTTTTCAGAGTGGACTCCATTTACTATTACTCTCTGTGTCCTATTCTCCAGCCAATTCTTTACCCAGGCTGTCATCCTGGGACCCACCCCAGGCTGGCTAACTTGTATATTAATCTTTTGTGGGACTGTGTCAAATGCCTTGCTAAAGTCTAGGTAGGCCATGTCCACAGCCCTCCTGATCAACTAC
Organism: Neoceratodus forsteri; assembly: GCA_016271365.2. Classification (NCBI taxonomy): domain Eukaryota; kingdom Metazoa; phylum Chordata; order Ceratodontiformes; family Ceratodontidae; genus Neoceratodus; species Neoceratodus forsteri. The sequence continues at coordinate 1,642,503,758 of CM057450.1, forward strand.
TTTGGTCACCCAGTCAAAGAAATCTATCAGATTTGTCTGGCATTACCTTCCCGCTGTGAATCCATGCTGCCTTGGGTCCTGTGCCCCTCTGGCCTCTAGATACTCAACAATTCTTTCCTTCAGAAGTGATTCCATCATTTTCCCTACCACTGAGGTTAAACTAACAGGTCTGTAGTTTCCTGCTTCTGCCTTGCTCCCACTTTTGTAAAGGGAATCACATCTGCCCTCCTCCAGTCCTCGGGTACCACCCCATCCTCCCATGATTTGTTAAAGAGGGTAGTCAGTGGTGTCACTAGTTCTACCCTTAGTTCTTTTAGAATTCTGGGATGAATCCCATCAGGCCCCATTGCTTTGTCCACCTTCAGTTTTAAGAGTTCTTTCAGAACCCTTTCTTCTGTAAATGGGCTGGTATCAACTTCTGTATCCAGAGTGTTTCTACTGTTTGTTTTAGGTACTTCCCCCTCTTCCTTTGTAAATACTGAGCAAAATATTTGTTTAGTATCTCTGCCTTTTCACAGTCACCCTCTGCCCACCCTCCCTCCCTCCCTTTACTAAGCCTCACTATCCCTCCCTTGGTCTTACTTGCTCCCTGATGTACCTATAAAGGTTTTATCCCCTTCTTAACTGAGTTGGCTATCTTTTCCTCGGTTTGGGCCTTTGCTGTTCTGACTGCCTTCCCAGCTTCCTTTTGCTTTAACTGATACAGTTCTCTGTCCTGTTCCTTCTGTGATTCCTTGTACTTCCTGAATGCTTTCTTTTTCTCTTGAACCTTCACTGCCACTTCCTTTGAGAACCATAGTGGTTTCTTACCTCGTTTCGTTTTGTTTATTTGCTTTACACAAAGGCTTGTTACTTCTGTGATGGCAGATCCATACTCCGAACAGAGATGGGAGTACGGATGATCTGACCAAATGGGTTTACACCTACAGTCACTATGTCTTGTGCCTCTTGAGCTGCACACTTCCACAATTCTCAGCCATAAAATAGTACAGTGGCTTCTGCATCAAGCAAGTGGGAGTCAGAAACGGCATCTGTTATTTCATTCCGCTCACTCCCCCTCCTCCTTGGGGGAGGACACTCTTCCTCATTGAATGGATCTGGCTCCATTGGCCAGGATTCTCCTCAGATACCCCCATATCCTCCTCTTGACCAGTCATGTCATCATGGTCAGAGGGACACTTGCAAGATGGATGAACAGGACTGAACTGCCTTGGCGCACCTGGACATGCCTGTGTCATAAATTTACATTGTGAAGGCCAAAAAGTCATACAGGGGCTCGGACACTGTTCCTGCAAAACAATTTCAAGTTTTATCCACTGCCTCTTTAAGAAGCAACAATCCAACTTCCCATGCTGCTCCTTGCAGCCCCCAGGGACTAAACAACCAACTTGCCCATTTAAGGCATAAACATAAACACCAGACTGCAGACTATCTGCCGCTGAAACAACCACACTGAAAAATGCTGGCAAAAAACTCCATTTCGGAGCACAGGATGCTCTACCTCCCTGCAAACAGAGGCATTGATCCTAATACAGATCACTACTGAGTGCTTAGGGAAGGCGCATGTCTGGCACCCCCCTTGGAAAATTATGCTGTGCTGATCCTGAGTGGACAAACGCTGTGCGCAGTGACAATGCACAGAAGCATGCTTAGAGGAGGTTCACTTCTGGCTCCGTTTAGAGAAATGAGCAAGAACTGCCATGAAGTGTGCAAAAGCACAGGATCGTGGCTATCGTAGGAGTTTGGCTGGGGATCAGCGTGCAGTAAGAAACACCACACAAAAAGGGGGCACAAAAACACTACCAAACCTCACCAAAAAAAGAAAATCAAAATTACAATCCCATGACACACTAGCAAGCCAAGAAAAATAACACAGCACATCCAATGAGCCTCAGCTCCACCACTAAATTGCCTTGGGGAAGGGGGGCTTCTCACAAAACCACAAGTTAGCCAGCCTGGGAGTGGGTCCCAAGATGACAGCCTGGGTAAAGAATTGGCTGGAGAATAGGACACAGAGAGTAATAGTAAATGGAGTCCACTCTGAAAAAAGGGGGGTTAGTAGTGGGGTACCGGAGCGTTCAGTATTAGGACCGGTCCTCTTCAATGTCTTTATAGGAACTATTTCACAAATAAATCTATACCATTCCCTTTTTCACCATAATCCACACAGCATTATATACAGTATTACAAAAAGGAGGCCTCGGGGAGGCCTGCTGTCGATGTATGACTTCATAAATCACAGTAGTTAAATGTAATCACTCAACATGGAGCTGAGACAGGCTTCCACCAGCATAAGAGGATACAACAGGCAGATTAAAATGGAACAACTTTAGAACTGAAAAAATATTTTTATATTCAGAAGACTGTGGGCATCTGGAATAGATTACAATCTACTGTAGTGAAATACAGGTTACTCACCTGTATCGAGTTCTAGGAATGGTATATGTTGTTCATCTGCACTGTCTGGCAGGTTCCTTGCCGCTTTAAGATGGGTCGGAAAGTCTTCAAGCTGGCCCCCGCCACCCACCCAGGCGGCACAACCCCAGTCTCCGCCCCACAACGTCAGATCTAGCCCACTGGAAGCCAGGTTGCGCATCAAAACCAGGGAGGTCGGGTGGGTCGTGTAGATGAACACCACATACCACTCCCAGAACTCCTATCACAGGTGAGCAAATACAGGTTACTCACCTGTAACAGAAGTTCTAGGAATGGTACACGCCGTCCATCCACACTTTCTGGCAGGTATCCTTGCCGCTCCAAATCCCGCCGGAAGGTCTTCAAGCTGGCTCCTCCCACCCACCCGGGTGGCAAAACTCTCGGCTCCGCCCCATGACGCCAGATCTGGCCCACCGGAAGCTCAGGTAGTCCGTCGAAGCCGGATATTGGGGATGGGGAGAGATTTGGGGCAGTGAGCCATGCAGGGCTTTTAGCAAAGAACTGAAAAAGTCAAAGTTTATGAAATAAAAATTAATTATGAAATCGAAACATTAAAAAAAATTTAATACATGATAAAGAAGACTAGTGTGGGGGGATTGGGCAGAGGTTCTCACTCACAGTGTGTGCCGCCTGAACAAGTGACACTGGAGAAGGAATTAAACAACAGAAAACAAGCATTTGTCAATGCCGAATGTTGCTTGCTTTTATGTGCTGTTTAGGTATTTGGAAGTCATTGGAGTGCAAATATTGAAAATTTGCGAACTTACGAGAGTGCGTAGGAACTGCGCAACGCACGCTTGTAAAACAGTCATTGTTAGGAAATTTTTCACGAAATTTTCAACATAGCCATTTTAAGACATCTGCTCATGAACAGTGACACTGTGATTTTCTTAATGTGTCCCATGCACTGAGTTCGCACACCGACTGCGCCATTGTGTGCTACATGGGCGTAAACATGTTTTGGGCAGGATGTGAAAAATGACAGCTGTACTGCTCATGAGGAGGTGTGGTAAAATGGCAATGTTGAAAATCTGGAGTGAAAATATTGAAAATTTGTGAACTTACGAGCCTGCGTAGGAACTGCGCATCGCACGCTCATAAAACAGTCATTTTTAGGAATATTTTCACCAAATTTTCAACATAGCCATTTTAAGACCTCTGCTCATGAACAGTGTCACTGTGATTTTCTTAATTGTCCATTACATTGATTTACACTAATGCGCCATTCTACTGCGCTACAAAGGCGGAAGCACATTTTAGGTGAGATGTGAAAAATGACAGCTGTACTACTCATAAGAAGGTGTGGTAAAATAGGCAATAATGAAAATCTAGGTGAAAATATTGAAATTACATGAACTTCTGACACAAGTAGGAACTATATATACTAAATAAAACAGTCATTTTGGAATTTTTGGACCAAATTTTCAATATGGGTTTTGGAACCCCTTCTCATGAATGATGTCACTGTCATGGTGGTATTCAGGCCTGAAGGGTGATTTCACAATCACTGCACAAATCACCCTTCAGGCCTGAATAGCATCATCACTGACATCATGAAAGAATCCCTAAACCATGTTGAGTAGTTTCACAATTCCCAAAAATCAATGGAGATATGCAATTAAGTTGAACCCCCTATCTGGCCATTATACAGCTTACTGGCATTTCCTCAGTTCGTGATCGGCTGTGAAGAAGTAGAGCGATGTTCCCAGTCCACCGAAGATCGTGCGCGCGAGTCCGGAGGTATGGGGTGAGGGGTGGGGAGGCTGGGTGCGCAGTGGGTGGGTGCAGGTTGTGGAGGGGGTCGGAGCGCAGCTGGACCGCTTTTGTTTTATGGTTTAAAAAAAAAAGATGTGGGTGGACGTTTACCACACTGGGGTGGGCTCTCAGCGTGCTACAAGGATGGGGCCGCTCAGCTGATGGGGATTGGGCACCCGCTGGCTAAGGACTGATTGCCATGCTGGGGTGGGCTCCCAGCGTGGCACCAACTACTGGGGTGGGGAAGCAGCGCAGCTCAGCCGACGGGGATTGGACACCCCATCGGCGCAGCTACAGTGGTGCGGACGCACGCACCTCACGTGTGGGGGCTCGCTTCTTATCGCTGCTCACTGGAAGCGTAGCTCCCCTTTCAACTGTATGCCACTGCATTTTGGAGCGTGTCATAGACAGCTCCAAAATGCATTGGCTTACAGGAGCCGCGCCTGCCAGTTCACTGACTGAATTGGAGGAGGAGGCGACACACCTCCGAAATCTCCGATGATGGCACTATGTTTCTTGCACATGCATGCAAGCAACATAAAAATGAACATAAAGCAAGAAAAAAGACAAGGGGGAGAGAATGTGTGGGGATTTGGGGTCTCACAGCCTGCCACAGGAACACATGGCACTGAAGGAGGACTGGAAGTAAAAAATCTTAAAAACAAAAAGCCAAAAAACAGACAAAGGGGAGTTATATTGGGTCTCAGAGCCTGTCCTGAGCTGCTATTGCTGCTGAAGCCTGGGCTACAAAATAGAGAAAAAAGGATGTCCACATTCCATCATCACGCAAGTGGGCAACAGGCAAGCAGAGGCCACAGGATGGGAAGAAATATGAGCTTACCCCCCATGACAGAGACAAGGGATCAAGGGCAAGTACGAGGGAGGATGTTAGAATGGGATTGAAGGAGGGGAGGGGGGGTGAAGGTAAGTGTGTGGAAGGTGGTCACCTTGGGGACTAAAACTGCAGAGCTTCAGAGACTCATGGCAGAGGGGGAGGTGGACATGGTGGCCATTACCAAAACTTGGGCCACCCATTACCATGAATGGGACCTGGCGGTACCAGGGTACAGGTTATTCTGCAGGGATAGAGTAAAAGGAAAAGGGGGGTAGTGCTATATGTGAGGTAAGGGACTTAAGTGTGTACGGGAGGAGAGGGATGAGGGCAGTATGGAGTCCCTATGGATGGAAAACCTGGACTCAACGTATTGGACTCTTAGGATGGGAGTGGTATACAGGCCACCCTCCCAGTCAGAAGAATTAGACAGTGAACTGGTGGGACAGATCAGAAGGGCCTGTGGAAAGGGGAGTGTGGTGATCGTGGGGGACTTCAACTTGACAGGAGTGGATTGGAGTACCCCAGCCACCAAGAATAGAAGGGATCAGATATTGATGAACACCTTCCAGGACAACTTCCTGATGCAGATGGTCAGCGAACCAACCAGGTTAGGGAACAGCCTTGATCTCGTGCTGGCAAATGGGGAGTTTGTGAGGGAATTGAGGGTGGAAGAACCACTAGAGGGGAATGACCACCACTTGGTATAATTCATGTTGAATATGGGTAAGGAGGGAGTAGTATCCAACACAAGGCTGCTGGACTTCAGGAGCATGAGGGAAGTTGTAAAAGAGCATCTGGACAAAATTCAACCTAGTATGGACACTTACCAGAGGTGAGAGCTCATAAAGCTGGGGCTAGTGGAGGCAACTAGAACCTGCAGCAAGACCAGGAGTAAGAAGGTTAAGGCAAAGAAACCTAGCTGGGTAAGCAGTGGAGTCATGGAAAAGTAAGGAGGAAAAGAGCCGTCTTTAGGAGGTTCCAAAAAACAGAGAGGGGAGGACAGGGACAAGTTACTGAAGGAAGCGAAGGAGGTGACAAGGGCAGTAAGGGCAGCCAAGGCATCAACGGAACTGAGGATGGTGCAGGGCATTAAAGAATGGGAGAAGGACTTCTTCAGGTATATCAGGGAGAAAAAGAGCTGTAAGGACCATATAGTAAGGATTAGGAGGGAAGGGGGATGGGTGAAAGTGGGGGGTAAAAAGGCAGAAGTGCTTAACGACTATTTGTGCTTGGTATCTACTAAAGAAAGGGGGGTGATACCCATGGGGGGGTTTGAAGTCTGGAACAGAGGCGGAGGGAGGGGGTGACAGATGGGGAAATCACAGTGGACAGAGTGCTGGAAGGTTTGAGGGCACTGTGGGTGGACAAGGCACAAGAGCCTGATGGTGTCCACCCAGGGTACTGAAGGAACTGGCAGAGGTCCTAACAGGGCAATTGGCAGACCTATTCAATGCCTCACTGGATTCAGGGAGTACACCTCAGAATTGCAGGGTGGCTCATGTGGTACCTCTTCATAAGAGTGGCCCCAAGGATGAACTGGGAAATTATAGACCAGTGAGTCTCACATCCATCGTGGGTAGGCTGATGGAAACAATCCTGAAGGAGAGGCTAGTGTCCCTTCTGGAAGCCAATGGGCTGCAGGACAGTAGACAGCATGGCTTTATCATTGGTAGAGCCTGCCAGACCAACCTGGTGGAGTACTATGACTGGGTAACAAGACAACTGGACAGGGGCCATGCAGTGCATGTCCTGTACCTGTACTTCAATAAGGCGTTCAACTCTGTGCCACATGGGAGACTAGGAAGTAAGCTACAAGGTACAGGGGCGAGTGCGAAGACGGTGTCTGGGTAGTGAACTGGCTACAAGGAAGACAGGAGAGAGTGATGGTGGGTGGGGAGCTATCATCCCCAAGGGCGGTGATGAACAGAGTTCCGCAGGGCACGATGTTGGGACCAGTGTTTTTGGGATATTTATTGCAGACATCTCGGTGGGCATCAACAGCAAAATCAGTCTGTTTGCTGATTACACCAAGATGGGAGCAGTGGTAGATGACCTAGGGGGATGGCAAGGCTTACTGGAGGATCTGTCAAAGCTGGAGACCTGATTGGACACCTGGCAACTTGGGCTCAATGCCAAAAAATGCAAAGTGCTGCATTTTGGGGCAAAGAACCCTAGGTGGAGCTATCAACTGGAAAGTGTGCAGTTAGTTGTGACTGAGGAGGAGAAGGATCTGGGGGTGCTTATTATGGGAGCAATGAACAACTCAGCCCAATGTAGAAAGGCGGTTTTAAAGGCCAAAGGAATGCTGAGTTGTATTGCTAGGGGTATATCCTCAAGGAGGGGGAAGGTGATTCTGCCATTGTATAGATCACTGGTTAGGCCACACCTGGAGTGCTGTGTGCAGTACTGGTGCCTGTACCTGAAGAGGGACATTAAGTTACTGGAGAGGGTGCAGTGCAGGGCGACAGAGATGATCCATGGTCAGGGAGACTTACCTTATGAAAGTAGGCTGAGGGAATTGAACATGTACTCACTGGAGGAGAGGAGGAAAAGGGGGGGATATGGTTGAAACCTTCAAGTACATGAAAGTAATAAACAAGTGTAGTATGGAGGGGCTCTTCAAAAGAAGGGAGAGTAGGGACACCAGAGGCCATGATATGAGATTGGAGGGTGGAAGGTTCTGGTAGGAGATGAGAAGACACTTTTTTACAAAAAAGGTGGTGGCTGGACGGAAAGCATTACTGGCAGAAGTGGTATCCAGTAGAACAGAGGGCAGCTTCAAAAGGGGATGTGACAGAGCAAGAGGGATGCTCAAGGAAGGGGGGGCAAGTTCAGAATAAGGGCTACTAACTGCAATGTCAAGCAGACTTGATAAACTACAAGGCCTTTTTCTGCTGGCAATTTTTGGAAGTTTGTATGTTCGTAAATGGGAGACAGTGTGCGTGGGCTACTTTGTGTGCATATTGACCTGATCATCCTGTGAAGCAGAAGCCCATTGGTTAATGTGCTAAAAGCCTGCTGGGCTAGCTGGTCATGTTTGTCAAAAAATTGAAATTGAAAAAATATTCTTGAGTGTTTTCCAAATCATTCTGCTGTTTAAAAACATGCATATCATTCTTGATCTGCAATTACTTCATTTGCTTCCTTTGCTATATTTTTATTGGCCCTAAATTTAAGCTGAGCACATAAGGATGCTTGTGAGGGGGTCCCATAATCCATGTTTTATTCCACAACCTACTTTTTGGCTTTTTGTTTTGAAGTTTGATCAGACACAAAGCACTTTCAATCAGCATGATGTGGTGTATCTCACCCAGTATACTGCGTGCTGTTATACCACTGTTCCTGTATATTTCATGGTATATTTATCCTGAAAATGTTTTTTTCTTCCCCTACCAATTATACATATAGGCCAGGACTAGGCATAACCAAATCATTTGCAAAACCAAATCCCAAATCCGAAACATAATCCAACTCCACCCCGGCTTTGCCCATCCCTAGTACATTTTACTGTGATGTACACTGCTGCCCAATCAGGAGTATTCTGGCATGCACTGTGGTACCCACAATGTTTTGCATTGGTGCTGCAAACATGCCTGGGAACTCTCTCAGGGTAGCACAGTGTAGATGATCCATCAGCTGCTCTATCACATGGATTTCAAAACGTATTTAATTTTTTTTCTGTTACACACTGTTCAGTGTGTAGAGGGCTAAAACGTCTGACTTTTCTTGAAAGCCTGTATTGTCTTTATGTCATCTGTTTCTGCTGGAGCACTGTTCCAGAGGATCACCTTTCTCTGGGAGAAGAGGTGCATCTTAAAACGACCCCTGTATTTATTGCTTATGAGCTTCTGGATGTGTTCCTGTGTCCATCTCAAGGATACTAGATGAATCATAGTTTTCTAGTCAGTCTTGTCAATCCCCTTGAGTATGGAACAAACTGAGTTTCTGTCCCCCCAAGCCTTTTTTTTTTCCAAGGTGAAAGTGATAACAGTCTCCAGCCTCTTATCAGACCTCTTAGCAACCAAACTTCTGATTACTTCTGTTGACCTGCATTGCATCCTCCTCACTGTTTCATTCTTCTCTTGGTATTTGAATAGCCCAGAACTGATCACAGTGGCCCAGGTGGGACACAGCCCTGGATAAAAGAGTTGTTGGGGAGATCCATATAAATTAATTATATGTTTTCACAGTGTGTTAGTTAGTTTCTGCTTATGGAGCATGAGGGACACATGCTGGACCTACAGTCTCTTTGGACCTTAAACTGCAGTGTTACTACAGTGTGTAACAGGAAATAAAAGATTTAAAAAAATTAAATGTGTAATTATGAAACCATATCCAGAAATGGTGATTGATTTTAGCAATAAACCATGACAGGGTGTGGGTTATGCTGGGATTTACCCACGCCTGGTGTGGTTTGGTCACGAGGCCACAGGCTGAGTGAGTAAACCACACCAGATGTGGGTAAATCCTAGCATAACCCACACCATGGAGAGGTTTATTGCGATTGTACAATGTCCCTCTTGCTTTGTCTGAGAAAAAAATGAGAAGAAACTGATGCTGTTTCTTCCATTTTAGGTTATTTTTATTGAGGTTATTGCTGCTCAATAAAAAATAGTCCTGAGTTGCTAGGGTTCCTATTTCCTACACATACACTAGAGTGTTTTGCCCCATTTCCAGTTCAGATGTTTTTTCCTGGGGCCAGAAAACCTTTAATACTGTGCCCCATGTCACCAGTTGACTCTTTCCTGGTTCTGTTTTGTTGTAGGGGCCATTACACTCTTGTCAAGTTACTCTATGACCTGATTTAGGTTACAGAGCACTGGTTCCGTTTTTGCACATTGTGCACATACGTGACACCATACATTGCTGCCACACTGTAAAACATTCATTCATTGACCCTCTTCTGCTCCTGGGTCAGGGTAATAAAGTAGCCTCTTTTTCTGTCCTGTGCCTCAGCAATGGCTGCTGATTTCTATTGTGGAGCCAGTGGCTGAAATTGAGGAGGCTGCAAGTGGCAAGAGGTAAGAGTGTGCAGCACCGAGGAGTCAGTGACTGTTTGAAGTTAGAGTGATTTTTCTTTTGTTTAAACATGGGTCACTAGGACAGTTTTGCTAGGCAAGGTGTCCAACTTTCTTGTGGAGCAGTGAAATTGTACTTTTATTGCTGCAGTCCATGTTTGCATTTTACCATTCAGCGACATAGTTTAGAGGCTATCCAATACACTGGTTTTTGCCTTTCATGTTCAGAGGAATGGAGTAATTTTAAAAAGGGATGGTTCCACATGCAGTGGACTGGCACCTTTTTCAGTGAATTATGCCAGGACTTACCACAGCTGAAGATACCAGTCAGGCAAGGCAAGGCAAAGTTTATTTTTCAAGGCACCCAATCCCGGAGGCTCATGGCACTGTACAAATAAATACAATATAATCATAAAACTACCACATGGACATAAATAAACATTAAAATAAACCAGATTTCTAAAACAGTTAAAATACAGTAGTCATTAAAAGGCTATCACAGAAATAGATATTAACAGACAGTGTCTGGAAAAGCTTGACTTAACAAAAGGTCCTTGAGGTGGGCCTTAAATGTTTCTACAGAAGGAGCCTGCCTTACGGATGGTGGCAGTGAATTCTACAGGATGGAGCTGGTGACACTAAAAGCTGTATTGCCGGCTGTCTTTAACCTCATCCTGGGAATCACAAGAAGGCCCCTAGAGGAAGAACAGACAGAGCAGACAGGAGCAGAGGGTTTCAGAAGGTCAGACAAGTATCCAGGGCCCAGCCCATGTAGGGCCTTAAAGGTGAGCAAGCCCACCTTAGAGAGGATCCTCTACCTGACCGCCAGCCAGTGCAGTTCACTCAGCACCGGGGTGATGTGGCAGTGTTTAGGGTTCCCTATCAGCAGCTGGCGGCTGTGTTCTGCACTAGCTGCAGCCTGCTGAGGGTACCCTCCGAGACCCCCAAGTAGAGCGTGTTACTATAATCAAACCTAGACATTATGAAGGCATGCACTAAAGTGGGGAGGTCCATCGACAGAACTAGGGGCTTGATCCTGGCGATGTTCCAAAGATGGTAGAAGCTGGTCCGGACAACAGATGACACCTGTGCTTCAAATGTCAACCCACTGTCAATGGTCACACCAATGTCTTGCACCCCAGAGAAGGCCTTCAATGTCACAAACCCCAGGAATGCCCAGTATCTGTAACAGAGGCCCTCCTATCATGCCTTCTGTTTGACTCCACCACTAGTATCTCCACCTTATTGGGGTTCCATTGTAACCAGCTGGAGGCCATTAAGTCATTGATCTCAGCAAGGCGTCTATTTAGCACTTCCACCGCATTGGATGTCCGAGTGGCAAAGGAAAAATACAGTTGGGTATCATCAGCATAGCAATGAAAACCCAAACTGTATTTCCTAATGAACACTCCCAGGGGCAGCATGTACATGGCAAACAGCATCGGTAACAAGACTGAACCCTGAGGTACTCCACACATCAGGAGGCTAGGGGGGAGGAGGAGAAATTCCCCACCACTACCCGTTGCCTCCTGTTCGTGAGATAGGACTCAAACCAATGGACGACAGTGCCGGTGAGTCCACAAAATTCCCTCAGGTGGTCAAGCAACACACAATGGTCAACCATGTCAAATGCTGAGGACAGGTCAAGGAGAACAAGAATTGTCCCCTCTCCTCGATCTCAAGCCCTGAGAAGGTCATTATGCATCCAAACTAATGCAGTTTCCATACTATGCCTTGCCTGAAACCCCGAATGGAAGGGTTTGTACAGGTCAAGGGTCACGAGATGCTCCTCTAGCTGCTGCACCACAACTTTCTCGACCACCTTCCCTAGAAATGGGAGGTTGGAGATTGGACAATAATTTGCCATGACGTCAGGGTCTAATGATGGTTTCTTCAGAAGCAGCCTAACCATAGCTTCCTTCAAGGCATCTGGAAACTCCACCTCTGAGATAGATCACTGGGCAATCAAGGTGAACACTGGGCCAATAGAGTCAGCACATCTCATTAAAAAATGTGTCGGCAAGGGGTCCAGCTGACAGTATGTGTGCTTCAGCCCTAGAGCAACATCCATGACCTCTGCCACCTCCACTGGTTTAAACTCCCCCTAACCAGGTGCAGTGCTCTCTGAATGCTGAAGGTGATCACTGTCGGTCACTATGTGGCACACTGGCGGAACGCCCTGCCGGACAGTGGACACTGTCCAGGAAGAAACGAGCACACTCTTCGCATAAAGCATCGGAAAAGGCTTTTTTCAACTGCAGACAGGTTAGATTTAGCAGGCTGTCCACAGTCTGAAAGAGCACAGTTGGTTGATTTTTCCACATCAGCAATCTCCCTGGACAGGAACTCTGCCTTCTTATGGGAGCTTGCCCCCAGATACTCATCATAATGAGAGTGCAGGGCCAGACTGTCCACCTCTAGCCCAGACCTCCGTCTGTAGCATTCTAACTTCTGACCTGCAATCTTCATTACCTTGAGCTCCCCATCAAACCACGGGGACTGCAAGTGAGAAGATTTGGGTTGTAAATGGATCGGTGCAAGAGAGTCAAGTGCAGCTGACATCGCCCTATTATAGGCGGCAGCAGCTTCGCTCATACCTCTTATGCATGCACAACCCACACTGGCTAGATCTGCCACCTCCAGGAATCCCTTTGGGGTCAAACCTCTCAAAGAGTGGTAGCTACCATCCCGGCAGGTGGAGGGCTCTCAGTGGGGGCCCCAAATGAGAAGTCCACTGTACAATGATCAGACCAAATGACCCGATCAGTCTTGAGGTTACTAATCTCAAGCTCAAGAGAGAAGACCAGGTCCAACATGAGGCCATCCACTAATCAGGTTTCAGGATTCTTGGATCCATTGTATAATAAGCAATAAGGCATGACAGAGAAAGGCACCTCCCAAGTAGTGCTGTCATTGCAGCACAATGCATGGGCCCCTTTACTGTAAGAAAATATGATTTTTTTTAACTAGGATTTGCAAAAAAAAAAAAAAAAAGTAGAAGACAATAGTAAAAAAACTCAGCTAAATAGAAAATAATCCCTTTCAGCAGATGTAATGTTTTAGACTGAGCAGTAAGGGTGCACTTTTTTCCTTTATTAGAGTAAGGGCAGTATATGGGATAGCAGCAAGAGTGCCTGCTTCATCATGTGTTTTTTGAGACTGCCGGAAGTGGAGTTGGAGTCTCTGCATCCAGGCACTGGGAGCACGGTTCTTTGTCAGCTAAGCGGGCAGCTTCAGGATCTCCAACAGTGCATTTCTATTAGCATGTAAGGTGGGAGCTTGTGTGAGAGCATCGAGACCAGAGTATCAGCAGCTTTGTTTTAGTCAGCGGAGTGGGCAGCTTCACAACTGCCAGTAGCACTGTCAGGTGTACACTTAGAGAGGGGTTGGTAAGTTTATCTTGGCAGGCAGGAGTGGACTTGTTGACACTCAGGAGCAACGAGCAGTAATGGACTATCCTGACAGCTGTGGCAGTCTCAAACTCACAGGTAGATAACTGGCAAGGGAAGTATTTAAAAAAAAATGGCTTGCAATGCCTTGTCCTGCTAATACGTGTGATACATGAGTGCAACAACAGTTAGAGAGCAGGAAAGATTGTGAAATGGGTAAGAAGCATACTGCAAGGGAGGGAAGAAGTTTTGAACTGTTACTGTTTTTTAATTTTTTTTATTTTAAACAGTGCATAACCTGATGCCAGGGTAGCCATGTTTGGTGTGGGCATTGGCTGGGAAATGGACAGTGTATTGATTTTGTGTGTGTGTGTGTGTGTGTGTGTGTGTGGAGAGGACACACATCTTCTTCCAGTGCTGCTGTGCAGGGATATTGGCATGAATTATGTGCTCCTCAGCCAATCATGTTTCTGGATTTCCCCCACCCATGTGATAATAGAGTATATTTGATGCTTAAAGAGCATCTACACAGTTCAGCATGTATCTTCATAGACATGTTTCAACTTTTACAGTTAACTTCGGAATGAATTTCATTTTTATTTTTCCTTTTCAGCATGTACACATTTTTGTAGTTTATCAAGAATGTCTGTATAAAAATAATTTACCTGTCCCCTACTGACCTTATAGTGCCTTTGTTTATGCCATCATAGTGCTCACTGGGGCAACAGAGTATGAAGTCTCAAGCAGCAGTTGTGAGGTCAGATGGGAACAGGCAGATGCTTTCTGAAAGATTCAACTAAGTTCACTTGTATCTAATATATTTTGTAGATCTATAATGCATGAAAGTAAAAAAAAAAAACATTGTAAAACAATAAATTTAAACCTAATTGTGGTAAATGTATGTTTTAAGCATTTTATTTCAGTTGAACGTCACTGTTTAATTATAATTTCAAAGTGAAAATGTAGTTTTCAACAAATGTTTAGTCTAAGTCAAAACATTTCCTCTAAGCCTCACAACCATGCTAAAATGTAATGAACTTCATGGAATTTAAATTGAAAAGCGGGGAAAACATGGATGGCCCATAGCCACATTTTGTTTGACATAATAAGCATTTCCATACAAAACAGAAAAATGAAAGCCAGCAAAGTGGCAGACAGAGAGCAAAAGACTGTCCTTTATGTTAACTATGCCCTTTTAAATGGGACAGATGTGGAAATATTAAATTACATGTTTTATGAAATTCAGTGTTCTCAGGTTGCACTAACTCAATGTAAGATTAACCTGGTTTAATTTCAGTCATCTGGGAAAGGAGAGGAGTAAAGCAGTTAAGTAATGTACCCATACAGAATAGCTACTATACTGCATTCCTCTGAGATGGGGCATCACTGGACATAGGAATTACAAATGGGGACAGTGTGAATGCTGTAACACTGGGGGACCACCTGGGGAACCGTGATCACCGTACAATGTGGTTCGATATAAAAACTGTGTCTGAATCAGTCACACAAGGATGAGGGTCCTGGACTTCAGGAGGGCCAATTTTAAGAAAAATGGAAGAATGCCTCATGGATGCCCTAGCAGGGATAGAAAAACTGGGGAAGTCAAAGAACAATGGGCAAAAATAAAAGAGAGCATTGAACAAGTGACAGACATCTGTGTCAAGCAGATTATCAAGGGCAAGAGAAAGAGGAGACCACTATGGTTCTCAAAGGAGGTAGCAAAAAAGTGAGAGAAAAAAAGATGGCATTTCGAAGGTATAAAAAAAGCGGAGATCAAGTGATGCAACCCACTGTATAGCTGCCCTCTTTGTGTGCTCCCGCTACTCTCCCTCGTTTCGCCTTCTAAAGTTGAATTTGTGCACTAAAATGGGTGCAGAAAAGGTACTAGGGGCTACATGAGTATATCAGGTACCTCCTGAGTGATTTTGGGTTGATTCCATTCAGTATGGAAGTGGAGATGCGATTGGCTCTCCCCCGCCACACACCACCATCCACGCCTGAGAAGGCCAGCAAGAAATCGAAGGCCCAGTCGGGGCCATCTGCACGACAGGCTGTAGGAGCTCAAGATCAAACCCCAGTGACCTTGGAATGGTTCCTGGAGGAGCTTCGTCCATTCAGGGAGGATCTGCACTCTCTGACCTCAGAGGTGAAGGCACTTTCTGGTGCTCTGGAGGACCTCTCCCAATGTGCTGGAGACAACGAGACCCACCTTATATCCCTGGAGAGGAAAATGGAAACAATTGACACTGCCCTAGCTGCATCCAGACAACGCATCTCAAAATTAGAGGCCAAGGTCAAGGATCTGGAAGGCAGAAGTCACCGCAACAATGCAGTCATCATTGTGCTTCCAGAGCGGGAGAAAGGTTCTGACCCAGTGCAGTTTGCTCAGAAGTTTGTGGCGAAGCTGGCAGGCCCTTCACCTTTTGGGCCTGCCTATACAATTGAGCATGCACATCACACTCTGCAGCCTGTGCACCCCCACCCCCCCCCCACCGGAGCGCCACCAAGAACTTTCATATTTAAATTCCTTAACTACCAGGAGAGGCAAAACTTTATGGCCAAGCTAAAGGAAATTAAAGAACTGCAATGGGAGGGTTCACCAATTCGTGTAATGCAGGACTTATCACTATCGGTTCGTCAAAGGAGATCTGCTTTCCACACCATTGTTACCAACTTACTGATGGTGAACATTACGTTTCGGATGGAGTATCCAGATAAATTCCAGGTTCTTCTTGCTGGTAGCTGTGCCACCTTCGAGGATCCTAAAGGAGCTGAAGAAGCACTCAAGGCAGTGCTGCCTGATCTTTTCCAGAACCGCTGAGTGAGTTACCAGCAGGTCCTGCTGGGATTAGTTTACCCAGGAAGATTCGAGGACCTGTGTTTGTTTTTGCCTTCAAGGGGTAGGCCATGTGTCTGCAATCTAGAAATGGTTTGGACTGCATTTTGGGAACTTCACCCCCTACAGTTTGAGTCCTTGTTTGCCTTTTCTGGATGTATGCTGGACTTTGATTTGGGTTCCCCCAAAGGGTGTGTGACTTTTACTAGAATCTTTATAATAATGGAGGCATGCAGCAGGTTTTGATCTGTTAAGCTAGCTTGTCTCCCTACTCTGGGACGTTCTGATTTTAGGTCTCATGTCTGGCTGTTTTTTTTTTTTTTCTTCCTTATTATATTCTACTCATGTTATAACATGTGTCTGGGGGGTATTGATTGTGATGTTTAAAGGTCTGTGTCGCCTTGGGGTGCACTTCAGAGTAATCTCCGCAACAGACAGGCGCTCTCCGTGTATGAATGTGCATACCAGGGGGTGCAACCACTTAATTCGGGTTCAGAGTTGACCGCCCCTATGGCTTAGGGTAGAAGCCCCCTCCTGTTCCTGAAGCAAGTACCCTGATAATTTCCTATGGGCAGCATGGAAGGGAACTTATTGGGGCTTTTTGAGACTCCCAAGTGGAATGCTCAGAGTGGACTGGGGGCCTGTTTTTCATGCCTCTTGGTACTCTTGGCCTCGGCTGGGGGTGCCTTGGGTTATGTCTCATCTGGGCCCTGCCGATCTCAGTCTGACTATTTGATCTCGTGGCTCACATTGTAGCAATGGCCCCCCAGTGGGAGATATGCATGGTAGACACAGGCAGAAGGCAAATCAGAGTCACTTTACTATCCCTCAGTACTGGGATCTGATCCAGTACCCAGCATGGAATGTGCACCTACGTTGAGTGACTATTGTGGGGGAAGGGTGACTATGCGGGTAGGTACATCACATACCGTTAAGATACTCGGTTTGAGAGGTGGGGGTAAATGCTCAAATATTCTGGTTTGTGGTATGTCGACAAGCTGTATGGGGAGGGAGGGAGGGTGGATTGGGTCTAGGGGTATTTGTGTCAGGTTGATATGGGGATGGGTGTTTGACTTGGCTTCTAGGGACTATTATTGGTAGCAGACTGGATTATAGAGCTTATATGTTGTTTCTGTTATTCTTATTACTCAACAGGAGAGATGGCGGGTTATAAAAGAGTTCTGTCATGGAATGTGCGAGGGGCTCAAAATAAAGTTAAGTGCTATCAGATCCTTAAGCATATTCACCACCTTAAAGGGGACATTATCATGATGCAGGAGACCCACCTTTTGGTGCAGGAAGGGGTCTTGTTGCGTAGGCAATTTGTGGGGCAGATGCTTGAAACCGGGGACAGTACTCAGAGCCGAGGGGTGGCAATTTTAGTGTGCAAGGGGTGTTCCTTTTGTAACAGTTCAGAGTATCTCTGACCTAGAAGGCAGATATATATTTGTCAAGGGGTTTATTGATAGAACTGAGATACTGCTGGGCTTGGTTTATGGCCCTGATGCTGATACCCCAGCATTTTTCACAGGTCTTCTTAGTGTGCTACCCCTTTTACTGGTCTCCCCCTTTTACTAAGTGGGGATTGGAACCTCCCCTTTTCCCAAGAGTTGGACAAATCTGAATGTAGACATAGGTGCCTTTCTCCGGCTCAGAGGGCCATCCGTGATCTTGTAGATCACAAGGGGTTATGTGATCCGTGGCAGGTTCTTCACCCAGATCTGAAAGAATACACCTTCAGATCAGAGGCGCATGGAACCTCCTCCAGAATCGATTACTTTCTTATTAGCCAAGGGTTGTTGCCTGGGGTGGCGGGGTGTGAAATCGAACCGAGAGTAATCTCCAATCATTCGGTGGTCAGATGCTCCCTGTCTCTGAATCCCACCATCCCCAAGGAAATGATCTGGAAGCTGAATAATAAGCTACTCAAAGAATCCCAAATCATGGAAACCATTACCCAGGAGATAGAGCACTTTACGGCCTCCAATTTAAACTCAACTAATAGGCTGTATTTTGAGTGGGGTGCCCAGAAGTGTGTCTTGATGGGCTGTTTTATTAAGCTAGCATCTCAGAGAAAGCGGGATAGGGACGAGACATCCAGTTCTCTCCTCACAGATATT
The DNA here is from genome assembly GCA_016271365.2 of Neoceratodus forsteri. Taxonomy (NCBI): domain Eukaryota; kingdom Metazoa; phylum Chordata; order Ceratodontiformes; family Ceratodontidae; genus Neoceratodus; species Neoceratodus forsteri. Next base: position 1,642,522,147 of record CM057450.1, read on the forward strand.
CGAAAGATGGAGGCCTCTCTTTCTCCTGCCTCTACAGACCCTTACAGGAGCAAGTTGTTGGACCTTCAAGACCGATATGCCCACCAACTCTGAGAGAAGGCCAAGTATGTGGTTTTGAAAACGGCACCAGATATATTGATCAAGGCGAGAAAGCGGGCCATTTGCTAGCTCTCCTCCTTAAAAAAGTCGAATCTTCCAGGTGCATCAAGGCTATACACTCACAAACTACTCAGGCTTTGCATGTTGCCCCTCAGGATATTATAAAAGAATTTACCAAATACTACAAAAATTTATATAGCCCGATGCCCCACCATCCGAGCCTGGTCAGGTCAGGGAATACCTTCATAGCACTGTTCTTCCTTCTCTGGACAGAAAGCAGCAGGAGAGAGACTTTTACTGCCTATCACCCCAGCTCAGATCCAGCTGGCTATTGAATTCCTACACTTTGATAAGGCTCCCAGCCCCATTGGGTTTACCTCCAATTTCTATAAAGCCTTCAAGAAGCAGATCACCCCCCTGGCTTGCTCGGCTTTTTAAGTGGATCCTGGGCTCCAACCCCCTTGATAGCACCTTATTCGAAGCCCTTATAATTGTGTTACACAAGGCTGATAAGGATATCGAGTGGGTAACTAGCTATAGACCTATCTCACTTTTAAATTGCAATGTGAAAATCCTGGTGAAACTTTTGGCTGGGTGGCTGAGTGAGGTGCTTCCTTTGCTCATTTACCCGGATCAAGTAGGTTTCATGAAGGGGAGAGTTTCCTTGGACCATATACGGAAATTTGTGCATGTCTTCTCCGTGTCCAGGGACTCTGGTGTCCTGGCAGGTTTGCTTTCCCTGGATGCGGAGAAGGCATTCGACCGGTTAGACTGAAAATTTTTATTTTCTGCAATGCGGAGAATGGGTATCCTCTCCCAATTTATCAAATGGCTTTCTTCACTGTACAGGAACCCCAACACGCGCATTTACTGTAATGGAGTCTTCTCGGACACGTTTTTCCTCCATTCTGGTACTAGGCAGGGCTGCTCATTGTCCCCACTCCTCTTAAATATTTACCTTGAGCCTGTGTTATTCTGTTTGTTGAAAAACACAGTGGTCCAAGGTATTTCAGTAGATTCCCAGGTTTTCAAGCTGTCGGCGTATGCTGACAACATTCTCCTACATCTCCTGCACTCCAAACAATCTTTCCTGGGTGCTCTATCTATTATTGCAGAATATAGTTCCCATTCTAATCATAAAATTAACCTGGGAAAGACCCTGGTATTCCCCCTTAATCACTGCTTAATTAAAAATTATATAGAGCATCTGGGGTTGCAGTGGAGTCCTCGCACCCTAAAATTTCTCGGTTTACACTTGGCCAGGAGTGAGACCTTGATGAGACAACTCGGTTTGGAGAATCTTCTGGGTGTGATCCAACATGACCTTAACAAGTGGCAATCCCTCCCAATCTTACTGTGGGATGAATTAATTTAGTGAAAATGAATGTATAGCCTGGGCTCTATACCCCCTCAGTATGTTTAATTTCTGGATCACCTTGGGTTGGTTCAAAAAGGTCCACTCCATTATCTCTTCATTCCTCTGGCTTGGCAAGCCCCCCAGAAAAGCTTATAATAAATTGGCGGCAATGAGAGAATGTGGGGGGCTGAGACTCCCACATTTTGACCATTATTTTTAGGTGAGCCAGGTGAGTAAGTATTTGCATTGGCTCTCGACTCCAGGAGAGTTGGCCTCCCTGCCCTACCTCTCTTCCTGGCTAATACTGGAGAGGGAACTACTGGTTAATGCCAGAATTTACCCACTAGCCATATTACATATTCCTCTTAAGACCCTCCCTCACATTTTGTCCCACACACTGGTGGCTGTCTCACTTAAGGCCCACATCCAACTTTGCGTGTTCCTCCATTACCAATATAGTAGGGATCCTATTCAAACCTGTGGTGGGGAATCCCTGTCTTAAAAGTGGGGGCCGGATTATACCGAAGGAATGGGTGCCTCAAATACAAGGTTCCCAGGTGGGGGATTTTCTTTCTGAGGGTAGATGTAAACCAATTGGTCACCTCATGCACCATTTCCATCTCGCCCCCAAGCAGGTCTTCAAAGTTTTTCAGCTACAAAACCTTTTTTCCTCTGTGGCTGACCTCCTTGTTCAAGGAGAGGACACTGGAGATTGGTTTCACTTCCCCCAATCTGGTGGTCAATAGACAACATGCAGTCTCCCTCCTCTATTCAGCATTTCTTGCCAGATCCTTTGATGCTCAATACAGGGATCCCCGATACTGGGATGATCAGTTTCCTTCAACTCAGGGGCAATGGGGAGATATATGGAGGGATACATACATTTACATCCCCCGAGATAGACTGAGATTAACCCAGTTTCAAATTTTAAATAATATGTATTGGACTCCAGCCAAGTTAGCCAGCCTGGGAAGGACATCTTCTGCTCTATGTTGCCGATGTCAGCAGCAAGACGGTACCCTCTGTCACATTTTGTGGGATTGCCCACCTGTCCAGGAGTTATGGAATGCTGTGAAAGCCAAAGCAGACCTGTTGATGGGGTTTGAGGATTTGTTTACCCCTGAAATCTGTCTTATTCAGGATTACTCCCAAGTGCCATTCCATATACAGAGATTTCACATGGCAATGATATCCATGTCATTGAAGAAGTTAGTTCTGTGCCACTGGTGCAATGATCATAGGATCTCGTATACGGAATGGCTTCAAGAGTTCTTATTCAATCTTCACTCAGAAAAACTGAAGGCTAGCTTGTGGGGGTGATTGAACCAATACAAGTGAACCTGGGAAGGTCTCCACACCTTATACCTGGTCCAGTCCACGACCACTCCCACTTCAGGCCCTTGAAAGTCTTACGGCATGGCCTTACTGCCAAGGACTGTAATGTGTCAAGTGCCTTTTATTAGGGTGTTGCCCATGAGTTGTTGCCAAGCCTTAGGGATGGAGGGCAGTGGGAGTGGGGGAGGGGAGTGGGGGAGGAGGAAGGGGAGTGTGCATGTGTCTTGATGTTAATCTGATGTTCTTGATTACTGTGTTTTCACATGTATGGTTGTGTTTTGTGTAAAACTCAATAAAATATTGAATTTTAAAAAAAATGAAGGTATAAAAAACACAGAGGGAGGAAGATTGGGAGACTTACCAAGAGAAATAAAAGGAAGCAGTGAATATAGTTAGGAGTGCAAAAGCACAAACAGAAGAAAATATTGCAAAATCATTGTCAGAGAAAGAGAAAATATTTTTTAGATATATAAGTAAAAAGAGGAAGACAAAGGAAGGGATAAGTCCAGAAGCAAATGATTTGATGCCTTTTACTGGACCAACATAGATGTAACAAAAAGAACAAAGTGCTTTACCTTTACCTTTACCTCGGAAAGTTAGGCTTCCGAGGAAGGACTTGTTGGTCTGATTGCTAAAGCACTTTGTTCTTTTTGTTACATCTATGTTGGTCCAATAAAAGGTATCAAATCATTTGCTTCTGAGTCTGTTCTTACAAGGACCAATATGGCAAAGACTAAATTTGCATGTCAGAAAGGGAGGGATATTAAGGCTGAAAAGGGAAGGGGGAGTTGGGTAGAAGCTGACCACCAAAAAACAAATATATTGAACAGTTACTTTTGAGTAGTATTTAAGGAGGAAGGGTGGGGAACGGGCCAGAGATAATGGAAAAGGGTATAAAGGGATGGGAGGTAGACACTAGTCCCTTTACAGTAGAAAGAGGGAAAGGGAAAATTGTTTAATTGGAAGAGGCACACTAAACCGAAGCTTGATTCCAGGTGTGACCTGGGAGCACAAGGAAGTTAAGTAACTTGCTCAGCATCACACAGTATGTAAGTGGGAGCTGTGGGATTCAAACCCAGGTCTTCAGGTTTGCAACTCAGAGCCTTAGACCACTGAACCAAGAGTGCTTAAGGAATGAACAAAGTTAAAAGTAGACAAGGCAAAGGTCCTTGCGTGGAGCAAATCCTTTGTGAATGGGATTGTGGGGATATGCAGGTCCCCGACCCCTAATTTGTATTGTGGCCCCCCTCACTACTTTGACCTAGGTAAACTGGGTTTGCTCCCTTGCAAAGCTTTATGAATCCTGTCACAAGTTTTCATTTAAACATAAAAGTTTCTAGCACCAACTTTTCCAGAGTTAGACCTTTCAAAAGATATTTTCTTCAAAATGTGATAACTTTGGAACTGTTGGGGCTAGAGACTTTTGTTTAATGAAAACTTGGAGTCAACTAAGTAGATATATCATTAAGATTTTGCTACTGCAACCATATATTGATATTAAAAAACATGAAATGTTTCATATCAATATAAAAGAAACATAAAATGGTTCAAAAAATTTTTTATGTCCTGTCATTTTTAACAACATGTTATGTCGATCTGTATATGCATGTACAAACACAGAACAACTGTATCATTAGGGACTATACATATTGATCAGGCTCTAAGCTTTCATTTAAAATAATGTTTCTATGATTAACATTTCAAATGTTACAGCTTTCTAAAGATAGTTTCAAGCATTACAAAAATGTCATAAGATTATTTTTGGAAATGGTCAGAAGATACTAGTGGTTTTTCTTTCTAAAAATAAACACATTTTTTTTTTCAGATTTTAAAACAGATTTTTATACCATAGCTGGTTTTGCAATTAATGACTCTAGTAATTAAAATGATCTGCATTACAGTTTTTAAAAATCTCTTCCGCTGAGGTTGTTTGTTGACGGGCCCTATTGAATAGCTTCTAGGATGGTTTACTGCTGCAGCTAATTAAGAAACCCACCAGGCAGACTGCAATTCTCAATGTGGTGCTCACCAACACAGAGGTGGTAGGAGCTGTGAGAACAAAGGAGTCACAGGGGAACAATGTCCATTACTCCATTTGGTTCAAACAGGCCCTTGGGACCAGAAAACCCCAATCAAGGGCTGAAGTCCTTGATTTTAGAAGGGTATACAAACTTTTAAGTCATGAGAACAGTAACCAGAAAGAACAGGTTCAAGAGACCATTATTGTTTTCAAGTAAGAGTTGGTAGAGTGGTAGGGACCAAGAAAAGGCCATCTACAAGTATAATGAAATGCAGGGAGGGGGGGAACATTTACTGAAAAAATAGGGAGGAAAACAGTGTGGTTTGGGGGCAAAAGCAGACAAAGATCTACATATTGCAGATGGGGTGAGGAGCAGAGAAAAATAGTTATTCTGATATGTTAGAGACAAATGAAGAAATGATGTGGAATTATAAGGTTAGCTGAAGGGGGTAGGGTGATACAGGAAGATGGAGAAAAAGGTGCCATCCTTAATGAGTATTTTTGCTCAGTTTTTACTAGGGAGTATGATGGGTCTTTGCCAGAGAATGGCATCAAAGCAGCCACTAAGAGGGTTCAAGAGATGGGACAGCCAATATTTACAAGTGAATGGGTCCTGAAAGGGCTGGCAACCCTAAGAATAGACAAAGCCATGGGACTGGACTGGTTGCATTTAAGGTTATTCAGGGGACTGGCAGTGAAACTGGCTGAACCTCTAGTAAGTCTATTCAACAATTTGCTAAAGATGGTGGGTGGGCTCTGAAGGAATGGAGAGTGGTGAATATAGTTCTGCTCCATAAGGAGAGAGAGAGACAAGGAACAAGTAGGGAAATACAGACCTGTCAGTCTTACCTCTATTGTAGGGAAGCTGGAAGAATCACTGGTCAAAGAGGACCTTATAAACTACTTGGAGAGCAAGGGTCTCCAGGATAGTAAACAGCACAGATTCAAAGCAGGGATGTGTTGTCAGACTGGCCTGCTAGTTTTCTTTAACTGGGTGAGGAGGGAATTGGTTAGGGGCCACACTGTGGATTTGCTCTACTTTAGCTTCAGCAAGACGTTCGACTCACTGCCTCACAGAGGCTTGCTGAAGAAGATAGAGGATCTGGGTGTGGTTAACGCTATAGTAAACTGGGTAGGTAACTGACTAAAGGAGATGCAGGAGATGGCTGTAAACAAGGGGTCAAATCAGAAAAGTGTGTGGTTTTGAGTGGGGTATGGTGGGGATCTGTTCTGGATCTGGTCTTCTTCAATATGTTCATCAGAGACATTGGTGAGAGAATCCAGGGCAGGTTGTGTCTCTTCACAGATAACATTAATCCCTGTAGGAGGGTGGATAGCAATGAGGGAACCAGAGAAATGCAGAGTGGCTTAAAAAGCTACAGGGGTGGTCTAAGGTTTGGCTATTGAAATTCAAAACCAAAAACTGCAAGGTAATGCACCTAGGGAACAAGAACTCCAGAACAGAGTACTGGATGGATGGGGTGAGACTTAGGACTATAGCTGAGGAATGGGACCTTGGAGTTATCATTAGTGACTCCCTCAAACAATTGAGTCCGTGCAACAAGGCATATAGTAAAGCAAGTAGGATGTTGGGATGTACTGGGAGGGGTATTAATAGCAGAAGTCAAGAGGTAATACTTCCAGTATATAGATCCTCAGTGAGGCCACACCTGGAATACTGCACCCAGTTCTTCAGTCCTCACCTCAGGGAAGATAGGAATAGGATGCAGATGGTTCAGCACAGGGTAAAGAAATGACTCAGGGTCAACAGGGCAGGTCCTATGAGGAACTCCTCAAGGCACTGATCTTGTAATTGCTGGAGACAGAAGGCAGAGGGGAGATATGACAGACACTTTCAAGTTCCTAAAAGGAATCAACAAGGTGAACTGCAGAGAACTCAACTTGAATACTAGCTCATGGTCATATGGATATGAATGGAAACGAATAGGAGGGAGGTTCAAAAGGAACATCAGGAAGTATTATTTTACAGAAAGTGTGGTGGAGCCATGGAACAGTCTATCAGCCAAAGTGGTAAGTGCAAAAAACGTTGGTGGTTTCAAGCACAGCTGGGATAGAGTGAAGGGTACAGTGCTTGCTCAGCATGGTAGAAACTGGGAGGAGAATCAGGGGGAGGCTGGGAAGGGCTAGGACCTTGGCGGGACAGTACATCCAGGGCTAAATAGGAAACTTGCACAGACTGGATGGATAATTGGTCTTTTTCTGCCACCATTGTCTATGTTTCTATCACTGTACAGTACATACTAGATTCATACAGGGGATGTATGAGGACGGTGCTGCCATGCTGTATGTCTTTGATGGTAAACAGCATAACACCACACCATGACATTTAATTTTTTTGTGGGCGTGGCATAAGAATGTGAACTTTTATAAAAATTTTAAATCCCATATCTCATTTCAGGAATGACAGAAAATGAAAAGAAAAAAACTGAAAAGAAAACCGCCGGAAAAGTGGGCTGCTCTGGGTAACAAAATAGGCTGAATTGTCCTATCTACTTTTTGGCTCAGAGTAGTCCACTTTTCTGGTGGTGTCCAGAACCCGTCGTTAATCCCTTGAAACCAGCTCCACAACATATACTGTTTCCTGAACAGTTGTGATTGCCTAATGGACTTCTTCTTTCAATATACTACTGTTTTTGCTGGGAATAGTATTGCTGAAAAAAACAAACAACTACTGTACATAGTGACTAACACATACTTAATTTATTTATTTATTTATTTGTACATCAGTTTACAACCTTTGAGCCAGAGGCTCATTTCCAAAGGTACCTCATCACAAAGAGGACAAATACATTACAACATTTTGTTACATCATTGCGGTTACAGCTTTGGCAGTCACATGCTGTTATTTCTTTGTTACATCATTGAGGTTACAGGTTTGGCATTCACAAGCTTTTACAGTTATTTGGATATAGAGTAACAGATTAAACATACATTGGTATAAACATACATATGTAGTGTGCAGAGACTGTACAGGTAAAGGTCTTGAGGGCTATGGGATGTGGTTGGTGATTGGTTTGTGTGAGGAGCCACTCAATGAGCTTTGTCAGTGCATAGTGAGCTAGATCACCTTAGAGGCAAGCGCAGCTACGCATGTTAAATAGCTGACTCCGAAGTGAAGTTTTGAAGCAGTAGATCGTGAGGGTATCAGAGATGGAGGTAGGGAGTGTGTTATACCAGGAGGGAGCTCTGTAACAGAAGGTCATGCCAGACAAATCTAATAGAGTTCTTTGACTGGGTGACCAAAGTAGTAGATCAGGGAGGGGCTGTGGACATGGCCTACCTAGACTTTAGCAAGGCATTTGACTCAGTCCCACACAAAAGATTAATATACAAGTTAGCCAGCCTGGGAGTGGGTCCCAAGATGACAGCCTGGGTAAAGAATTGGCTGGAGAATAGGACACAGAGAGTAATAGCAAATGGAGTCCACTCTGAAGAAAGGGGGGTTACTAGTGGGGTGCCGCAGGGTTCAGTATTAGGACCGGTCCTCTTCAATGTCTTTGTAAGCGACATTGCAGAGGGACTGGAAGGAAAAGTATGTCTCTTTGCAGATGACACAAAGATCTGCAACAGAGTTGATGCACAAGGTGGGGTGGAAAGGATGAGAAGGGACTTGGCAAGGTTAGAGGAATGGTCAAATGTATGGCAGCTTAGATTTAATGCTAAGAAGTGCAAGGTAATGCACCTGGGAAACAAAAACCCAGGGGAAGAGTACACAATGGGGGGTGAGATACTAACAACAACAAAATTGGAAAGGGACCTGGGGGTAGTCATATCAGATGACTTAAAGGTGGGCAAGCAACGTGAGAGGGCAGTAAGGAGGGCTGGGGGGATACTGGGATGCATAGGGAGAGGCATCACCAGTAGAAAACAGGAAGTTGTTATGCCTCTGTACAGACAGCTGGTGAGACCCCATCTGGAGTACTGTATGCAGTTCTGGAGACCCAATCTCCACAAGGACATAGACAAGATGGAAGCTGTCCAGAGGAGGGCAACTAAAATGGTGCAGGGTCTGCACCAGAAGACATATGAAGAGAGTCTAAAGGAACTTAATATGTATAGCCTTGAGGAAAGGAGGGAGAAGGGGGACATGATAGAAACTTTCCAAGTACCTCAAGGAATCAACAAAGTCAAGAGGGTAGCATCTTTCAAAAAGAGGTGTGCAAGAACAAGGGGCACAATTTGAAGATAGAGGGGCTCAGAGGTAATGTAAAGTATTTTTTCACAGAGGGTTGTGGATGCATGGAGCAGCCTTCCGGAGGAAGGTTGTGGAGTCAAAAACAGTGGTTGAATTCAAGCATGCATTGGACAGCCATAAGGCAATTCTAGGGGGTGGGGGTAGAAAGAAGTAGGCTGCTGGTTAACTAGGATCTGTAGCTTATCCATTAGGTAGGGAAATGGGCAGACTGGGTGGGCCAAGGAATCCTTATCTGCCATCAAATTCTATGTTTCTATGACCTTTGTCCATGTGTGGTCCTGGACCTAGGGACTAGTAGAGTGGCCTTGCAGGAGGTTCGAGTTTGAACTAAGGGTTGTGCTAGGTGGATGGAGGCTGTCAGCCCAGGTGGGGATAGTCCAAGGAGAGTTTTTTTTCATTATGAGGCAGGTTTGGTATCTGAGTCGTTCGTCCAGGTTAAGCAGCATTGCCATGTCATATAGCTGGCAGGTATGTGTTAGCCTAGGGGCTCCCGTAATTAGCCTACAGGCCTTATTCATGGTGAGGTGGAGTTTACTGAGGGCAGTTGAGTCCGCAGCACCATAAACTGGCAGGCCATAGTCCACAAGGGACATTATTGAGGATGTGACCGCTAGTCGGACGGCATCGGGGGGAGGCAGTTTTTTGTAGCGGTATAGGATACCTAGCCAAACATTGGTAGCTGAGGCAAGAGCATCAATGTGGTCATGGTATGTGAGGGCTGAGTCAAAGGAGACCCCAAGGTACTTGTACGAGTGGACTTGTTTGAGAGGATGCTTGGAACTAGGGAGGATGTGGAGTGGGAAGTTGCTGGCTTTGTTTTGGGGATGGGCAAAGAGCATAGTTTTTGTTTTTTTGAGATTGATTACAAGTCTATGCTCTTTAAACCAGGTTTTGGCATCATTAAAGGATAGTTGCAAGGTGTCCTGTAGGGAGATGGGGTTCCGGTGGGTGGCAAAGATGACGGCATCATCTGCATACATCAGAATTTTACCAGTGCATGCATCGGGCAGGGTGTTGAGGTAGAGTGTGAAGAGTAGGGGTCCTAGGATGGAGCCCTGGGGAACACCTGAGCAGATAGGACATGTATTGGAAAGGGTCCCATTAATTTTAACACGCTGAGAGTGGGCAGACAGGTAGCTGGAGCACCAGGAGACCGGCCCAGTGGCGAAGCTGGTGTGGCTGAGGGCATCCAGAAGGAGGGGGTGGGAGACAGTGTTGATGGCCTTTGAGAGGTCAATGAACACTGCCCCGGCTAGTGAGCCAGAGTCCAGGAAGGAGAGTAGAAAATTTGAAAACTCTATGAGGGCAGTGCTGGTACTGTGACCTGCACGGAAACAGTGCTGTTCTGGGCAGAGGATGTTGTGTTTCGTCAGGTAATCTGTAATTTGAGTAGCCACCAGTTTTTCTAGGGCTTTGGAGAGGGGGTGGGAGAATGGAGATAGGCCGGTAATTCCCAGCTGTGGACCTGTCACCTCCTTTGTGTATGGGCGTAACTGTGGCAGTTTACCAGGCTGAAGGGAATTGCCCGAGGCAGATGGATTTATTGAGAAGGCTAGTGAGTGGAGCAAGGACCTGATTCAGAACCCGGCGGAGGATACTGGGGTCCAGGGAGTCACTGCCAGAACTATTGCTCTTTAGTACTTTAATCAGGTGTGGTCTGACTTCCTGGGCAGTTACCCTGCGTAAGTGGAAACTAGGACGTTGGATGACTGGGGCAGGTAGAGAGGGGGGAGGGTCAAAGAAATTGCTAGGGAGGACCGAACTAAGGTCCGTGAAGGATGAGTTGAGGAAGTTGGCTATGCGGGCTGGGTCAGTAGAGATAGAGCCGTCAATGGTGATCTGGTGGGGGGGAATGCACACTCCCATTTAGTTGTTTGATGTTGTCCCAGAATGTTCTTGCACTCCCCCAGGAGGAGGTGAGCGTGGCCTGATAGTGACCGGCCTTTGCTTTTCTGATGGCCCAGGTGCATTTGTTTCTTGTGGCATTGTATGCCTGTCTGTCCGCCAACCGGCCTGTTTCTGAGGCCAGGTGCCATAGGTTATCCCTGTGCTTGAGCAGTTGAAGCAGGGCAGGGGTAACCCAGGGTGCATTACGTACTTTGGTTTGGACTTCTGTTAGGGGTGCGAAAATGTCACAGGCTTTGTTGAAGGTTTGGGAAAAGAAGGTTAGGGCAGTATCTATATCAGGGACGTAGTGTATGGGAGATCAGTTAATTTGGGCAAGAAGTTGCTTAAGGCCTTTTAGTCCACCTGGTCTGAGGCACCGACGTAGAGTGGAATGGGCCGTGGGTTTGGGTGTGGAGGTTGCCCAATGGAAAAGGATAGGGGAGTGGTCACTAAGTGAGTCAGGAAGGACCTGGATATCATGGATTTGTTTAGGGTGGTTGGTGATGACCACATGTAGAAGGGTGCTGGCACCTCTCTTTGTGTTTACTCTGGTGGGTTGGGAAATGAGTTGAGTCATGTCTATAGCTGCAAAAGAGTCACGGGTGGTGGAGGAGGATGTGCTGAGCCAGTTAACGTTCAGGTCACCCACAAGGATTTGGTCAGCTGTGTGATGTAGGGTTGTAAGATAATCTGTTAACGAAACTAGTGCCAGGGTTTGGTTTTTTGGGGAATGTAGGCAGTGGTGAGATAGAGGGGGCCCCTGGAGGGGTCCAGGTTCAGTTTGAGGGTTAGGGCCTGTGTCCCGTATATGAGAGCTGGGGCAGGGAGTGCTTGTCCGGTGAAAAAGTTCCTGGTATAGATTGCACAGCCCCCCCCCCCCACCTACACGATCCTCCCGGTAAAGGGAGTAACCTGGGAAGGAGACAAAGGAGTCTAGAGTAGATTTTGATAGCCAGGTTTCCACCAGCGTTATGACGTCTGGTTTATGCAACGTGACCCAGCATTGGCGGGAATCAAATTTTTTAAGAAGGCTGCATATATTCATAGATGCTATGCAGAGCCCAGGTGACCCTGCTGGTGGGCTAGTGTGGGCTGGGCCTGGGTTGAGATGTATATTGCCTGTCAGGAGTAGTAGAATGACCACCACCCTGGCCAGGGGGCAGTGGAGGGCAAGCTTTCAATAGGTATGTGCAGGAGAGGAGGGGAGCTTCTGGGCACAGGGGGTGGGCAGGGTTATCCAGGCTGGAAAAGCGAGAACGGTAAGCCTCCAGTGGGAGCCTGGGAAAGCAGCTGGGAGGTGACTGGAGGAGGGTGTCGTGGGCTAGGGCACGTGATGAGTGTAGGGTGGGATTGTACTAACTCCGGAACAAATGAGGGAGCTAGTGCCAGTGAGCCTGGGGGGGTGTCAGGTAGGTGGGACAGTGGTATCAGGGTAAGGATGGGAAGGAGGCAATTTAGTAAGTGGCGGGCTAGCATATTGCTAGCGGTAGCAGCAGGGGAGGTAGGTAGAAATAGTTTTGTTGCCCTCCAGTAAGTGTAGATGCCACTTTGGATCAGTGGTAGTGACACAGACTCTGGTGGACAGGGTACCAGGTTGAGGACTCACTCAGGGCAGTTGAAAAAGGGACCTGGGTGAGAGCCATGCTCCATGTTCTGGGGGCCAGAAGCAGGCTAGATTTGGGATGGGAAATAGTGACCCCTAGTGGTCACTCGGTGTGGGCTTGGTTGTGATGGCAAGGGGTCTAAGAGTGGGCTAGCTATAGGCTGGGTGTGGGAGGAGATGTGGGAAAGGTAGCTGTAAGCTGAAGAGAAGAGAAGTGGAATAGGTAGTTAGAAGGGATCCAGGAAGAAAGGAGGAGGCTATCTGAATAGAGGTACTTGTGGTAGGATCTCAGGGTCCCTCTAGTGACTGGCAGGTATAACCTGCAAATGGAAAAGTGGGGACTTAGTATTTCAGACAGCAGGAAGTGATGTCATGAGGCAGGACCTATAAATAGAGGGATGCCCCTGGGAGGGTGGGGCAGTCGACTTGCGCAGCGCTTTGACGGGCTAACCCCCCTCACAAAGGTGCTGCTGTATGAGGTAGTTTATTACCTCAATGCAGCCCCGATACATGTCCGCTTGCAGGAGGGATGCTGGTATGTCTGGGGAGTCGGGAGGGTGATCGGAGGCCTAAATGAGGAGTGGAGACAAAGAAAATAAAATTACTATGCAGCGGGAGACCTGGGATCGTTCTGCGCACGCGCGGGAATAATATCCCAATTGTAGCAGCCACGAAGGGGATATCCAGGCACAACAACAACAGCAATAGGTAAGCTGGTGAAAATAAAATATGCTTCTAATTCATGAGCAGTAGTCCAATGTTATCGCTAAGCAGCTCAGAATCCCCAGTAATTCTAGCCCGTGTTCCCCCAGTCTGAGAGTTACAAGGCAGCATAGACAGAGTGCAACCAGAAAAAACAAAAGCACATTGCAGTAGTAAGCAGCAAATTAAACATTAAATGCAGTCTCAGACAGTCCAAGAGTGGTATCCTGCACGTTTAAAGAATAATAACCTCCCTCACAAAGGTGCTGCTGTATGAGTTATTTTATTACCTCAATGCAGCCCAGATACATGTCTGCTCCAGGAGGGAGCTTGCAGGAGGGATATGGTATGTCTGGGGAGTCGGGAGGGCGATCAGAGGCCTCAATGCAGCCCCAATACATGTCCGCTCCAGGATGGAGCTTGCAGGAAGGATCCTGGTATACTGCTGCTTTAATGTAATGTCTTCCCAAGAAGTTGATTAGAACTTAAGGAATAGCAATCTCAAGCATTCTATGGGCAGTGAAAAGGACAAAGGTGAAATTTATAAGAATTTTGAGGACAGAAAAAGAAAAGGGAGGGCTTGTTCTTCTGGATTTATAGACATATATCTGGGCAACTCAACTATGCATCCATATAATGGGCCCAGTTCTCAAAGGCACTGCAGACTGACGCAAGGTGTACCACAGACCGACAGTAGGAGTAGGAGCAGGAACAAGAGGACGAGGAAGGGGCCAAGAGGTTCAAGAGGAAAAACAAGAGGCAGAGGCAGGGGTTTTGGCAGAAGAGCACTGTTAAGGAACCGTTATTAACCATTGTGAACCAAACTGATCATGAACTAAGTGAAACTCAGTTGAAGGTACTCTCTTTAAGACTAAGCTTTATACCTACTTTTCAGAACTCTGGATTCTCTGCATTTCTAGACATACAGAAGTTTGCAAGCAAGTTAAATCTAAAGGTATTCTTTGCTAATAAAGAAAGAGAACATGAGCTTAATACTCAAGATACTGTCCTAGCTGGAACAGATGTAGAAAATGGGTCACTAGAAGATCATGTTACAGATTCACATATTAACATGCCAGAAAATGTGTTCAATCCCCCATCTACGTTTTGCCCACATTTGCACCTGAACATAGAAACTTTTTTGGATTGCTGCACTAATGATCTCAGTATGCTCTATCAGAATCCTCTGTACATGTTGTTTAATAATCTGAATAGACCAGAAAGACAGGTGCTATGGGAGCTGAGAAAGAATAAACAAATTGTGATCAAGGCAGCCAATAAGGGTGGGAGTGTAGTTGTACAAAATATGAAGAATTAGATTAGGGAAGTTTATAGACAGCTGGGTGATGAGCAGTTTTATCAACTGCTCACACATGACCCCACAAACAAGAGGGATTAATTTCAACAGCTGAGCTTTTCTTCCTTACAGTAGAACATCCCACAAAACCAGTTTTCTACACTCTCCCAAAAATCCACAAGGACCCTGTAAATGCACACGGCCGTCCTATAGTTTTGGGCATCAGCTGGGTCACAGAACTCTTGTTGAGATCTGTGGACAGTTTCCTCAAACCCACTGTACCCAAAATAAGAAGCTATTTGAGGGATACAAGTCAGGTTTTGGAAATTGTAGATAATATTTACTGTGAACAGGATTGGCTCTTGGTGACCATGGATGTGGAATCCCTGTACACTAATATCCCCCATGAGGGGGACTCCAGCCCATCGAACAGTATCTTGTACAACACACCAGTCTGACACAACAGCAAATTAATATGCTAATTTAAAAGAAATGGTATTGAAAAATAAAATGTTTTTGTTTGAAAGTAAAATCTACAAACAAACAAAGGCACAGCTATGGGGGCTACCTTAGCCCCCAGTTTGGCTAATATATATTTAAGTGTGTGGGAAGACACTTTTGTGTTCAACCAATCGGTGAACAGGTTTTTTGAAAAGATTTATCTATATAAGCTCTATATAGATGATCTGTTCCTGATTTGGAGGGGGTCAGAAAGTGAACTGTATGAGTTTGCACAATATTTGAAGGGTACAAACCCAAATTTAAAATTCAAAATATGTGCTGATAAGCAAAGTTTTCACTTTCTGGACCTTACCATCTTTAAACAAGGAGATGGATTCTGAAGTACTGATTTGTACAAAAAGGAATCTGACAGGAACACCCTTTTGCACACCAGGGGCTGTCACCCAAGGCATGTGATTAAAAACCTGCCGAAGGGGCAGTTTATGTGTGTGAGAAGGAATTGTGGAAGTTCAGATTTGTACAAATCCAAAACACAGGAACTAACTACAAATCTTGTAGAAAGGGGTTATGATGGGGCACTTTTAGAAGAAATTGAGCAAGAGATACACTTTATGGATAGAAAAAAGATGTTTCACCCAAAAAGTAGAAAGGTAAAGGCTGATCCATCAGTTATGTTCATTACCACCTATGGCGGTGGCTCTAGAGAGTTCATTGAGATTGTTAAGAAAAATCTGAATGTCCTGAGAGGAATGCATGAACTATTATCTTTTCTGTCTAAACCTTTACAGGTTACTTACAGAAGAGGTAAGAATTTAAAAGACAGTCTTAGTAGTAGCTATCAGGAGAAAAACAAATAACTATCTATTCCCAAAAGGCTAGGCACAAAGAGGTGTGGAATGTGCAGTGTGTGTTCAACAATGTGCCCTTGTACTGAATTGCAACACTGAAGCTGTAGTATATCTCCTAACTTGCTCATCCGGTGCTTATTATGTGGGGTGCACTAAACGCAAGTTGAAGTTTCGAATTAGGGAACATCTGAATGCAATTAAGAAAGGCAACTTAGAATATGCGATGGCAACCCACATAATATGATCACCAATAAACAGTATCCACAGAGCCAGTGCCATTGGAATAGAAGCTGTTCCTGTTAACATTAGAGGACGTGACACAGAGAATGTGTTAAACAAGAAGGAATAGAAATGGATCTTTAATTTGGGAGCCCTGAAAAAACACGGGTCTCAATAATAAGTTTGAGGAGAAATCTTTTCTGAAATGAGTTGCAATAGGAACATTTTTGCTACAGTCCTAGTATAGAAATGAATCTTGTGACAGCACCCCAATGAAATTATGATGTGTAAGATAAATGTGTAAGGATGCACCACATGTATACAGATAAAATATTTAATTATTTGTGTTCAACAAATTGTTTTTTTATCCATAACACATCTTGTTTCTTCCACACGACCCAGAACCCTATTCCTTCCAAAACCCCCTTTCCCTCCTTTACTTATACCTATCCTACCCTTCCCCTTTATAACTCCTTCAGTTCTTACAACATATTTCCATTGTGTTAAAAGCTGTATATACCTGTAAGGTTTCATAAGTGGCTAAGTTAATATGGGATATGCCGAATTGATTCTTTAATAAGTTTTTTGTTTCCTCCATAGGACGGTAACCTCCGGAATTATTGGAAGGTCAAAGATCAAGTGTATTTATACTATGACTGTGGTTTCTAAAGAATTAAAGTTTCTTTTGGGACACTATTGATCATGGTGCACTGGGTGTTTGTTGAGGTGTAGCCTACTTATAATGATGTGTGATTGTGCAAACATGCCATTGGCTAAAAGGAGTCTAAATGAATAGCTTCTTACATAGAAACATAGAAACATAGAATTTGATGGCAGATAAGGACCGCTTGGCCCACCCAGTCTGCCCATGTCCCTGCCTACTGGATAAGCTGCAGATCCTAGTTAACCAGCAGCCTACTTCTTCCTACCCCAACCCCCTAGAATTGCCTTATGACTGTCCCATGCATGCTTGAATTCCACCACTGTTTTTGACTCCACGACCTCCTCCGGAAGGCTATTCCATGCATCCACAACCCTCTCCATGAAAAAATATCTTAAATTACCACTGAGCAGCTCCCTCTGTCTTCAAATTGTGCCCCTTGTTCTTGCACAGCTCTTTTTGAAAGATGCTACCTCTTGGACTTTGTTGATTTCCTTGAGATACTTGAAAGTTTCTATCATGTCCCCCTTCTCCCTCCTTTCCTCGAGGCTATACATATTAAGCTCCTTAAGTCTCTCTTCATATGTCTTCCGGTGCAGAACCTGCACCATTTTAGTTGCCCTCCTCTGGACAGCTTCCATCCTGTCTATGTCTTTGCGAAGACTGGGTCTCCAGAACTGCACGCAGTACTCCAGATGGGGTCTGACCAGCTGTCTGTACAGAGGGATAATAACTTCTTGTTTTCTACTGGTGATGCCTCTCCCTATGCATCCCAGTATCCCCCCAGCCCTCTTTGCTGC
This sequence comes from Neoceratodus forsteri, assembly GCA_016271365.2. Lineage (NCBI taxonomy): Eukaryota > Metazoa > Chordata > Ceratodontiformes > Ceratodontidae > Neoceratodus > Neoceratodus forsteri. Next base: position 1,642,539,653 of record CM057450.1, read on the forward strand.
CCTCTCACATTGCTTGCCCACCTTTAGGTCATCTGATATGACTACCCCCAGGTCCCTTTCCATTTTTGTTGTTGTTAGTATCTCACCCCCCATTGTGTACTCTTCCCCTGGGTTTTTGTTTCCCAGGTGCATTACCTTGCACTTCTTAACATTGAATCTAAGCTTCCATACATTTGACCATTCCTCTAACCTTGCCAAGTCCCTTTTCATCCTTTCCACCCCACCTTGTGCATCAACTCTGTTGCAGATCTTTGTGTCATCTGCAAAGAGACATACTTTTCCTTCCAGTCCCTCTGCAATGTCGCTTATAAAGACATTGAAGAGGACCGGTCCTAATAACCAACCTCACGGTACCCCACTAGTAACCCCCTTCTTCAGAGTGGACTCCATTTACTATTACTGTCTGTGTCCTATTCTCAGCCAATTTTTTACCCAGGCTGTCATCTTGGGACCCACTCCCAGGCTAGCTAACTTGTATATTAATCTTTGTGTGAGACTGTGTCAAATGCCTTGCTAAAGTTCAGGGTAGGCCATGTCCACAGCCCTCCCTGATCTACTACTTTGGTCACCCAGTCAAAGAAATCTATCAGATTTGTCTGGCATGACCTTCCTGCTGTGAATCCATGCTGCCTTGGGTCCCTGCCCTCTGGCCTCTAGATACTGAACAATTCTTCCTTCAGAAGTGATTCCATCATTTTCCCTACCACTGAGGTTAAACTAACAGGTCTATAGTTTCCTGCTTCTGCCTTGCTCACCTTTGTGAAGGGGAATCACATCTGCCCTCCTCCAGTCCTCGGTACCACCCCATCCTCCCATGATTTGTTAAACAGGGTAGTCAGTGGTGTCACTAATTCTACCCTTAGTTCTTTTAGAATCTGGGATGAATCCTATCAGGCCCCATTGCTTTGTCCACTTCAGTTTTAAGAGTTCTTTCAGAACCCTTTCTTCTGTAAATGGGCTGGTATCAACTTCTGTATCCAGAGTGTTTCTACTGTTTGTTTTAGGTACCTCCCTTTGTAAATACTGAGCAAAAATATTTGTTTAGTATCTCTGCCTTTCACAGTCACCTCTTCCCTGCCTCCCCTTTATTAAGCCTCACTATCCTCCCCTTGGTCTTCCTTCGCTTCCCTGATGTACCTATAAAAGGTTTTATCCTCTTCTAACTGAATTGGCTATCTTTTCCTCGGTTTGGGCCTTTGCTGTTCTGACTGCCTTCCCAGCTTCCTTTTGCTTCTACTGATACAGTTCTCTGTCCTGCTCCTTCTGTGATTCCTTGTACTTCCTGAAAGATTTTTTCTTTGAACCTTCACTTCCACTTTCTTTGAGAACCATAGTGGTTTCTTACATCGTTTAGTTTTGTTTATTTGTTCACACAGAAGCTTGTTACCTCTGTGATGGCAGTTTTTATTATTCCCATTGTTCTTCACCCCTCCTTCCTGCCCATTTGCTAGTGCATTCCTTGACACTCGCCCATTTAGCAAAGTCAGCTCCTCCTGAAGTCCAGTACCTTTGCCTTTGTATGGCTTGACTTATTGCTGTGTTTATTGTGAACCATACTGTTCGATGGTCGCTAGTTCCCAGATGGCTACCCACTCTCTACATCTGTGATCCTCTTCATCTCCATTTGAGAGAACCAGGTCTAAGATTGCTCCCTCTCGAGTGGGCTCCAATACTAGTTGTTCAAGGCATGCCCCTGTAGGGCATCTGGAATAACCCCACTCTTCAAGTGGTTGCAACTGCTCTCCAGTTAACATCTGGCATATTCAGATCGCCCATCAGCAATATCTCCCTTTTCTGCCATACTAAGTATACTTTCTATCATTTCCTTGTCCATTTCCTCCCCCTGAGAAGGGGGTCTGTATACAACCCCTGTGCAGATTGTGGTGCCATTGCCGGTCTCCAAATTTACCCACAGTGCTTCTTCTCCTCCCTGTTTTCCCTTTTGTTCTGTTGCTTTGATTCCTTCCCTTGTGTAAATAGCTACTCCTTCTCCTCTTTTACCCTCTCTGTCCCTCCTGTAGATAGTGTATCCTGGTATGTTTTCGTCCCAGTCATGGTTTTGTACAAACCATGTTTCTGTGACTGCCACGATATCCAGATGTTCTTCCTCCATCAAGGCCACTAATTCAGAAAGCTTGTTACTCAGACTATGGGCATTGGTACTCATTGCTTTCCATTTTTTGATGGCTTTACCTTCTGTTGCAGCATCCCCAACTGACCTTTCTACCTTGGTCTTTTTCTCATTTAGTACCCTGTTTTGTAGGGAGAGGCTGGGATTTTCCTGCTGCTTATCAGTGCCTCCCCCCTTGACTAGTTTAAAAGCTTGCCAATGAAGCATTTAAACCGATTGCTCAAAAGACTTTTCCTTCCTGGACAGATGCAGACCATCCTGCCAGTATAGGCTGGTGTCCTCTAGGTGGAACCCAGTCCCCAATGAAGCCAAACCCTGTGCTCCACACCATTTTTTCAACCATTCATTAAACTGCATGGTGCAAAGTACCCTTGTCTCACTCATGCCATTGACAGGCAGCCTCTGAGAAGGATACTGTGTATGCTACTTGTCTTAGGCCCCTCCCCAGTTCTACATAGTCCTTCTGCACTGCTCTAATCTCATGTTGAGCCAAGTCATTTGTCCCTAGGCGGACAATGATGTCCAGCTCAGACTCCCGTGCAGCTGTTCTCATGATCCTGAGGATGCGCTTCCTGTCCCTCCAAGCCATGGCACCAGGCAGGCACCTTACTTCACTTACTTACACTATGATTCATCCTCTGATGAAATCCCCGTGTTGGGGGGTGAAACATAAGGAGTGGTGGCTTCACCACCGCTTTGTTCCTCTTACTTCTCACAATTATGGTGAACATGGTGAATATGCTGCATTAAAATAATTTCAAGCAAGCAAGTCTTCTGTCTCTCTATTGGAGAGTGGGTGCAGCCGTATCACATTTTGGAACTTTTAAGCCAGCTGAGCAGCACCACACTTCCCGGTGCTTACTTAGTTCTAAATATGTGTACCACAGACCGCCATGAGTCAATGCAGCATACGCCAATTTGTCTCTAATTCTGGTACAGTGGGCCAGGTGCATCAAAAGTCTGATGCATGGTGCATGATGCACTGTTCATAAGAAATACAGCGCATGTGGTGGCAGTGTCGTAAGCTGCACCAGAAACCAAGGCACAACAATGTCCAGTGATAGACCAATGCAAGCTGTTGGAGGAAAGCATAAGAGAAAGAAAAACTTCACTGGGGCGGAGACAGATATCCTGGTAGAGGAGGCTGAGGGCCAGGTGGGTACTGTTTGTGTGAATGTCATGCATGTGAATGCAGCTGAACAAGGTACAGGACAAATGGTTGTAGCAGTGCAACAGGCACCAACAGTGTGGGCCACTGTAATATAGCTGTGTTGAATTCATCCATCCGCAGGTCGACCTGCTACTGTCCAGAGGTGTGGACAGGGGGCTGCATGCACAGAGACAGCAGGCATTGGAAGAGGTAGCAACAAAGGTGAATGCCATTGCACAGCACAAGCACAGCATACATGACCTGCAAAAGCAGTGCCATGACTTCAGAAGGAGGTCAAAAGAGAAGGTGGCACACAACTGTCACTGCACCGCTGGCAGGGGTGGAGGACTGAGCCAGCTTAGACCATTGACCAACCAGAAGGAACATGTGGCAACACACCTGAGAACCCACACAATAGTGGGTGACAGGGACCTTGCCATTTTTCCTCTGCAATGTGCAGTGGGTAAGTGCATTGGAGGGACATGTACTATAGCAATTCAGGGAACCATTGCACGTACCTACGTGCCCCAATGTTTGGGACATCTGTGATGTGGCCCATAATGGGCCAGCTTCCCTCATTACATATGTGGATATGAAACTGAACAGTGGGGAATGAATGAATGTACACCACTGGTACAACATACAGTCTCAGGTCTTGCCATAGGAGATGATGTAACATACAGTACACCCCCAGTTAGTGAATGGCTAGGTGGAATAGGAACACCAATGGGGGGGAATGAGAAGGTATGTCTGTGTACCAGAATGCCCAGTCAATGGCACTATTGTCAGGGTCAGTGTGCCATGGGGTATGCATATGTGAGTTGTGGATGACCACGCACAATGACACTGACTTGTGCCCAAAAACAGGGTGCCTGTGGAGGTGACAATGCTGCACAAGAGCTGGGATGGCATGTGATGAATGTAATGAACCATGTTGATGACCCACAGGCTAGACAGCATGGCCAATGCCACCGTACATCATGCAGAGTGACACACACAGCTGCCATGTATTAATGTGGACAGTTGAGCAGACAGAGCCTAACAAGGTGCACAGACATGTGTGTAGCACACATGGATGTGTACCATGCATACAGCTGTGCTGCAGCCATGGAAGGCGGGTTGGTGGTTACTGCATGGGGACGTGAGGGCCATACCATAGCACATCCAGCACTGTTGTGTGCAACATTGGGGCTTGAAGGACTGTACAGAGTTCTGCGACACACATGGCCCATGGATGGCAGCACTGTGCACACAGCGGGCCATTGGATCATGTGGATACAGCACATGGGGTGGCACCACATAGCATGCAGTATGTGATGCACCATGCCACCCTCCTACAGTGGCGGCATCAAGGGGCACCGACTAATGCATTGACTGACTAGAACAGAGACATACAGATAAAGCTATGCAGCACAGCCACTAACCACACACAATGTTATATGTCTCCCCACAGGTACCAGCAGTGGTGCAGCCAGAGAAAAAACACCCGGCACAACCATGGACATACAAGTGCAACACCAGCATGTGGTGGAGGTGGACAATGGCACAGGGGCTCCAGCGGTGCCAGAAGGCCACAATATGTAACAGAGGTGGGCATGGATGCCACTGGTCTCAGTACCCCATCAGACAGCAGGCAGCACAGCACAGATCGCGAATCTACCAATGACCCAGCAGACTGCAACATGGCCTTATCACCCAGTGATGTGGAGGTCTCAGGACATGAAGACAGCATACCGGCTGACACCGAAGTACCTTTGATCAGCCAGGTGGATTCACCACTGTCACTGCCTGAGGGCCCAGAAGTACAACCAGAACTGGATGATGACCTTAGCAGGTACTGCATTGATGTCATGGAGACCCAGGATGCTGTACATCGTGAGGTGGCAGGCATACACATAGCTATAAAGGAGCTCAACACACCCATAGAAACACAACAGTTCCATGTGGAGGCTGACATCCTGTGCCTGCATGATGCCATGGAGACACACCTATGTGACAGAGCAGTACAGCATTTGCAGACCACCAACATACTGCATTGGATCCATGTGTCATCATGGAGGAAGACAGACTCCATGAAGCACCTGGCGGTGGTGTTCGAGGGTGGCATGCAGATATAGAACACACAGGCCAGTGCACTAAACACAATAGCTGGGGCCCTGCAGTCTATCGCCCAGGCCATGTGGCACAACACAGGCCACATGCACTCTGTGCCCAACATATACAGCCCACAGGTGTATGGTGTTGATGGGGCCATGCACCATGAGGAATGCTACCACACAGTGCAACATACAAAGAGAGGCAGTGAACAACATGCACTACCAACCAGAGACCCATACAGTAGCCAAGAACATACAGTATGTCTGCTGTGGGACAGTCTCAATGGGTACCCACATGGGACACCGCTACAGGACCACCAAAAGTCCACCAGCTGTGGGAGGACATGCCGGTACTTGGAACACACAACAGATCTGCCCACACGTGCAAGCCAAAGGGTACACAGCTGCAAGTAGTAGATTGGGGAAACTGCCATGGTGCTGAACACCATCCAGTGGATAATATTCTGCCAGCCACTGGGCCTGCTGCCAAGGACATGGACAACACAGAGGGCACTGCAACACCACTTGCAGCATGTGACTCAAGCGACAGGGCCATACAGTCACAGACAACGCAGCATGACATGTGCGCAAATGACCTGCCTGTAGAGGGACACCAGGACACCAACACAGTAGAACCCACACAAAATGGCTATACTGGTCAGGTGGACATACATTACATGTACAGCACACACAAGACAAATGTGCCACAGCAGGACAAAGGCCAAGGAATTCAGTACAGTACTGACACCACCAGCGCTGATGAACTGAAGTGTGACACAGAAGGGACACAAGGCCCAACAGCTGTACTATCAACCCTAAATGATGCATTAACAGAGTTTTTTTGCAATGAATATAAATATAGATAGAGAGACAGATAGATAGATAGTGCAAAAACTTTGTTAATGCATCAGTTAGGGTTGAAGCGACAAAAGTAGGGAAATGAAACATTAGGATTGAGCCTCTAACATCCCCTATCCAACCCCCATTAGCCCAGCTCACCTCATTACCACACTTCCACCCACCTCCACAGACACAGGCATTGGGGTGTGTCTTGAGTCACTAGGCCTAACTCTCACCCCATTCCATGTGTAAGACATTTGACATGGTACAGTATAGGAAAATGGGGTGAAAGTTAGGCCCAATGATCTAGACACCCCCAATGCCTGTTAGTCTGTGGAGGGTGGTGGGTGGGCTGGTTGGGTTGTTTGGGGAGTGTTAGGGGTTCAACCCTTATGTCTTATTTCCCTGTTTTTGTCACTTCAACCCTAACTGATGCTTTAATAAAGTTTTTTGCAATTTATTTCCTCACTTTTTGAGATAGTATAATAGTTTCTTTATTTTACTGTGGGTTCAGACCCTGTACTCCCATCCCTCCACAGATGCACAAATATATCTAGCTGTGAAAACACAAGGGTCTCTGGCCCCTGCACTTCTACACATTAAGTTATGAGCAGGCATAGTGAAATTGCAACAAATAGCCATAACTGTGCCATCTTATATAATTTTCACCCCAAATGTTCAGTGTAACCTTCTTCTCACCTCACCGCATGTACTCAGTACAGAAAACTTTCAAATCCCTGTCGAAATGTAATTCTGTGCAACTGTAACACTGTTTTGTGCTGCAGGTGCGGAAAACATTTTTGGCAGATTTTGAAAATTTACAGCTGTACTATTCATGAGGTGGTGTGACAAAAATGATAATGTTTAAAATCTGGAGTGAAAATATGAAAAATTGGTGAAGTTAAGAGCATGCGTAGAAACTGCACAATGCACACTCGTAAGGCGGTCATTTTTTTGAATTTTCTCACCAGATTTTCAACTTGGGCTTTTTGGAACCTCCCCTCATGAACAGTGGCACTGTGATATTGTTAATCCATTCTGAAAGTTAATTTCGCACTGCAACTGTGCCATTCTGCTCCACAGGTGTGAAAACACATTTTGGGCAGGATATGAAAAATAACATCTGTACTGTTCATAAGGAGATGTGTAAAAATGGCAATGTTGAAAATCTGTAGAGCACATATTAAAAATTGGTGAAGTTATGAGTGTGCGTAGAAACTGCGCAATGCACACTAGTAACACAGTCATTTTGAGGATTTTTTTCACCAAATTTGCAGCATTGGCTTTTTGGGACCCCACCTCATAAACAGTGGCAGTGTCATTTCATTAGTTGGTCCTGAAAGGTGATTCTGCACAGCAATCACAAAATCACCTTTCTGGACTGAATAACAAAAAGACAGTGCTGGTGTTCACGAGGTGGGGTCACAAGAACCCCATGTTGAAAATTTGGGTCCAAAATTCCTAAAAATGGCTGCAATATCAACATAAGTTGAAAACCCAACTGACTGCTATTATACGGCATTTACCTTGATTCTTCAGTTTGCAGTTCAGCTTTGAAGAGTACAGATGTGTCCCAGTCCTCAGAGGATGACAGCACCTGATCTCCAGAGGTAAGTATAGGGTAAGAGGGACATGGGGAGGTGGGTGTGCAGAGGAAGGGTCTGGATGGGGGAGGGTGGTGGAGGGGACGGCAAGGGACCATTTTCTTTTTTTTTTCAGGTGGAACTAAAAAGACATCAGGGGACAGTTTTGTTTATTTAACAGTTTTTTTTTTTAAAAAAAGCACATTTGGGCACACTGGGGTGGGCTTCCAGTGTGTGCCACATTAGTGGGGAGGACACATGCCAACATGGGGATTGGGCACCCAGATGTTGGCAATGGATGCATACGGACTTGGAGGGGGGACATCTGACACTGGGAGTGGGCATCCCAGTGTCGGAAACAGTGGGATCCCAGTGTGCCACAGTAGTGGGGGGGGTACATGCTGACATGGGGATTGGGCACCTCGATGTCGGCAGACCATAGAGGGCCAGCTTGATGCAGGATTCTGCATTGAAAAATTCAATGCAGAATTGTGCATCGAAAGAAAAGACATCGGGTGACTGTTTTCTTTTTCTCAGCTATAAAAAAAATAAAAAGCAAAATGGGAGGCATCACAACATTTTGTTTTCTCCCTTCGTTAAGTGAGAAAAGAAAATGGCAGCTGACAAAGAGGGATATTTCTTGCAAAGAGGTATTTTGTGAGATTTCAAAATCCCTTTTCACAATCCCTCTTCACCAGCCATTCATGACCAGGAATCCTTGATCAAAACGCTGCACCTATCCCAAAGACTGAACTGAGCATGCTCAGAACCCCAAATTTCAAAATTTGATAACTTTGGAACAGATAAATATGTTTTCACTAAACCAATGCTAGATTGTTCCTTAGGATAACCTCTTTCTACTCTGAATAATTCAGGCCAAAATTCCAAATGGTGTGCACGCAGCATGATGTTGAAAAATGACCCTGACATTTGCCAAAAAAGTGAAAAACATGTTTTTGATTCTTCGCTGCGCAACACACACAATTCCTATCGAAACATAACTTGGCAGATCAAGAGACCTAATACCTGAGACTGTACATTCCAAATTTTGTGCAAATCCATTGAACAGTTGCGAAGTTATTAACGTGCAAATTTTCAGGTTTAACATTAAACTACCTACTCAACCCAACCTGATAAAGGTATCAGATGAACAACAGGATAAACTATTCATTAGCAATAACAGCCTACACAATGAGTGCTGGACTGTACAGTACAGTCACTAATGTGGTCATCACTACCCTGTGTATATGTCCAGGTAATGGAGCAGGGTGTTTATGTCTGTCTGCAGCATGTTAAGATGGCAGGCAATGAGCAAGATGTGTGCCCCCAAGTCTCATGCAAAGGCCTGCAGGGCATGGTGATGTGGGTCACCTCTCTGCAGATCCATGGTGGCAGGACTGCACCCAATCCCCTCTGCAGTCTCACCCTGCTACTCCTCGAGTGCAGGCTCTGCTTGAGTGTCCCCATGACCTGCCTCCAAGATCCCCTGAGCATCCAACTCACGAACATCATTATCCTGCCTGTCTTCCCTGTCCTATGACTGCACAGAGTCCTCCCCTCCATCATGATGTGCTGGACTTCCTGATGGTGGTAGCTGTTGTGGCTTCCCCTGCTGCACCCCATCTGCAGCTGCACTCTCATCCCATGCTCCCTCAGCATGCAGACGTGTTCTCTCTGTGTATGCCCTGCCTCAGTCCGCTTCAATCGGCACATGACACACTGAAGTGCATGCCATTGTACAGTACAGGCTGGTTGTCCTCTCTCCCTGATCCTAATGGCACCTGCAACACAGAAGAGAGCAGGGTGTTACTGTACATACCCTGGAGTGCATTGTATGCTGGTCTGCATGCATGGCCCATCAGATACAATGAGATAACATCAACATGCACATGCTGGTTGTGTGACCTGTAACATATGGTGCAACCCCTCACACTGCATGCATAACCACACCTACAATTGTAGCAGCCTTATGTCCTGTGCTGTAACCCCCCCTCCATCTTTATGTACATGCCAGCGTCATATAACTATAGCATTCACAGGCTCGCTAATGCCCATGCCACTGTATGTGTCATATGTGAGTGTCCATGGTGTATCTGTGGACATGTGGCATGCTTTGTGTATGTCATGTAACCTACCTGATGGTGCTGTGCCCAGGCTCACATCCGGCTGTACACTGGCTTCCCCCTGCTTGCTTTGTGACTCCTGTCAGTCCTCGGCCACCTCAGTTGCATGGGCTCCTGTGGAAAAAGCATGGGGGTAAACAGGATTCTATGGGTGCACAGCTGGTTGCACTGTGTAGTGCTATATATATGTATATATGCAGTATGCACTTGTACATACCTGTCTGCCGGGGCTGGCCCCCAAGCATCTCCATGTCAGCATCCCTCACCATCCTCCTCAGATGCTCCAGTAGCTCTGCCTCCCTCCATGACAGGTCATTCCAGCAATGCTTAAATTGGCAGACTGTTCACCTGATGTCAGACTGTCTATTCAGCTTGTTGCTATAACCCTCCACAACATCTCCCTTTCCCGTGGTGTTGTCCCCCCACTGCCTGGTGGCAGTAACTTTCTTGCCCAATCCCAATGCTCAAGAAGGCTGATGAGCATCACTGTCTCATCATCCGAGAAATTACGGGCCCTGGTCCAGGTGGTATTGATGCATGGCAACAGTATTCACAATCTGTGGCCTTTCCCACACTTTTCTATACAAGTGCTGCACCCACCATGTGTGACATGCTGTGGCCTGCTGTATTGATGCTTCAAGGACCTAGATTGAATGGCATGCACAGGGATGCAGCGCACATACTGTGGTGCAACCTATATCAGTTTTGCCATCAGGCACAGCCTGTGTGTGTTATGCCTTCAAATGGTGCACAGTGTGAGTATATCCTTATAATGGACTTCAGCTATACTCAGTTACAGCTATATGGATGGAGATGTGAATGTGTGGAGGTGCCATGAAACATCAGTGGCTACCAACGCACAACATCGCAGAGCACAGCAACAGTGACTGGGTAACATTATGTAATCCTGGTGGCTATGCCTCTCCCCCATGGTGAATCGTGGGCCACAGTATTAAACAGAATGTTCCATGGTGACTTCTGGGGGTCTAGGTGAATACAACATGAGTAAAAAGGTGCAGTCAATTATTGCACAGACAAAATGGTGACAGCAAAAATGCATGTCAGCAATTCAGCGTGAAGTAATGACTACATATCTGGGAGGGGCAGAACTCAGGGGGAGAAAGTTCTTGTGGTGGTGATTTACTATTACTAACCTCGGAGGCAGAGCAACAGTTGGGAAATGGCGATAACATCCGATGCTGTTTTATCCTGTGTGCTGTTTTTCCTGATGCTATTTTTACCATGCAGTTTTTGAGGTGTGTTTATTGCTGTGCTAAATTGATGGGATACTGGCTTAACAGAGCCCCCAGCCAACATGCTCAACCCCATGATATACATCATTATCCTGTCTGGTGGTTAACGATACCTCGGCGCATACACCACTTATTGGCATACAGAGTCCCTGGTGGCCAGTGTTCTCCCTATCCAGTCACTGGTACAGAGATACCACCTCCCTGGTGTCTAGTACCCCACTCATGATCATAGTCACATTGTTCTGCTGGACACAATCCCAGGTGTCTAGTGCCCCCCATCCCGATCACCTGTATACTGCCTTGTCACTAGTGCCTCGTGTCTAGTGGCCACCCCCCATCAGGTAGTGCCCTACCACCTCAGTCCCCTCTCATCCTGTCCCTCAGCCAGCAGTGGCATAGTCATCCACGGCTTGCTGCTGAATGGGCTGTCAGAGTGCGAGTACTGTATACAGTACCTGCTCATTGATTGACAGCTCATATGGGCAGACATTAAATGTTGCATGTCCTGTATACAGTACATGCTTTATGACAGCCCATTCAGTGGCTGGCTGTGGTGTGGACTGGATGAATGTGCTGGTCACCAGCAGAGGTACAGGATGGGGGTAGTGGGCTAGTGGGGCACTACCTGATGGTGTGTAAGGGGTCCACTAGACACCAGGGAATGAGGGCAAGGTAGTATACATGGGATTGGGATGGGGGGCACAGCACACCAGGGATTGTTGCCAGCAGCACAATGTGTCTAGGATCATTGGGGGAGGGGCACCCTAGATACCAGGGAGGCGGTATCACTGTACCGGGCACTGGATCAGGTGGGGGAGGACCACTAGCCACCAGGAACTCTATATGCCTATATAGGGCATGTGTTCAGAGGGACCGCTAGACACCAGGGAATTAATATGCCTATATCCAGCATGTGCTCAGATGGGGGGATGCTAGCCACCAGGGAATGGTTTCAGGGTAGTATATAGGGATTGGAATTGGGAGGGGCCACTAAACACCAGGGACATAGACTTTGAAACATAGACTTTGACGGCAGATAAGGACCACTAGGCCCATCTAGTCTGCCCATTTCCCTACCTACAGGATAGGCTGCAGATTCTAGTTAACCAACAGCCTACATCTTCCTGCCCCCCACAAGAATTGCCTTATGTCTGTCCCATGCATTCTTGAATTCTCCCACAGTTTTAGACCCCACAACTTCCTCAGGAAGGCTGTTCCATGCATCTACTACCTCTCTGTGAAATAATACTCTCACATTGCCCCTGAACCGCCCTCCTTCTATCTTTAAATTGTGTCCCCTTGTTCTTGCAAGTCTCTTTTCTGAAAGATGCTACCCTCTTGGACTTTGTTGATTCCTTGAGGTACTTGAAAGTTTCTATCATGCCCCCTTCTTTCCTCAAGGGTATACATATTAAGCTCCTTTAGTCTCTCCTCATACGGCTTCTCTTGCAGACCCTGCACCATTTTAGTTGCCCTCCTCTGGACTGCCTCTATCCTGTCTATGTCCTTGGGAGATGGGGTCTCCAGAACTGGACACAGTATTCCAGATGGGGTCTCACCAACTGTCTGTACAGAGGATAACAACTCCTGTTTTCTGCTGCTGATGCCTCTCCTATACATCCCAGTATACCCCCGCCTCCCTACTGCCTTCTCACATTGCTTGCCAACCTTAAGGTCATCTGATATGATTACCCCAAGGTCCCTTTCCTGTTTTGTTGTTGTTACTACCTCCCACCCATTGTATATTCTTCTCCTGGGTTCTTGTTTCCCAGGTGCATTATTTTGCACTTTTTGCATTGAATCCTAGCTGCCATCGCCTGACCATTCCTCCAACCTGCCAAGTCCCTTTTCATCCTTTCCACGCCTCCTTGTGTATCAACCCTGTTGCAGATCTTGTGTCATCTGCAAAAGGCATACTTTTCCTTCCAGTCCCTCTGCAATGTCACTGATGAAGCATTAAAAGGACTGGACAAAAACTGAACCCTCTTGCAGTGCCTGGTAACCGCCTTTTCTTCAGAATGGACTCCATTTACAATTACCTTCTGTGTCCTGTTGTCCAGCCAATGTTTTACCTAGGCTACCACCCTGGGACCCACTCCCAGGCTGGTTAATTTGACTAATAATCTTTGTGTGGGACTGTGTCAAATGCCTTGCTAAAGTCTAGGTAGGCCATGTCCACAGCCCTCCTGGTCTACTACTTTGGTCACCCAGTCAAAGAAATCTATTAGATTCGTCTGACATGACCTTCCCACTGTGAACCCATGCTGCCTTGGATCCTGTGCTCCACTGACCTCTAGGTACTCAATTATTCTTTCCTTCAGAAGTGACTCCATCACTTTCCCTACCACAGAGGTCAGACTGACAGGTCTGTAGTTTTCTGCCTCTGTCTTGGCCCCACTTTTGTGAAGGGGAATCACATCCGCCTTCCTCCAGTCCTCGGGTACCACACCATCCTCCCATGATTTATTAAAAAGAGTAGTCAGTGGTTTCACTAGTTCCTTCCTTAATTCTTTTAGAATTCTGGGGTGAATTCCATCAGGACCCATTGCTTTGTCCACCTTCAGTTTTAGGAGTTCTTGCAGAACCCTTTCTTCTGTGAAAGGACTGGGATCGACCTCTATCAAGAGTGCTTCTGTTAATTGGATTAGGCACTCCCTCCTCTTTTGTGAATACTGAGCAGAAATATTCGTTCAGTATTCCTGCTTTTTCACTGTCCCTCTGCCCACCCACCGCTCATTCTATTCAGCCTCACTATCCTCCCTTTGTCTTTCTACGCCGCTGATGTACCTATAAAAGGTTTTATTCCCCTTCTTAACTGAGTTGGCTATCTTTTCCTCAGTTTGGGCCTTTGCTATTCTGACTTCCTCCCTGCTCTCTCTGCCTTAACTGGTACAGCTCTCTGTCCTGCTCCTTCTGTGTTCCTTATACTCCGGAATGCTATCTTCTTCTTCCTGACTTTCACAGCCACTCTCTTGAGAACCATAGTGGCTTTTTCTTTCGCTTTGATTTGTTTATTTGCTTCACACAAAGGCTTGTTGCCTCTGTGATGGCAGTTTTGATAATTCCCATTGTTGCTCCACACCTCCTTCTAGCCTGTTTGCTAGTGCTTTTCTGAGTCACTGTCCCATCTTGCCAAAGTCAGCCCTCCTAAAGTCCAGTACCCTCACTTTTGTATGGGTTGACTCTGTAGCTGAGTTTAACGTGAACCACACTGTTTGATGGTCACTTGTCCCCAGATGGCAACCCACTTCTAGATCTGAGATCCTCTCACTGCCCCCGTTTGAGAGTACAAGGTCTAAGATTGCTTCCTCTCGAGTGGGTTCCGGAAACTAGCTGTCTAATGCCTGCCACCTGTAGGGCGTCAAGAATGGCCCTGCTCTTGGATGTGGCTGCAGCAAATGTGCTCCAGTTAACATCTGGCATATTCAGGTCTCCCATCAACAGTATCTCACCTTTCTCTGCCATTCTAAGAATGCCTTCCATCATATCCTTGTCCATTCCTTCCCCCTGACATGGGGGTCTGTACACAACCCCTGTGCGGATTGTGGTGCCCTTTCCAGTCTCCAAGGTGACCCACAGTGCCTCCTCTCCTCCCTGTTTACTCTTTTGTTCAGTTGCTTTTATCCCTTCCTTTACATAGAGAGCTACTCCTCCCCCTCTTCTCCCCCTGCCTGTCTCTCCTGTAAGTTATGTACCCTGGTATGTTAACATCCCAGTCATGGTTCTCTGTGTACCATGTTTCTGTGACTGCTACAATATCCAGGCATCCCTCTTCCATTGTCTCTCATAGCACGTTGTGCCTGTGACTGGCATGGTGGTGGGGCTGGTTGGCACTAGACACCCAGGATATGGTTTCATTTTACTGCCAGCGCTACAGTTTCTATGTAACTGGCATGGTGTCAGAAGAGGTAACATGTGAGCTATTGGACAGCCTACACTTCAGATGATATCCCATGCTATTCATGGCATAGATGCTGGGGCAATGATACCAGGTATACATGGCCTGCTTAACACCATTGCATGTGTACCACGTAGGTAGCTACACCTGTTATACGATGGTATGAGGATATCTATACAGTCCATTGCCCACTGTATGTCACCTGACAGTGCATTGCCTCCCTATCCACGCAGGGAGAAGTGCTGGGTGCAGCATTCAAACCCACATTCCTACATATGGGTACATCATCTGAGTTATGGGCACCTCCATTGTGGGCTTCATAGGACTGTGTCACACCTCTCAAGGACGTTATGAGACTCAGCCTTTGCCCTAGTGCTTTACTGCTCCCATGGGGCATGCATACATTCCTAGTATGCACACCGTCTTGCCTTACTGTGTACATATAGGCCGCTTGTCCAGCATTCACCCCTGTACAGCCACACAACACCTGTATGGTCCACTATAGCATTCATCCAGTGCAGGCCACACCCCATAACACACACCATGTTGTATGATGGTTACCACATATGGATATGTCTGCTTGCATTGGGTGTCTCCCTGGTGCCCCACTCCAATGCTTCAGTTGCATGGCATACCATGTGGGGCCATGCTGCAGCTCAGCCAGTGTGCAGCTGTGCAATGTGGGGCCTGTGCGAACTGTGCATTATGGTCTGTGGTCACTGGGATGCTGGCTCCCATTTGTAGCCATTGATGGCAACAATCACCCCTGTGTTCCACAGCACACAGCCATCAGACACACATGCCATGACAGGTATGTCACCATGTACGCATAGCACCATTGTGTCCACATATGGCACATAGGCATGTGTGGACTGCTGCCTGTGGTGTTCAGGGCTGTGAAACACATATGTCCAGAGGAGGGCAACTAAAATGGTGCAGGGTCTACATCAGAAACCATATGAAGAGAGACTGAGAGAGCTTAATATGTATACTCTTGATGAAAGAGGGATGGGGGGACATGATAGAAACTTTTAAGTACCTCAAGGGAATCAACAAAGTCCAGGAGGGTGGCATCCTTCAGAAAAAGAGATGTGTAAGAACAAGGGGGCACAATTTAAAGTTAGAGGGGGGACGGCTAAGGGGTAATGTGAGGAAATTCTTTTTCATGGAGAGACTGGTGGACATACGGAACCGCCTTCCTGGAGAGGTTGTGGGGTCTAAAACAGTGGGGGAATTCAAACATGCATGGGACAGACATAAGGCAATTATAGTGGGGGGTTGCAGGAAGTAGGCTGTTGGTTAACTAGAATCTGCAGCTTATCCAATAGGTTGGGAAATGGGCAGACTGGGTGGGCCAAGTGGTCCTTATCTGCCGTCAAAGTCTATGTTTCTATGTTTCTATGTGTGTGCCACAGCCACTCATGGCCATGCTGTGCCTGTGGTGCCTAATCTGCCAGCCCATACATGTGTATTGCTAGTCCAGTGCAATGCAATGGGGGCACTCTGTGAGTCAATAGTGTTACCTGTCGTCTGGCAGTCATTTCTCCACTGCAGGGAGCTGCGCACAGACTTTGGGAACGCTCTATGTTATGGCACTACCAATGCCTGTGTGTTGCCCCAGGTGGTGACACCTCTGCATCACCCCATCTGAGGCTGGGTCCATGTTATATGTTGTTTGCAGCTGCATGTCTCATGATGGAGTCTGCACTGTGTTGAGGTTGGTTCCATGTCAATACACCGAGGCAATAACAGTGAACATTATATGGGCGACTACATTTGAGCAACCACAATAACAGTGATACCCATCTACAGTGAGGCACACAATAGTGAAGTTCGGCAATGCACTAGTACAGGTGTAGCCAATTACTCAGGTATGCCCTTTCCCATTCATGACATGTGGGGGGGCTGTGCCCCCTGCCCCCTTTATTTCTATTATTCTTACACCACATCACTCATTGATTTTGGGGGCGCCTAGCATAATCAAAGTAGCCCATATCACCCATCACCCAATCGTCATTTAGTAGGGGTCACTGTTATAGCCATCACTCATATTGAGTAACCCAAATTTAATCGCTGTAATATATTCGCTGTCATTATGTGTTACAGTTGAGGTTGACCTGGGCATCCACATTGTCACTGTGATTTACACAGGTTGTTACCGCTGCAACCCATATTCAGGGTCACTGTTTGGATCTGGTGTTCACCCTGGGGATGGAGGTCACTGACTTGGTGGTGGAACCAGTTGGATGGTTGGACCACCACTCTATAAGGTTCAATTTCACGGCCCCCCCATGAGACCACCCTCTTTGGAGATGGCCCGGTACCGCCCTTTGAAGGGAGTAACCCCTGAGGGTTTGTTGGCGGTACTGGACCTATCGAGTTGGCCCGTGGAGTGTGTGGATCCAGATGTCCTAGTAGTGCACTATAATAATATGGTGCTGAGGGCCCTGGATTCCATAGCGCCTGTCCAAGTTCGCTCCCTCTCCCTCCACCCTTGGTCCCCTTGGTTTGATGGGGCACTGAGAGAGTTGAGGAGAGTAGGGCAAAGGTTGGAATGCTGTTGGTGGAAATCCGGCCTGGAAGGGGACAGACTTAGATTGATCACCCATTATTCGGACTATCAATCAGAAATCTCCCATAAGAAGGCAGAGTTCCTGTCCAGAGAGATAGCTGCATCAAAGAATCGACCAGCTTAGCTCTTCTGGACCATGGACAGGCTGTGCAATCCAGCTTGCCTGCGGGGTCGGAGAGCTTTTTCACAAATAAAGTGTGACGAGTTTGCTCGGTTCTTTGATGATAAAGTGTCTTCGATCAGGTCGGTGATCCGCAAAACGCATTCAAATGAGCAATGGCAGTGATCGATGCGAGGCCACAGGCTCTTGGTCTGCCTGGACAGATTTTGACCAGCCAGCGATCATGGATATCATGAATATTGTTCAGGGCCTGCGGCTGACTTGCTGTAGTTTGGACCCTGGTCCTATGCACCTCCTTGTGGGGTGCATGGATGCGATTGGACCAGTCCTTGCTGAGATAGTCTGGTGTTTGTTGGGCCAGGGGGTGTTCCCAGAGTCTCTGAAGGAGGCTATTGTGACACCCCTTTTAAAGAAATCTTCCCTTGACCCAGACTGTCTTGCAAACTACAGACCGATCTCTAACCTGTCCTTTTTGGGCAAGGTTATTGAGAAAGTAGTCGCGTTGCAGCTCAAGGACTTTCTTACCACGCATGAAGTCTATGATCCTCTCCAGTCCGGTTTCATGAAGAGGCATAGTACCGAGACGGCGTTGGTTCAAGTACTGAATGATCTCCTAATAGTGAGAGACCGGAGGAGTCATTTGATCTTGGTCCTCCTTGATCTCTCTGTAGCATTTGACACCGTGGACCATGGGATGTTGCTGGAACACCTGTGGCTTCTCTATGGACTGTCAGGGACAGTCCTCAAATGGTTCCATTCTTTCCTCACAGGCAGAACTCAGAAGGTAGTGTCAGGAATTTTTCCTCGGCTCCCTTTGCACTGCCTTGTGGGGTGCCGCAGGGTTTCTATGCTTTCTCCCATGTTGTTCACAGTGTATATGCTGCCGTTGGGAGACATTATAAGGCATTATGGCTGAGTTTTCACTGCTATGCAGATGATACTCAGCTCTATATGTCCTTTGTACCTGAACAAAATGATGCAATCTCGGTCTTTAACAACTGCCTTGCTGAGATTCAGGACTGGATGAGTACTAACTGGTTGAGACTGAACCCGGACAAGACTGAAGTGCTGGTGGTGGACCCAGGTCAGCAGTAGAGAAGTTGACTCCTGCTCTTCTGGCCTTGTGTTAGGGGTAACTAGTTGAGACCTTTCTGAACAGGTGCGGAATCTGGGCGTAGTGCTTGACAGTGAGCTGACGCTTAAAACACAGGTGTCAGCTGTTGTCAAGTCCTCTTTTTACCAGCTGAGGAACATAGCCCAGATAAAACACCTTGTTCCGCATGATGACCTTCCTGTATTGGTTGACGCCTTTGTGTCCTCGCGTCTTGACTACTGCAATGCTCTATATCTAGGGTTACCGGGGGTGGATCTCCTTCGCCTGCAGCTGGTGCAGAATGCTGCAGCCAGGTTGTTGACCAGGTTATCAAGAACTTGCCATGTCACACCTGTGCTGCACGAATTGCACTGGCTGCCGGTATGATGGAGGATCACCTTCAAGGTCGCGTTGCTGACCTATAAGACCCTACACGGACAGGGACCAGGTTACTTGCAAGATCTCCTTCAGTCCTACCGCCACTCTGCCCACTCCGTTCCACCGATGAGGGATTGCTAGAGGTTCCCAGGGTTCATCTTCAGTCATCTGGGGCCAGAGCATTCTCCTTTGTGGCCCCATCTCTGTGGAACTCTCTACTTTGTTGGATTAGACAGTGCTTGTCCACTGAATCTTTTAAAGCTTCTCTGAAATCTTATTTATTTGATCTAGCTTTTGGAGATAATACTTAGTTTATTCAGCTGCCTTTTTAATGTTTGACATATGTATCTATTATTGGATGTCTGTTTTCATATTTATTATGTATCTGTGCTTTGGTTTTGTGAAAAGCGCATTATAAATAAATGTTTATTTGATTTTGATTTGTGATGCGGTGGACACAGTACCATTGCTGGGCATGCGTAGATGTCACTCCATTGCCAATATGGGCATGCATTGGTATGTGGGGAGGTGTGGGCCAGTCATTGCCCTCCAGTCCACTTCCCAGAGTTCTGTGTGTGCCATAAACCACATAGGTTGTACTACACATTATTGTGGCTGTGTTGTCAGGCAATGTGGTTGAAAAATGAGGTTGGCTCAGATGCACTGTCCCGTGACCGTAGCACATGTTCATGCATTCCCCCTCATGGCTCTGTTGGGTTGCTGTTGCTCCTCTCCTCCAGCCCCGTCATCGCCTGGCACCTGCTCCTGTTCAGGCATGATGATCCTGTCATCTATTTCCATGTTGTGCAGTATGAGCACACTAGGAACAGCTTGCATGCAATTTCCAGTCTGTATGTAAGGGCACCACCCGAGCTGCTGAGACACCTGAATCGCATCTTTAGTAGTTAAATGTCCATTCTGCGCAGACCATGTTGTGGCATGTTTATTATTGTAACACATCTGTGCCCCAGTAACAGGGTATCTAACTGGTGTCATAAGTCAGGGTTGCTGGCGTTATCCCCTCTCACCTGTGACATGAAAGACATGTATGTTAATGCCATCCGCACAGTCTACAACTTTCACCATGGTTCTACTTTGCTGGCTACATGGCTGGGGTGTGGCACACATTTGGATGGCTATACCACCTATCCATTCACATGTCCATGTTCTGTCCCCCATGGCCCCACCCACAGGTATGCACACATGCTGCCACAAAACATATATCACGTGCTGTGCCATGTCACTGGCTGACACACCATGTGCATCATCCACAGTGCACTGTGGCTGCCCTTCCTGGTAGTGTCAGTGATATGTGTTCACTGTGGTAATATGCCCTCCCTCCTCATGACCCATCTGTTGGCCCATACATGGCATGACCTGTGTGCCTGGTGTGACCTATGTGTGTGCTCCCGCCATTGCAGCAGTGCAGGGTATCAACATCCATTTGTACATGTCCATGGCCTCCCTGTAAGCCATCCATCCTGTAGTGTTCCATTCTCAAATGCCTGGCAGAAATCACTGTTTCTATAGATATATGACTCATGGCATGAACCAGCATACCAAGCACTTACATCTAGGATCTGACTCTCACTGTCACACACCACCTGACAATTCATGCAGTGGTAACTCTTTGTGTTAATGTACACCTCAGCTTCAGTAACTGGTGCCCCCATTGCAATATAGGTACATGCAATTGCATCCAGCACATGGGGAAGCCAGTAATGTTGTAGAAACTCTGTTTCACAGCTTGCTGATGCTGTGTGTCTCTGGGGAACTGGATGTATCAGTGTGCCCTGTGTACCAGGACATCCACAAATTTCATCAGGCATGTTGAAACTGAGGGCTGGGATATGCCCACAGTATCTCCACTTGGGGTCTGGAATCCACCACAGGCTAGGACACAGAGTGCTGCACCTACCTTCACATTTATAGGTAGCACACACCCTCTCCTTGTTCAGCTCTGCTTCATCATCGAGTTCCTGACACAGCTCATCAATTGTAGCCTTGCACAGGCAGTATCAGGCAATACATTGTTCCTCAGTCAGGTAACGGTAGGATGTGCACCTGCGACAATCCCTCATCGCATGACTCTGGCATCTGGGTTGTGGCTGCCTGGCATGCCATGTACAGCTCCACCTTGTTGTTTGGCACATCTTCGACACTGTAACATGGCCAGCCTGATGGGCAGTATAGCCACAGCCTCTGACATTTGTATTCTCCCTGCTCTGTTGCTTCTGCTGCTGCAGTGCAGCCTCTGTGGGAATTCATCTCAGCCTGCCTGATGTGCACCTCCAGTTTATGCTCTATGTGTCCTTAGACCTACTGGGGCTGGTCTAGCAGGTGTTTGACATTTTCAGTACATTCCAGCTTAGAGAATCCCAGATAAGGGGATGTTGTGGTTTATCTGTGGTGCAGCATCTCTCAGCCCTTTTCTTGGCACATGGGTGGCAGAGGCACACGTTGGTGCATGCAGCCAGCGATTGATGCAGGTTGCATTTGAGAATCACTCTTGGTGTAAGGTGCTATGCAAGCCACTCTTTGCCCCAGTCTTTTTCACACAAGCCACTTTCGGCAATCTATGTCATTTGACAATCGGGCCCAATGTGTTTAGCTTCTAGTGAAAATTCATGTGGAAACATTAAAATATCTGAATTCCACCAAATGCTCTGGCAACAGTATTTTTCTATTATAACTGAGTAAATACATAAGGATTATAATTACCCTGAGGCACTGAAAATATGTCAAATATTTAAGAGGAATTAAAAAAAATGCATTTTCAGTAAGGAAGCAAAACATCATGGCCTCAGCAAAACTGAGGAACCTTTCCAAAAGGGAGAGCAGCATGGACTTCAGTATATTTCAACTTGTACATAAAGCAGTGTATCTCCAATATAAAGGGTGTAATAGAAATCTGCACATGTTTTTCCCCAGTGGACATGGAAACAGTTTTAATTTCAAAGTGCAGATAAAACATTTACATAAATATACAGTAAGCAGAATCCTGTTGGCTTTAATTTGCAGTAAAGACCACAACATTCAGGAAACAACCTACATTACACATTCACAGTCTTGTTTAAATTCTGTCATTGAAGGGAAAGTTGAACTTGTGGAAAGACATTCCGCAACAACTGGACTTAGTATTTTTGGCCCCAAAAATCTGTATTTAACTGTCTTAAATTGCAGGTCTACTAGATTTTGAGCTGTACTTTCCAAGATGCTACTGATGCAGTGCACAGAGCCTGATTGCTATCAGGCCAGTTTTCATTAAAATGCATGGCAAAGGACTTTGTGATGTTTTGGTAATGGGATTTTGTTTCTTTGCACACTAGAAGGCATTTTGGGATAAGAGAAACCTGTACAATGTGGATGATCTTTACCTGAGCACAGAAGGGATGGAGGTGCCGGAACATAGCTAGATAGAATGGTGGGGGATGCTTTACACTTGGACAAGGTTGGGAGGGGCAGCGTAGGTGTTGGAGAACACCATTGTCCAGCCAAGGGCAGGGAGATAAAAAGGTCAGCTGTACAAGGCCCAAATCAAGAACAGAGAAAAACAAGGATCTTCACAGCATTATAACACTGCAACAAGAGGAGTGATCTGGAGGTAAACATCTGGAGGCAAGCTATTATGTAGGAAGACACATAGAGACATGTTGGAACATGGGAATAAGATGGGATGCATGTGTGTTGTGATACTGTCTCTTCTGGACTGTCAGAAAGGGTCAGAGGGAGGTGGAAGGCTTGCTCTCTATGTCCAGGAAAGGACTGAAGCAATCAAAAATGAATGAGTGAGAAGGGATGACAGCCAACAAGAAAGCCAGTTACTGTAGTAAGGATCCACAGGAGATAAAAAGCCAATTGTCAGAGTATGACACAGACTTCCATGTAGTACAGAATAGAAGGGTTTGGAATCGATTAATTGAACTGAAAGGGCAACAGCTATGGGGTCCACAGCTTTCATAGGATTTGTCAACCTACCTGGCATTGACTGGGAGGTGCAAAGTGCCGAAGAGAAGCAAGTAGAAATCATTGTGGCATTTTCAATGACTTGGTAAAGGCCTTCAGTATTGCAGCCCTCCATCTCCAGCTGAACAAGTTGGAGGGGGAAATACAGTGAGATCAAGCAGTTAGCTGGTTCCACTCTTAGCTTTTCAACTTGTTCTGCTAACAGTCCATTCAAGTTGGAAATGCCCCTTCCTCTGATCTGGAGTCCTCCAGGGTGCCATTTTTAGCCACATTTCACTCTGCCTTTCTAAGTGACCTCCTCTCCCTCTGTGTCACATCACATGCCTATCTGTATGTGGATGACATGATTCTTTTTGTCTCTCAGCCATTGGTCCCTGATCTACAGTCTTCTCTTTAATGGACTATGGCAACATCCATTACAGGTTCCTCTCAAACAGCTTTCTATCAATGCTAAAAAGACAGTCTCTATGACATTTGGTGCTAAGAGGGACTATTGATACTCATACTTACCCTCACATTCAGTAACCATGATGACACCCTTCCCCATGAAATTCAAGATCTTGAGGCTATCTTGGCAGAGGTAGACCTAGATATAAGGCCATCACTAAGTCATGATGAACAGAAAAGCAAGACTGGGACATGGCTATACCAGGATACAAGCAGTTGAGAAAGGATGGTTGGAGGAAAGGTGTGTGTTGGGGGGGGGGTTGTGTTATATGTTAGGGAAGATATCAAGGCACCCCAAATGTAAGAGTGTAAAGATGGGCTGGGGGGATTGTGGGTCACCCCGGAGACAGCAGCCAGAGCCTTCATTCACTCACTGGGGTGATTTACAGACCTCCAGCACAGAGAGAGGCTCTAGACATGGAAACGGGGGAAGCCATTAGCAAGATGGAAGTTAAGGCGGAGGTACTGCTGATGGGGGACTTCAGACTATCAGATATTAACTGGGGCTTCCCAGCTGCAGCCTCAGGTAGAAAGCAGAGTCATTCTGGATTCCCTGCAGTGTTTTTTTTCTAGGTCAACTAGTCAAGGAACCCACTTTTGATTGAGTAATACTGGACCTGGTACTTATGAACAGGGACAGTGTTGTGGACATCAGGGTGTGATGCCAGTAATCACTGGACAGTGTGGTTTAACATTAGGATGGAAGTGGAGGCAAACCACACAAGGATGAGGGTCCTGGACTTCAGGAGGGCAGATTTAAAAACAAAATGGTGAATGACTCAGAAACACTCTGGGGGGGATTACCCTGATTTAGTGGAGAGACAGTGGGCCACATTAAGGAATATAATTGTGAAGGCAACAAACCACTTCACAGAAGACATGAGCAAAAGCAGGAGGAAAAAGAGACCAATATGGTTCTCAAAGATGAAAAAAGAAAGACAAGCGGAGGAATTGCAAGGCTGAGAATTGCAGAGGGAGACTGTGCAGAGGATGATCAGGAAAAAGCTGATATCCTAAACAAAATACCTCTGTCTTCCCAGTGGAAGGGGAAGGGGAAGAGGATGGGCCACATATTGGTTACAGAGCCACTGGAGGGAGGGACGCAGACGCAAGTCCAGTCAAAGAGGAAAGAGTCCTGAAGTGACTTATGAATCAGAGAGTGGACAAGACTATAGTGCCAGATGGGTTACATCCAAGGGTATGGAAGGAATGCAGGGAGGTACTGCTTGCACCTCTGACAGCCCAATTCAATAACTCACTAGCTACAGGGTTGGTTCTAGAGAACTGAAGAATGGCAGATATAGTCCCACTCTATAAGAGCAGCAGCAGGCAAAAGACTGGCAACTACAGGCCACTTAGTTTAACATCAGTACTTAAGAAAGTAAAGTCTCTTCTGAAGGAAAGACCGGTAGATTACCTTCCATCCAGAGGGTTTAAGGACCCAAGGCAGCACAGATTCATGGGAGGGAGAACATGTCAGACAAACCTGATAAATTTCTTTGACTGGGTGACCAGAGAAATAGATCGGGGGGAGTGATACTTAAACTTCATCAAGGCCTTCAACACCACTTCACAGGAGATTCATAAACAAACTTTGAAGCATGGAGGTAGGAACCAAGGTAGTACACTGGGTACATAATTGGCTGATGGATAGGCAACAGAGGGTGGTGGTTACTGGCACTCAATTGGAGATGGGAGAGTGACCAGTGATATTTCTCAGGGCTCACTACCACATCCAGCCCTCTTTAAAGTCTTTATAATTGACACTGCAGAAGAAATGGAAGGGAAGGTGTGCCCTTTTGCAGAAGACGTCAAGATCTGTAATATAGTAAAGTCTCAGAAGGGTTAGAGAGAATGAACAGAGATCTTAAAAAAGCTCATGTAATGGTCAAGGATATGGCAGCTGGGTTTCAATGCATAAAAGTTTAAAATTATACAACTTGGGCACAGAAACCCAGAGGCAGAGTTTAGATTCAGGGGAGGTTTTAGCAGTCTCTAAACAGGAAAGGAACCTAGAGGTAATCATAACAGTTGACCTTAAGGAGCAAGGTAATGCAGCAAAGGAGTGGAGAAAGCCAGTGGGATGCTGGAGTGTATAGGGAGGGTATCACCAAAAGAAAGAGGGTGGCGGTGTTGCCACTGTATCAGTCATTGGTGAGACACCACCTGGAGTACTGTGTCAAGTTCTGGAGACCACACCTCAGAAAGGACATAGACACAGTAGAGACCATACAAAGAAGGGCAACAAAAATGGTGCATGGAGCTGCACCAAAGGTCCTGTGAGGAGAGACTGAGGGATTTAAGCATGTACACCCTGGAAGAGAGGAGGGTGAGAGGAGACATTACAGAGATCTTCTAATATCTCACGCTGGTGAATAAGATAAAAGAAGGAGGCATTTTTCAGAAAAGAAGGTGTACAAGAACTATGGAGCATCCAATGAAGCTGGAAGGGGAACATTTGGGAGGGATGTGAGGAAGTAGTTCTTCACTAAGAAGGTGTTGGATGTCTGAAATAATCTTCCAGCAGGGGTGGTGGGGGTAAAAACAGTGGTGGGCTTCAAGCATATATGGGATATGTATAAAGTAAAACTGGTATCAAAGTTGGGGGTCTCAAGCATGCAAGGGATAGGCACAAAGGAAACTTGGTAGGAAAGTGGGGGGGTTTAGACTAGATGGGCCAAGTAGACCTTATTTGATAACAAATTCTATATGTTTCTATGAAGTGGTACTCAGTTTCAAGTACCTTGTCGAATGACTCAATCAAAACCTCAATTTCTCTACCTGTATCAATAGAAAATGTTTGCCCAAGGCTTCGTATGCTGGACCACAACAAACACTACCTGCCACACCTGTTCTGCATTGAGATTATCATTAAGGTGAGCCTACTGGTGTTTGACTCTGCTGACATGGTTTAAGATGCTGCTCCTAAATCCCTCCTCATAAGCTTGGACTCTGTTCCACTCTGTCATTTCACACAAAATGGTCATCTATTGAAGCTTATCACCTCACTCACAGCTCATGCTTCATAGCCAAATACTGGATTTTCTCTTCTCCAGTCCTCTCAGCCCTTCTTCCCCCTCTATCCCATCTTCCTACTCCATCCATTTTTCAGACACTAACTCTTTCCTTATCCCATGCTGCAAATCCTCTGCTGGTCTATCTGTCTTTTATTCCCCCTTCTACTGTTCCACAGTGGAATAACTTTCCTTCCATGATCTGTCTCTCATCCTTATTCCATCAAAAACTAATGTTGCCATCTCACTCCCTAAAACCCTGCACCTTTGTCTACCCTTGCTAACTGCCCTCTCCGGCAAGAGTGCAAGTACGTACCTATAGGTTGGAAGGCCTTTTTCCTTTAGTTCCCTGTATCAGTTTTTTTTTTATTTATATTTTATTTATTTTGGAATAGTAGGTTGCCCAACACTTCAACAGTAAGGTATTAGCAGTATTACAAGTAAATGCATCCACTGTCATTAGCACATCATCACACCAGGAGGTGCCACTACTTCACCCAAATGTTACAAAACTGGGGGAGCTAAAGTGAAATTCAGCTAAATATGTAGCTTAAAGTCCACTTCTACAGAAATTGCTCAGAACCAAACAGAATTTTAATAAACATAATGTTCAAATAGCCATCTTCTTCAGACATTAATGGGTCTTGTAGCCCCAACAACAGCCCCTATGCACTATGGTGCTGAGTGGCTATGCATCGCATATCTGTGGCACATAGCCACTCAGCACCAATTGTGCTCCCCACAAGGCCAGCCATGGTATTCATCTATGGGGTGCACAGCCTCCTCACCCAGACCAAGAGGAGGGCAACGCAGTCAGGGCAAGCAGGGGGCATGCTGGGGGGCATGCCTGCACTCTACAACATTCACATAGTAGCGGAGCACTGGGCAAGGGGTGGTGCACAGTATGCAGTGGGAACCCCTGCCATAAGGTCTGCATGCCCTGTAGGATGCCACCTGCCCAGTCACTGAATGTCAGGCAGTGCATGCCTTCCCCCACACCATACTACCACAGACTATGGACAATGACTGGTGGTCTGGGGGTGGCTGGCTGGGCACCAGCCCTCTTCTTGGCTGCCACGTGCATCATGGTGGTAGCCATTTCTCTGCACCTGCGGGTGCAAGGTATCCACCGGGTGGACCAGGTGGAGCATCCCATTGGATGCCTTTCTGGTCCACGTATCTGTTCTCAGTGCTCCTGCGTGCCAGGGGGAAGGAACCATGGACAGGTGCGCATCTGTACTGCATACACCTGGATGCACACCAGTTCACAGGCATGGCCCTTCACAGGCAGAATACGTGCCTCTGGCATGTACTTCCCACCCCTATGTGCATAGGGCCTCATGTTTGAATTTAATGTCATATAAGCTGGCACTTCAAGGACACAGCATTTATTCAGATAAATTATTAAAAATAATTATAAATGCATTGAACATGGAACTGTTGAAAACAGTACAAATAAAAGAAATTAACAGCATAAGTTGATTTAGAGCAACCTTGTCACAGCAAAATGCTATATGGATAGAGCTGCATAACATTTTAAGTATTATCAAGCAGTTATCAACACAAATGCTCCCCCTCCCTCCAAGCCATTGCCTCCTGTCTAAACCACAAGGTAGAGCTGCAAGTCAGTGCCTCATAATGATACACTCATCAAAGGTAGAGAAATATGTCTCGCCACATGTGGCCACCATAAAATGTTGTAGCTTTCTTCATGCAGGACCCTACAGGCCCTGTGTCAAGAAAGGAGATCACATCTGATGCTGTTTCTTTGGGAAAGGGTGGCATTAGTGTTGACAACTCCAAAGAAGATCTCACCACTGACTTGCCAAGACTCTGGAAAACCAAAACCCTAATGAGTGAGGGTGGGGAATTAGGATTGGAAACGCTAACACCACATTTCCCTACTTTTGCGGCATTAACTTGAAACCTAACTGGTGCATTAACACATTTATGTTAAAAGTGATTGTGTGAGGTTTTGCATATGCCTTTTTCACTTAATATGCCAAATGCCAGCCATGCTTCAGATGATGAAGCTGCAATTTTTGTAAAAAAATCTGTCATAGTCATTTTACTGTTATGTTTTATCAGCGCTTTGTGTCTGCCTTCCAGTTTCTCTGTGTGACCACACCCCCAGAATGATGTCATACCAAGGAGCTGTCAATGTTTTACAAACAGCAACAAGGCATTCTGGGTAATTTATAATGCTGACTTAAATGTACCTTACTTAGAAATACAGTCTTAAATGTTGGTAGTGGTGAGCTTCTAATATGTAAATGTACATAGCAATGCATTGTGGGGACAATAAGAAGTTGATTTCCAAGTTCCTTACTGTGAGGTGCAGTCTCGTATTTCTATCGTGGCATCAACAATATGCGCTCTTGTATGTTTATTTTCAAAACAAGGCATTGTGCAAACAGTATTTAGCTACAAGACTTCTATACTGAGAGATTTAGTCTCCTATTTCTGCAGTGAGCACAGAAATATAATAGTCTGTATACTAATTTAAATAGTGAGGCATTGTGTGCACAATAAATAGCTGATTTTGCCATCTACAACTGAAAAATGACAGTGTCCCTTTAATTACTTAGTATCCCTGGTATGGTGTCACAGTTGGGGGTTGCAGCACTGAGAACGAAGGGTCAGATTATGCAAATGAAGCAGAGAACAGAAATAAAAGCATTTTTTTATTTCATGGAATACAGCATTTTTTGGCTGTTTGAATGGTAGGAGACTGATTCACAACTCCTACGGGTTACTGGTTACTGTTTACTGTTCCCATTTGTTATGGCAAACATCACACAATCACTTTAAAGAATTTCCTTTCATACAGGTACCTTCAGGGTGTGTGTGAACAGATCTAGACATGCAAGGCCCTTTAAGGTCAGCACCAAGGGAAGACTCTCTCTGTCTATGGAAGTGAAGTGACAGATGTCAAAAATTCATGGGCCTGTCTGGTGGCCTGTGGAAGCCAGGGACCTCTGGTCCCTGTGCTTCCATGTGGCTGCAGATAAAGCTGCACAGGTCAAAAAGTCCCTCTGTCAGCCAATGCACAGGGGCCTCTGCCACTCACAGATACAGAGGTGTAAGGCCCTATGCCAAGAGAAGAGTTGTCATCACTATATGGTACCTGGACCCATGCGACAACCCTGCAGCTTTCATTATCTGGCTGTGGTAGTGTCACATAACAGTGCCACCCCCCCCACCCTAACCATATGTAGCTGGGTCACTGAACTCACCCCCAAACTCAGCTCACTGGCAGACGATCACAAGCATACCCACTGGGGTGAAGACTGGTATTACACAGAAAGTTTATTGATAATGGAGATTGCCACTAAAAGGCAAGCCAGGTTGTCCAGTGATCCCCCACCAGGAAGATGTGCATAGGTGGGGGAGGGGGTTGGGGAAGGGGGAGAGGAATAGAGGGGGAGGGGCCTAATGACATCGCCCAGGCAGGAAAGGGTAAAATGACAAGGGCAAGCCAGAACCCCAGGGATTGGCTGGGGGCAGAGCTCAAAGGGGGTCCTGACCAGTGGCCTAATAGGAGTATATTAGTCCAGGTCTTAGGCAGGACAACCTCTTTTGCTGGGAATTTTTCTTCTGAGAACTCAGCACATCGTTGGCAAGTTAGCAGGTAAGACAGGCCTAGTAAGCCATGTGGTGCATTTGTGGCTAGTACTGTGGTTTGATTGCTTATCTCATTGTGTAGAATATGTGCAGGTAGAAACGAAGTAAAGGAAGGAGTTTTCACTGTTAGATGAATAATATTGCAAATGTATATGGAGTTTTGGAATAGGAGCTTGTTTTTGTGGCACTAACTCGCCTATTTAAGAATTGGGAGCAAGCGGAGCTAGGTCTGACAGGTCAGGTTGGCCATCCACTGTGGCTGGTTTGGTGTGGTGAAAGATGGTTAAAGGAAGGGACAGTGTGAGCAAGGGGTAGGCTCTACCCCAAGAAGGCAGGGCTCGAAATTGGTTGTTTAAAAAAAACAAAAAAAGCATGGGGCAGGTTTTGTGGATCCTCGCATGCATGGCGTTTGGATAAGAGAGGAGGTTGCAAAAAGGAAAAAAAAGGGAAGCTACCAAGAATCAGGTTTGCTCAACTGTTGAAGGGCTTAATCGTTTGAGAGCATTGTGGAAAAAGAACGTTGGAAGAACGCTGAAATCAGGACAGGGATGGCAATTTGATTGAGTACTGGATGGCAGTGTGTTACCTCATCGCAGCATGGTGCATCATGAGAATGTGAAGCACACCTCCCACTTTTGTTTGAAAAAGAGCATTTTTTTGTTTGCAGTTTTCTGTTTTTGCCCAAGCAGATGGGAGGGTGAACATGGGAGATTAGTGGTTTCCACATTATGGTGAATGCCGTAAGATGGAACAGCATGGGGGGCCAGGTGGTGAATGCCCTGTCGTCCGATGTCTTCGCAAGGAGGCAGGGCAAAAGTGAAAGAAAGATTGAAAATGGGGTGGCGAACAAGGGGGTTGTGGAACCCACACCCATTTTTCTGGGTACAAGTGTGGTCCTGTGGTTTTCTTTTTGAGGATCGGGTGGAGGTGTGGGCAACAGACAGATGGCAAGGAGGCCCAGATTTGATCTGGCACTATCCTCACATCTGAAAGGGGAAGCAGGCGCCACCTCACAAAGGAGGCAGAAGCTTGCAGTTTCTTTGTGAACGTGGTTGCAACAAGGAACAAGCTGGGGCGGTGGACAGAAGGGGAGCAAAAGGGATGCCTGGTTATTGTTTGGTGATGTGGGGAGATGCAGGGGGAAGGGGTATCGGGTGGGTGGCAGAAAGATAATAAACGTTCCCCCCAGGAGGGTGCAGGTTTTGGCACAAGGGGGGAGTGAGGAGGCCAGGAGACCACGTGGCCCGGCGTGGCCTGGGGGGTAGCGTTTCTTGTACTGTGTGTCCAGCTTTGCAATGAGGGGAAAGATTTTTCTTTCATTAAGCCTACCAAATGGATGGAGGCTTTGGGCCTGCTCAGCAGGAGTAGTGGAGCGAGTGGTTGGATCAAGGGACACAGGGGACACAGCACCCATGTTTTTGGGTGATTGGGGGCAATTGCGCTATAGCTAAAAAAAAAAAAAGCATAATGGGAGGCGGGGGGCCCGGAGCAGGAAATGTAAATGAAGGATGGAAGGGGTCCAAGGTCCACCAGCTACCTCCAGGTTTGTGGTGGGGGGAGTTCCATTTTTTGTCAGGAGCAGGGGAACATTAGAGTGCGGAATGTGCACTGAGAAATCTGGGCAGGCCCAGACATAGAGGGCTGGGCGCAGGTGTAATGAAGGCCCCAGAGCAGGGAAGGGCCGTGGTTGCGAAAGTGGCTGGATGATCCACTGGGGCCACTGGCATTTAGGCATGGGGGAGCATGGTACCACAGCCAGGGTGGAGCTGGCAGTGTGGTCTAGTGGAGGGAGTGTATGCTTCCAGTGGGGGGGAGCCTCAAATGACTCGGGTACAACCTGGGCAGGAGCCATGTTTATGGTCCGGCAGGTGTTTTTTTTCCTTTTTTTTTCCCTTTGGTTCTCTTTCTCTCTGGGCCATCTCCACAGGAGGAGAGGGGACTATGGAGTGCAATGAGGTGGCAGGCAGGACCAGGTGACCAGTGCAGTCCTCAGGGGGACCTGGGAGTGGGACTCAAAAAAAAGGTGGGGCAGTCCTGTCAAAGTGAGTATACATGGCTGAATAAGGTCCCCCCCACACACAGTGACATAAGAAGCAACATGGCACCTAAGCAAGCCCAACTGTCCAGCGAAAAATTGATGCAAGAGGCGTCTAAACTGATGGGGCAGATGTCGGAGCTGGTGGTGGTGGCAAAGCAAAGGGAGGCAGAAGAGGAGGCCCTGAGAAAATGGAAGGAGTGAGAAGAGTGCCCAGGCAGGGGAACAGGGGGCAAGAGACACAGACGGGAGGCGCCACAGCCTGCACCGAACCCGGCACCTCTGCCTACACTAGAGCCAGATGATGGGAGCCTGGATGGTGGTAAGAATGGCAGGGATCTCTCAGATGAAAATGGGCTGAAAGAGTATTTGGAGGGGCTTCTGGGGGACATGGGTGATGGAGGGATAGAAAAAATGGAACATGCAGGCCTTAAAAATCAAAGGGGCAGAGGTGGAAAAGGGAGGTGGCTAAGGGGGCAACAAAAAAATTGTACGACGGGCCCCCGGGCTGCTCAGTCGGGGACCACGTCCCAGTGTCAATCAAAGAAAAGATCTGGAAGGGGGAGTATGTGGACATCGTTGGGCTGGTGGACGAAGACACGGCCATGAAGTACAAACAGAAGGAGTCAGTGGGGAAGTCAGAAATGACGGTGGCCCTGGCAGTGGTGGGCCACAAGATGGAGGAGGTGAAATACAAAGTGAAGACCATCGAAAACTGGCAAGGGGATTTCATCATATACAATGCGCTGGTGCTGGAGAAGCAGCAGGAGCTCACCATTCCCCTGCTGACATACATGTCCATTATCAGGGACGCGTACAAGGCAAAAGTTGGGTATGGTTGGCTCAAATACAATGAGGCATTCCAGAAGTGAATGGCGGCTAAAGGTGATTTGAGATGGGATTGTACCCACTCGGAATTATGGGTAAGGATGCTATCCGGGGAATGGAATGGAACCAGAGAGCAAGTAAAGAAGGCCATGGCCACCACACCAGTCAGGGCATGCTGGGGCTACAACAAGGCCACATGCACATGGGGCAATTGTAAGTTTTGACACATCTGCTCCAAGTGCGGGGGGTTGCACCCGGTCTCCAACTGCCGGCAGGGGGCAGACAGAGGGGGACAGCACGGGGGCAAAACCATGATCAGTCCTTTTGGGGAGCCCGGGGGAGCAGGGCTGGGGCTGGAGGGGTGGGCAGCGAGGACAACACTACGCTCCTAGGGGATGTTGCTAGAAAGGAACACAAGGAGGGGCGATGGGGTTGCACACTGGCGTGCACTCCTATCTCCCTGGTGGTAGTGGAGAAGTGGACCTGCAGACTACCCAAATAGGGTGGCAGAAGAACTGTTCATGGCAGGTTTCGGGGGGGGGGGTCCTGTTGAGTTTTAGAGTGGGGAGAACTCGGATGTGGGCCAAAATCTAGGGTCAGTAAAGGGAAAAGAGGAAATAGTGGGGACCAAGATTGAGAAGGAAATAAGGGCAGGCAGAGTGGAGGGCCCATTGAGGGCTCCACCCTGTGATCATTTCTGGGTGTCCCCACTAGGAATTGTCCCCAAGAAAGCGGCAGAGGAATTCCACTTGATACATCATTTATCCTACCCTGAGGGCTTCTTGGTAAATGAGGGCATACCCGAGCACCTTAGGGTAGTGTCATATTCCTCACTAGAGCAGGCAGTAGCGTTGATCAGGGTGATTGAGGGGGCATGGCTGGTCAACACGGACATAGAAGCAGCATTTCAGCTTTTACCAGTCTGGCCCGAGGATTGGGACCTTTCAGTTTCAAGGGGGCACGTCTTTTGACAAGGCCATGCCCATGAGGTGCTCGGTAGCGTGTTCCACTTTCAAAATTTTCAACACCTGGGTGCAATGGGGGTTTGGGGCCCAATACATGCACAGGAGGGTGGTACACTACCTGGATGATTTCCTCCTCTTTGGGGAATCCAGGGCCGAGGCACAGAGGATGTTAAGGGATTTTGAGGTAATGTGCCAACAGGTGGGGTTACCACTGGCACTTGGCAAGACAGAGGGCCCTGCACGTAAGTTGGAATTTTGAGGCATAGAAGTGGACACAGAAGAGGCTGTATTTGGCTGCCTGGGGACAAGGTGGTACGCCTTAGGGGCCTGCTCACCCAGGTTATGGGGAGGCGGAGGGTGCCACTGGTACAGATGCAGCAACTGCCGGGGCACCTTAATTTGCCTGCAAGGCCATCAGTCCAGGCAGGGCTTTCACAAGAAGGTTGGGGAGGGTAACGGGGAAGGCCCGGCTACCTCACCATTGGGTGGATGTGTCGAGAGGTGTACGGGAGGATTTTCAGGTATGGGAGGAGTTTCTAGACAGCTACAATGGGGTGAGATTCTGGCAGGAGGAATGGGAAAGGAGCGTGGACCTGGAGCTGTTCACAGATGCGTCGGGGGCCCTGGGAATGGGGGCATATTTTCAAGGGGATTGGATGTCACAGCCTTGGCCAGCATCATGGGGAGAAATGGGGTGGTTGAAAGATATCACATTCTTGGAGATTTTCCCAATATGGATGGCTCTGGAGGTATGGGGGCATAGGATGTAGGGTAAGTGCATTTTGTTTTGGTGCAATAATAAAGCGGTAGTAGAAGTCATTAATAGGCAAGGAGGGAAGACAAAGACAGTGGGGCAGCTGCTCAGGTGACTGGTTCTGTTGGGACTACAGTTGAACTTATCTTTCAAAGCACAGCACATTGAGGGGTTGAGGAACGAGGTGGCTGACAGTCTTTCCTGTTTGCATCTCGACAGGTTTCGGGAGCTGATGTCTCAGGCAATGCCACACAGGACCAGGATTCCCAACCAGATGTGGGAAGCTGGAGGGTCACAGCCAGGGCACTGTATTGGAGTGCCTGGGCAGCCAACACATTGAGGGCGTATGAGGCAGGATGGGCAAGGTTTCAAGAATTCATAAGGAAGCATGGGTGGGACAGGGCCAAACCAGCCCTGGACGAACAGGTAAGGAGGTTCATGGTAGAAATGTGGGAGGAAGGGATGGCCCATGCCATGATGGTGGCGTACTTGGCCTACATCAGTTGGGTGTGCCAGGACAAAGGATGGCCTGATGTAGGGGCCGGCAGCACAGTAAAACACATGGTGTCAGGTTGGCGGTGGGACCAACTGGCCAGGGTGGATGGAAGACAACCCATAAGGGGGGATTTGCTGGTAAGGATCTTAGGGGCCACCCAGAAAGTATACACATCAGCACAAGAAGCAGTGCTATTCCAGTCCGTGTTTGCAATTATGGCAGCAGGTGCATTCTGAGTGGGGGAGGTGGTGGCCCCAAAAAAGTCAGCCGCCGGACAGGCATTACAGCATGAGGAGGTCTGGTGGGGGCAAGACAAGGTGGTCATCACCTTGGCCAGGTACAAAATGGATCAAGGGGGGAAGGGGACCCAAGTGTCACTGGTAAGGAGATCACAGTCAGCCAGCTGCGCTGAGTGTGCAGTAGAGGAATATAGGAGTGTTCAGGGGAGGGCTGGGTGCATGCTGTTCCGACATGGGGACGGTTCCCGGATCATGGGGTTTCAGGTAGGGGCAGTCCTCAAGAAGGCACTTGCATTCCTGGGAGAGGACCCAAACAAATTTGACTCACATTCATTTCAGATTGGGGCAGCCACAGAGGCAGTGGAAAAGAGGACTGCAGTGGCGGACATACAAAAGGTGGGGTGCTGGAAGTCCAGCTGCTAGAAGAGGTATGTGAGAAAATAACAACAGCAACTCACACTGTTTATTTTGTTTCCATGGCAGGTTCCAAGAGAAAGATCTGGATAGTGGGGCATTCTTTCATATATTGGGCTGAAAGGTTTGCGGTCACCACCTCCAGAGGAGTGGAGCTGAGATACAACCCAGAGCACACCAGGGTGCTATGGAAAGGCATTAGGGGGAAGAAGTGGGCACAGTTCATGCCCTTAATGGAGGAGTTAAAATTGCAGTGAGGTACCCGGATTGCATCATTATACACCTGGGGGGCAACAATCTAAGGAGCCTACCATGGGGGCATTAGGACAGAGCATTATGGGAGATTTAGAAAAATTAAGAGGGTGGTGGCCGAGGGTGATAATCGGCTGGTCCAAAATCACTTCCCAGAGAGTATGGAGGGGAATGAGGGACATCCGGCTGATCAAAAAAGTCAGAAAGTGTTTAAACAGGAGGATGGCCAAGGGGATAATAGAGATGGGGGGAGTGCATCTGCAGCACAGAGACATCTCCTTCGACCAGTCTGCAGTGTACAGCTCAGATGGCATCCTCCTGTTGGAGTTTGGGATGTGTCTGTTCCTATGGCCTATTGGGGGGCTAGTGGCCCAGATAGACAAAAAGGGCTTAGATACTAGCCGTGGGGGGGGAGCCCCACATCCATCGCAAGCTGGAGGAGGGGCTGTGGAAGAAAGAAAAAGGTGGGAGCGGGGGGGATGAAAGGGGGAGGGGGGTAGGATACATGGGCTGGGGACAAAGAACCCAGACGTGGTGGTAAAGTGGGAAGGGGGATAGGTCCAGGCATCAGATTCAGTAGTGTCCGGGTCTGAAGGGCGAAAGCCCAAGTAAGGGGAACCGGCCTGGTTCTGGTGTGGAAGGGGAGATGGATTCAGTGTTCGGGCCCTGAAGCAAGATGGAAAAATGACCAGAAGAAGGACAGAGGCCGGAGCCAGAAAAGTTGGAAATAAAAATTGGATGTAAAATTGAATTGTGAATTATAGAGTATATGAGTTGTAAATATAGTCTTTTGTGCCATGAATAAATTTGCCAACGAGCAATCAACAAGCAAAAATGATGTGGCATCCATCATTCCTTGGGGGGATTCTGGGGACAATGGGGATTGCCACTAAAAGGCAAGCCAGGTTGTCCAATGATCCCCACCAGGAAGATGTGCATAGGAGGGAGGGTGGGAGGGAGGGAGAGGAATAGAGGGGAGGGGCCTAGTGACATCACCAGGCAGGAAAGGGTAAAATGACAAGGGCAAGTCAGAGCCCCAGGGATTGGCTGGGGGGTGGCACCCAAAGGGGATCCTGACCAGGGACCTATTACAGGTATATTAGGCCAGTTCTCAGGCAGGACAACCTCTTGTGCTGGGAATTTTACCCACCCTCCCATCCTTATTAAGGAAAGCATTGGGGAGGGGCTGGTTGTGGCACAAATAAAGAAAATGGAGGGCAGGCTGAGTGCCCTAGGGGCCCTGGGCATAGGGCCAGGTGGGTCTATCACTGTGGGGAGGCAGCATCAGGCCAGGGGGCTAGGGCAAAGTCCCCTGGCAGGGAGGGGCATGTATGCCCATGGGGTAAAGAAAGAAAAGGGGGGAACAGGGGGGATGAAAGGGGGGGAGGGGGTAGGATACACGGGCTGGGGACAAAGAACCCAGACGTGGTGGTAAAGTGGGTTGGGGGATAGGTCTAGGCACTGGATTCGGAAGTGTCCAGGTCTGGAGGGCGAAAGCCTGGGTAAAGGGAACCGGCCTGGTTCTGGTGTGGAAGAGGGGGCCGGATTCACAGTGTCCGGGCGCTGAAAGCAAGATGAAAGAAACGACCAGAAGAAGGACAGAGGCCGGAGCCAGAAAAGTTGGAAATAAAAATTGGATGTAAAATTGAATTGTGAATTCTAAAGTATATGAGTTGTAAATATAGCCTTTTGTGCCATGAATAAATTTGCCAATGAGCAACCAACAAGTAAAAACGGCATCCATCATTCAACGGGGGAATTCAGGAGACAATTGTTTATTTTTACCCCAAATTTCAAGATAGTTGTTTTTCCAAGTAAGCATGAAATCACCTTTTGAGACAGATTTGTATAATTCCACCACCATTGGTCATGCAGTGGGGTTCCAAAATGACCACATAGAAAACTTGATGCTACAATATGTAAACATTTCACAGTATAAAATCATGAAGGTGAAACATTTAGACAGTTTACAGACTCAGCTGAAAGACCTCTAAGTTCAGCATGCTAATGGTGATTCTTCCAGAAGCCCCTTTTGGTTGATACTCATCAACAAATGCAGGCCATTTTAGATGTTAAAACAGAGTTAGCTCTCCAGTTTTTGAAGCAAAGATTTGATGACAGAGGCTCCCGAGCCTCCCATACATTAGCATACTGCCTTCAACAATGAAAAATGCAGTCATCCATTAGTCAACTTAAAAGTCCTTCATCTGGAATTCTACTGAAACAGCCTCAGGTGATTTTGTTAGCTTTTAAACAATACTGCCAGAACCTTTATTTCTCTGACATCTCCCCCACTCTGCAGGACATAAATGAATACCTGGCTGCTTTGCATCTGCCTAAACTTACTCCTGCTCAAGTTGCCTTATTGGATGCACATTTTACTTCAGCAGAACTGGAGGGGGCTATCAAACTTTTGAAATCAGTTAATAGCTCTGGTATACTGGGGAATTTTACAAGACATTCTGGGACCAATTCTCAAAGCCCTGTGTCTGGCGCAAGGTGCTTGCACCGAACAGATATGGTGCAAGGTGCACCTTGCGTCCAAGGCTGCCTCCACGCAAATCACAAAGGTAGCCTGTGTTGGCCGCAGGATGCCTGCCACAAACGGGGCTTGTACCATCCCTGTGCCCAGAGCTGGGCTACGACAAGGTGCAAGAGGCACTGCAGCAGACGCAAGCTGCCACAGCTCAGGCACGGGATTCACAAACTGTGTCCTGAAGGCAGAATTCTAAGTACCCTTAGACCAGCCAGGGCTGGTCTAAGGGGACTTAGAAAATGTTCTGCTGGGCGCAACCCCTGTATGCAGCACTATGCCGCAGTCCTCCAGTGGTGCCAGGGCCCATGTCATGCTCATGGTAATGTACACTCCCCCATCCCTATGCAGCCCATGGTACTAGTACTGTCCCCATCCCACCCCGAACCCTGATGCTGCCCCAGTACATTTGCCACTAGTGCCACCCACATGGTGGAATAGTGCCCCCCCACCCCAACAGATAGCCACCCATCCTCTAGACATAGGGATAGCATGCCCTTCCACACACCGCAGAGGTCCATGACTGCCCAGAATGTGCAGCGGACTGTACAGTGTACACGCTAATATTAGCATGTACACTGTATAGTCCACTGCACATTCTGAGCAGTTGGGGACCTCCACGGAGGAGTGTGGAGGGCTATGCTGGTCCCCTACTCTATGTGAGGATGGGGTAGGCACTATCTGTTGGGGTGGGGGGCTGGACCACCACCAGGAGGGTCACTGGCCCGCATTGGGGCCATCGATAGGGGGCAAGCCGGGTATTGTCAAGAAGGAGCTTGCAGCAGAACCATCCATGCCCCATGCGTTGGATGCATGGGGTGCTGCCGCCGAAGGGACTTAGGCTCTGGGATGCGTCCCATACCTGAATCAGGTGCAGGGTCCCTGGAGCAGGGGACTTTGGCACAAGCTGCAGTTTGCGACAGCTTGCGCGAAACACAGCCCCCTTTGAGAATTGTGCCCTCTCATTTTAGTGATCCCATGCCTGTTGGGAATCTGTAGGGAAGTGATGAAGGGTAACTCTACCCCTCCTACCTGGAAATTTGCCACCACTTTCCCAGTCCCAAAACCAGGAAAAGATGCTGCATGTTGTTTATCATATTGCCCCATATCAGTATGACATGTAGATTATAAATTGTTTACATTGACAATAGCTTAGTGCCTAGAATGCATAATTCCTTCCATTATTGATGGAGATCAAACAGAATTCATTACAAACAGGTAGACACAAGATAATATGAAATGTACCTTTCACATTCTTGACCATACCACCCTTTCAAAAATACCATTTCTATTACTTAGCTTAGATGCAAAGAAGGCCTCTGACCATGTGGCATAGGCATTACTGGCAGCCACCTTGAGGAAGCTGTTTTTTTTCTCAATAATTTGGGAGGCTTCTTAAAGTGATTTATGAAGGTTCCCCAAATGCTTATTTCGCGTAGTATGCCATTGCCAGACATGCATCAGATGTTAAAGGTGCAATTTGTTTTGTAAAAAAAAAATTTGTCATAGTCATTTTCTTTTTATGCTTCATCAGCACTTTGTTTCTGGCCGACCTCCAAAATGGTGTCATACAAGGGAGCTGTCAATGTTTTACATACAGCAACAAGGAATTATGAGTAATTTATAACATTGACTTAAATGTTCTTTACTCAGATGTGCAGTCTCTTATGTTGATAGAGGTGACTACAGTATAGCACCTAATATGTAGATGTACATAGTAAAGCATTGTGGGTACAATAAGAAGCTGTTTTCCAATTTCCTTACTGTGAGGTGCAGTCTCCTATTTCAGTAGGGGCTTAAACAATATAAGCTCTTATATGTTTATGTTCAAAACAAGGCATTGTGACTACAGTATCTAGCTACAAGACTTCTTTACAGAGAGATGTAGTCTCCTATTTCTTTGTCGAGCACAGAAATATAATAGCTTGTATACTAATTTACATAGTGAGGCATTGTGGGTACAGTAAATAGCTGATTTTTCTCTCTCCCTAGTCAAAGTGCAGTCTCCTATTTTGGCAGTGTTTACAGCAGTATAATCTGTAGAAAAGCTTCTGGAAAAATGTTTTTTTTTGATGCAGGTAGCCCAAAAAGCTTGTTTGTCATTCTGTGCAGATGTTGTTTCACTTTTACTGCCTGCTGGTGAAGTGACAGATCTCAAGTAGCAGATCCTGTCAGAATGTAGGAGTGTGATGATATTTTTCTATGTTTATGTTATAGGGCTTGACTGGCTGTAAGCAGTTCCGGAGTGTAATAATGGGTCAATGATTACATGGTTTTGAGCTGCTTTCAGCCAATTAAATCATTAGATTTTTTCTACATGTGTTATAATGCTAGATAGAGCTACTTGCAAACAATATAAAGAGTCAGCTAAAAACTGACAGTGTCCCTTTAAAAACATTGTTTCCCTTGTATGATGTCATGGTTGGGGCCGCAGCACTGAGAAACAAAGGGACAGGGTTATGCAAATGAAGCAGAGCACAGAAATATTTTTTTTGTTTCGTGGAAAACAGCGCTTTTAGGCAGTTTGAATGGTAGGAGAACGATTCACAACTCTTACAGGTTACTACTCCCATTTGATATGTTAAACTTGATAAATCACTTTAAACATTTATATGACAGCTCCATGGCTTATGTAAAAGTTAATAGATGTATATCTGACCCATTATCTCTTCCCCAGGGCACACGACAGGGTTGTCCATGCTCCCTTTTATTATTTGCAGTGTACTCAGAACCACTTGTCCAGGCTATTCGACAAAATGGGGTGATTTCTAACATTATCCTAGGTGGCAGACATCACAAACTGGTGCTGAACACTGATGATTTATTGGTTTATCTCACTTCCCCTGATCAAGCCTTGCCACACCTATGGAATACTCTTATATCTTTTGGCTAATTGGCCGGCTACAAGCTCAATATGGCAACTGGAAATTCTTCAGATGCACTATACCCCATCCATGTCCATATGAGGAATGTATCCATTCTGATGGGACCTCCTTTCTCTCAAGTATCTTGGAGTGCAGCTAGTGAGTGATCACACTTTATTGGTATCATACAACTATGACCCCCTACTAATGCAGTTTGCAAGGGACATGGAGACCTGGAAGAATACTGCTCTTCCTTTGATGCAGTGGATAGATGCTATATGCATGAATTTACTACTTGGGTTTCTATACCTTGCACAGACTTTATCAGTCACTCCACCAACAATTGTTTTCATGAATCTAACAAACAAATTTCTAGGCATATATGGGAGCCACAGAGGCCCCGCATTCCGTTCTCTCTGCTGCAGCTCCCTAAATGGATTGGGTGGGCCTGGCACTCCTGGATTTCACTCTTTACCATTAGGTGGCCCAATTATGCACTATATTTCTCTGGCTCAGTAATTATCTCTCCCACTGGAACACAACTGGAGCTGTGGGAAGAGGACCTATGCAACCTAAATAAAATCTTACTTTCTCACTGTCCCCTGCCCCTAGATGACATAACCAATAACCCATTTACATGTGTTACTCTTAAGCACTGGAGAAGGGTATTAGATACCCCTTCCTTGAAAGGTTTTAGATTTTTGTTTTATTCAATACCATACCTACCAATGTTTCTCCCTGCTCAACTGCACTATGGTTTTAGACTTGAGAGCGAATGGGCTTGCATTTGTTAACTAATTTTTTTAAAGATAGCCAAATAATACTGTTTCTAGAGATACAACATAAACATTCATTGCATCCTGTGGATAGGTTTTACTACTTTCAAGTAACAGATTTTAGCAAAGAACTGCTACCCTCCGATTCTGATGTTACATTTATCCCCCAACTGGTGGTGTCCACCTGGTGGTGTCTGTTACATCCCTCTCCTCCACATGATTCCATATATACATATATATATATCTGTATCTATATATCTATATATATATATATATATATATTAGAGGCAAAAAACTCTGTTTAGTGCATTAGTTAGGGTTGTTCCACAGTGACAAAAGTGAGAATTTGGTGTTAGGGTTAGAAAGCCTAGGACCCCCATCCACCCCAACCCGGCATCGGGGTGCATATTGGGGTTGCTGGCCCTAACTCTCACCGCATCAGATGTGTGAAGAAACAGAGGTATAGGAGAATGGGGTGAGAGGTAGGACCGACAACCCCAATGTGCACCCCCCAATGCCGGTTGGGGGTGTGGGCGGGGGGTCCTGGGGGGTCTTTCAACCCTAACACTGAATTTCCTCGCTTTTGTCACTGTGGAACAACCCTAACTAATGCATTAAATGAAGTTTTTTGCCTCTAATTTCCCTTCTTTTTGAAAATGATAACGAGAAATAGTGAATGTAATGTGGCGGCAGGAGCGCCCACCACGTGATGTCTTGTCACATAGTAACATGGTGCCCGCAAACACAAATGGTAATGCACATGGTGACACAAAGCGAAACAGAAAGAGAAACAGTACTGTAGACACAAATGGTAAAAATAACGGAAACGCAAGCGCAAATGAAAATGCAAAGGACAATGCACATGGTGGCGTGGACGTGAACGGTAAATGAAACAGTTACGGAACCACAAACAGAAATGGTAACGGTAACAGCAATGTAAGCATGCAGGCTGGTTTTCCCCAAAAGCTTCATATAGAAAGACAGTGAGTACAAAGAATGTATGCATAATAATGGGTCTCGGAGCAGAAAATGAGGAGTTGGAATACTAAATTGCTTATATCTCAGGAACCGTATGACGTAGAAAAAATGTTTTAAAGTCATACGATTTATGACTTTCCTGGCTAGTTTTGTACTTAGCCCCCATCATTTTTCCAACAAAAAGTCCATATCTCGCACCGTTTCTGAGATAAGGGCCATGATAATGTTATCCTATGGGAAAAAAAGAGAAGTTCTGAGTGCCATAATTTTGGCTCCCTGTAATATTTTTTTCACCAAGCTTTCTTTCTTCCAAATTTTAACCCAAAAGACCAGACCGTTATTTTGCAGCAGGGCGCCAAAGGATTCCTGAAATGCGGCGGATGCTATAATGTTATCCTATGGGAAAAAGTGTCAATTTTGGAGTGCCGTAACTTTGCCGCCCTGTAATATTTTTTCACTGAAATACTGAAAGGCGCATCTGTGAGATATTGGTTGTGTTCCCTCCAAATTTCATCCCAAAAGACCAAACTGTTCTTTTGCAGCAGTGTGCCAAATAATTGCTGTCATTTTCCCACAGCCTGGAAAAGTACTGTCGAACTTTGAGAAAGCTTTCGCAAATTCATGAAACACTGTCACAAATGCTAAAGTACTTTGCGAAAGTACTTTTCCCAGAAATCTGAAAAACATATTTCTGGGGTGTTTAACCCCAAAATAAAGACATGCCTAGCATCCTCAGGGTCCGACTAGGTGAATACAAAATGAATTAGGTTGCTAGAGGGTCCCAAATTTAAATGCCAGACATTTTTCTGATGACCAACTGAAAACAAAATGGCAGATTTGCGACAGTAAAAGGGTCATTTGCGAAAGTAAAAACTGCATTTGCTACACTGTTGAACTTTTTGTTAACTTTTCCCATTGTCTTATAATGGGAACTTGTTTTTGTAATAACTTTTGAACCGTTTAATATTTTTTCACAAAATCTTCAAAAGGCACATCGGGGACCTGTAGAGACAACCACAGAATTGCTAAAAAGTGTAAACACGCACACAGATCATGCTTAATAACTCTGTAGCTGTATATCCGAACAGTACAAAAGTTGGCAGATCCCAAGATGTATGACTATGCAT
This sequence comes from Neoceratodus forsteri, assembly GCA_016271365.2. Classification (NCBI taxonomy): domain Eukaryota; kingdom Metazoa; phylum Chordata; order Ceratodontiformes; family Ceratodontidae; genus Neoceratodus; species Neoceratodus forsteri. The sequence goes on from CM057450.1 coordinate 1,642,584,203, forward strand.
CATGTATTCCAAATTTCAGGCAAATCCGTTAAACGGTTGGTGCAAAATTTTAGGTTTAACATGTAAATGGCTCCTCAACCCTAACTATGGTAGCACTACACGTTACCATAATATATATTATATATATATATATATATATATATATCCATGTATATATATATATATATAGATATAGATATAGATAGATAGATATGCATGCTGCCATGCACCAACTACATGCAGATTCCACTGCGGCTCATAAACAGACTTGGTAGACAGATATACAACATCCCTTTGATGAACAGGACAGGAACAGGTATTTTCACTACTTACATTCTGTTACGGCCTCACATGGCTGGAAGAAATTTTCCTGGAATGTCAGATTTCAATACTTTTGAGTGCCAGCTATTCAGTGTGAGTACTTTGCAGGCAGAGGCCCAGCCTGTTGAAGGAACTGTGGCTACTCTCCAACCAATCATTGACAGATTTTTTGGAGTTGTCCTCTACCAGACCCCTTTTTTACCACTTTAGAGGAGGAGTTATCAGATATTTTTGGCACCTGCATCTGATTAACATGGGATTTATTTCTGTTTCATAGATATGAGAATTCATTATGGTCCTCTCCTACCAGGAAATTGTTGCCTATCTGCTTCCTAGCAGCTAAGAAAGCCATCACAAAAAATGAGCTTACCAGTAACATTCCTACCCTTTCTTTCTGGCAGGACACTGAGAAAAAACTGTGACTCAGTTAAGGCACCTGTGTTCATGGCTACCAAGTAGGGGTTGACCAGATACTGGGGTGGGGGGATACTGTGACAGGAAGTAGCGAGTATATGCACACATGCACGGGGGAGAGGCAGAGGAGGGATGATATGTGGGAGGGGGTGTGGCGGGCAGCTGCTGAGCTGGTCTGCTAGCATGGTGGGGAGGGCGGTCGACTGGGAGGGCCAGGGTAGAGCATTTGCGTCCGGTGTGGTGCGGCATGTATTTTTTTAAGTTTTTCATCCCCCCTGACATGCACCCCCTGGAGCTGAGAATCCATAAGTGGAGGTGTGTGGGGGGGGGGACAGCCCCCTGCATTAAAAATGAGACCTGTAGGTCTCAGGCACTGTTTTTGTCCATGCTGCGAGTGTGCATTTTCGGTGATGTACACTCACTGAAATGGTGATTGCCTTTCCGTGATCACTGTTATGACATGGAACTGGTTATAGGGATTTATAAAATGGAAAAACTTACAGAATACCTTAATCATCCCTCTGAATAATTTTAAATTTCAGGGTGAAGATGGGTGATGTACATTATGCAACATAGATGAGATTTTGTCCCCTGATGATCAAGGGCATTTTGATTACTGCTGGGGGGGGATGCTCCATGGGCTACTTCCTACTTGGGCAGGGATGTGGAGGTTTATCTATGGAGTGGTGTTACCCTTTTTCCTTTTTAGACCTCTGCAATGGTAGACCTTGCTACATCCTGATATGTCCTGGGACTCGTGTGGTTGTGACATATTGGGACTCCAGGTTTATACATTTATACAATTACACATTTTTGTACATCTTACCTTTATGAATATTCTCTTATTTTAGAGCCATAGTCAGATTTTAGGTAGCATATCAGTAGCTTAATTGTATTGTTTTCACTGTTTGCCATTGGTTGTATTTGATATGAAATGTTTATAAATAAAAAGTAAAAAAAAATTTAAAAATGACAAAGTTATTAATCAAAGTTCAAACTCCACTGAACCAGACATACCCTATTTCCTCATGTCACAGTCAGGGGTTCAAGCATCAAGAAATGTATTCAATCAGAGAGTGGATGTATGCTGTGGGACATGTTCAGGTGACAGAAGGTGTATAGGAGCAGGGGGTGTGGGGTGGTAGATGCTAAGCTGGAGGTCGCGGAGGGGTGGGTGAGTGGCTGGGAGTGCGTTTGTGTGTCAGATCAGTGAGAGGACATATTCCTTGTTACAGTCAAAAAAAAATCAGCAAGTGAAGGTTCTCTTTATCGCAGGGACTTTCAGATTCCAGCACTAAGGATTGGGCACCCCAGTGTCAGGCTACTCTTCATGGGGGTGGGTGATCTAGAGGTTAGTGAATCAAAAGAAGTGGTACTGGGGTAGGGCACCACAGTCTGTTCATATTAAAAATAAATACATATTGGGAAATGTAGGCAGGTGACCTGGAGGAGAGGAGGGAAAAAGAAGCAGTTCTGGGGATGGCACTCCAGCCCATTTAACAAATATTTAGTTAGACAGATGGACAGACAGACAAACAAACAGACAGACAGACAGATAGATAGATAGAAGGTTGAAAAGAACAGGGATCACCAGCTCACTGCTTCAACTTAAGCCAAATGCACAACTCCAGCTGTGGCTTTAGAACTCTACAAAGTCTCACTGCTCTCATATAGAGAATACATATGAATGGCTCACCTCACTAAGCAGGGCAGCTTGGATTTTGGGGTGCCTAGAAAATGTATTTCTGGCCATTTTAGTTAAAACATACACCAAATCTAGCAAAACAGGTCCCCTCTAGATAGATTCAGTTTTTTTTTTTAATTATACCTTTTATTCTGTATTTTCTAAGTTTTTTTAAGTTGGGGGGACAAGATGGCAGCTCTCACGGCACAATAAATGTATTTTATGCTGTAAGAAGCAAGTGGTCAGAAACCAAAAAGGTCTTGTGACATGTAATTTTTTGTGTTGTATAAGAACGTTACCAAAAACCCTACTGAGTATGCTCAGAGCAGAAAAAAAAACACATTTTAAATCCTAATAACTGTAGAACCTTTCAATATTTTTTCACAAAACCTTTCAAAAGCATTGTCTTGGCACAAAATGCTTCTACCCTGAAGGTTTCAGAAAAAAAATGATATTCCAAGTAGGATGTAAGTATGAGCAAAACCAAAATCCCATGTTAAGTATATGAAACAAATTAGATGTTTGCAGGAAAATAACATACGTGTATGTGAAAAAATGTATAAGCTGTCATCACAAAACTTTCCACATATTTAGACCTTGCCTACTAGACAGTGCCTGCAAAATTACAGCTAATTCCATCAAATGCTGTCAATGCTATTAAAAGGGAACTGTCATCAACAGGGTTTCTTAATGTCTGAAAGCTCATAAAAAGCTAATTTGAGTGAGCCATTGTGTTTATGTGTGAGTCTTTGCACTCCAGAGTTATTCCTATGTAAATCAACTTGTAATTAAGGGCTGGGGGCAGCCATATATTTCAGGATCCTCACATGAAATGATGTTGCCAAGGAATTTGGTTCTTCATTTACTGTAGGTTAAATAGGAAATCATCTGTTTTATTAAGTGTGTTTTAAGGTGTTATTACAACACTTTCTAAATTTATAGTAATTGTTTTGTATGTGCATTGAAACTAGTGAGTTATCTCCTTTACATTTCTAACTGTTAGTAACAATAATTAATCTTTAGGATTGCTTTAACCTCTAGGCTGCACTGCCAGTTGATCATTAAAAACTACACATCTCAAGGCTGGGTCTGTGGTGTCAACAGTTATTGGGTTCCCATATCAGGATTTCTAAACCCTGGCTGTGTTCATGTCAGTACAGATTTCTGGGGCTGCCACAGCACTGACTTCTGTCATATTCCATTCTCTCTCTCTCTTGCACAGCTTTTTCTCTTACAGTTTTGGGTGTGAACTCAGGTATACAAGATGCAAATGTGGCTACGTACCTACTGGCCTGGCATCATGGGGCAAGCCTTGAAATGTGTAGTTTTTGATTAACAGATGGTAGCATAGCCTACAGGTTAAAGCAAAGAGCTGAGAACAAGTTTTGTTCATTCAGCAGAATGGATTTTGATTCCAACATGCTCTACTTGTATATTGTGTGACCAGAGCAAGTCACTTATCCTCCCTGTGGTCTCAAAACACACCCAGAAACAAGCTGTACTGTAGTTGTGTGCCTTTCCTGGACAAAGACAGTATAAACAATTTGAGCATGTTGACTTGAAAAGGAAAAAATAGGACACCATTAATTGTTTATTAATTGCAAAAACACACAGACAAAATTGTTGACACATGCATAACCTGAAATGCATTATTAAAAGAGTATTTTACTTTTTTGATGAAGTTAAAAGTATAACAGTTTCATACTGAAATACTTTGTATGGAATAGGATTTTCTAACATAAAGGCAAAACATGAATCTGGTTGATTGTGCTGCTCATGCTCTTCGAGCTTGTCTTACATTCTGCAGCTAAGCCAATGACCGGCAACTTTCCAGAATGCCATTCCCACTGTAATGTAAAAAAAGAAAGACAAAAAAGGGACAGACAGGCTGTGTGTGTGTGTATATGTGTGTGTGTGTGTGTATGTGTCTATCTCAGAGAAGTGCTGCACTAACTGAACTGTTCTGAAAGGGAAAAAATATCACCATTAATTAAATAAAATAATATGTGGGTGGGTGTAAAAAACAGAATTTTGCACACACCATTGGTGTAGGATGTTTTTATAAACCCCTCGGACTTTGCCCTTGGGGTTAATGTAGCATCCCATACCTCATGTGTGTTAAATTCTTGTTACACACACCCACCCATATATTATTTTGTATTTTAATAATGCAATTCAGATTATGCATGTTTTAACAATGTTGTTCATCTATGTGTTTTTTGCAATTAATAAACAATTTTAATGGTGTCCTATTTTGTTTTCTTTTCAGGTCAAATCAGGATAGGAAGAGCACAATATTTTCAGAATGACAACACATGCTCAGATCATTTTTACAGTCTCTGTCCAGGAAAGGCACACAGCTACAGCTTGTTTCTGGGTGTATTTTGGGACCACAGGGAGGTTAAGAGACTTGCTCTGGTCACACAATATACAAGAAGAGAATGTTGGAATCAAAACCTATTCTGCTGGATGAAAGAACCTTGTTCTCAGCTCTTTGCTTTAACCTCTAGGCTGTACTGCCAGCTGTAAATCAAAAACTACACATTTCAAGGCTGGCCCCATGATGCTAGGCCAGTAGGTACATAACCACAATCGCATCTTGCAGACCTGAGTTCACATCCGAAATTGTAAGAGAAAAGGCTGAGAGAGAGGGGGTATGGAATAAGACAGAAGTCAGTGTTGTCGCAGCCCCAGAAATCTGTACTGACATGAACTCAGCCAGGGTTGAGAAATCCTGATATGGGGCCCCAATATCTGTTGACACCACAGGAGCCAGCCTTGAGATCTGTAGTTTTTAATGATCAACTGGCAGTATAGCCTAGAAGTTAAAGCAATCCTAAAGCTGGATTATTTTTACTAACAGTTTGAAATGTAAAGGTGATAACTCACTAGTTTCAATGCACATACAAAACAATTACTATAATTTAGAAAGTATTGTAATAACACCTTAAAACACACTTAATAAAACAGATGATTTCCTATTTAACCTACTGTAAATGGAGGGCCAAGTTCCTTGGCGACATCATTTCCTGTCAGGAGCCAAAAACATATGGCTGCCCCAAGCCATTAATTACAAGTTGATTTACATATGAATAACTCTGGACTGCAAAGACTCACACATAAACACAATAGCTCCTCAAATTAGCTATTTATGGACTTTAAGACATTAAGAAAACCTGTTGATGACAGTTCCCCTTTAAGGTGCAAATTTATGGGTTTAACATTGAACCTGTTGCTCAGTACTGGTGCTACAGTGACAGTAATCTATATATATATATAAGACAAAGAACCTCTGTGCGCAAACACTGAGGCAAGGGTTACCCCAAAGGGCATTTGGCCAGGAAGCCAAGTTTCAAGAAAATACAAAATCACACATGCCCCCACAATGCAAAGCATCATGGGCTGCATATGCAAATCACCACAGAATGTTATGCTGGTCCAACTTTAAGCAGAATTGCATGGTGCCGAAAGGCCTCTCACACAGTTTGCAAAGGGTGCTAACAGAAGACATAGACACGTGTTTCATCCTACCAGGACTCATCAGTATGCCTCGTCTGTTTGACACCCCAGTGGAATGGACCAGCTACCCCTAAGGCAGTGTGCCTGGGATATATTGTGGTGAACCCATTAAAATAAAAAAACACCTAAAAGACAAAGAACCTCTGTGCGCAAACACTGAGGCAAGGGTTACCCCTTTGCAAACTGTGTGAGAGGCCTTTCAGCACCATGCAATTCTGCTTAAAGTTGGACCAGCATAACATTCTGTGGTGATTTGCATATGCAGCCCATGATGCTTTGCATTGTGGGGGCATGTGTTATTTTGTATTATATATATATATATATATATATATATATATAACACACACACACACACACATATATTTCAAAAAACTTCATTAATGCATCCGTTAGAGTTAAACCAGCAAAAGTAGGGAAATGTAGCATTAGGGTTTCCAACCCTAACACCCCATTCCCCACCCAGCACAGATCCACAGGTGGGGGTGGTCTGTCTTGGGGCCATCAACCCTAACGTTCACACCATTTACCTATGCTGCAGCCAAGTGTCCTAATTTTGAAATTTAAATGGGGTGAGCATTATGGTTGATGGCCCCAAGAAGGGTTGATGGACCCAAGACAGACCCCCCTCTCCTGTGGGTCTGTGCAGGGTGGAGAATGGGGCATTAGGGTTAGAAACCTGAACATCACATTTCCCTACTTTTGTTGATTTAACCCTAAGTGATGCATTAATGCAGTTGTTTTGCAATTTATTTTCTTACTTTTTGAGATAGTGTAATAGTATCCTTATTTTACTGTGGGAGCGCAAGGTCCTTTGGACCCTGTGCTCCCATCCATCCATAGATGTGTATATGTATCGAGCAGTGGAAGCACAGGGATCTCTGGCCCCTCCACTTCCCATTACTGTATAGGACAACATTCACCAAGTTGTCACAATAGCCATGTTATTACCCCACCTCATGTACCTGGTGCAGAAAATGTTTCAATATCTGCCAAAACGTAACTCTGCACAAGTGCAATGCCAATCTGCAGTACACATGCAAAAACACATTTTGGCCAGAATTTGAAAAAATGATAGCTATAACATACATAATGTGATTTAATAAGAAGGCTATGTTGAAAATGTGGGCTCACAATATTTAAAATTCACAAAGTTACAAGCATGCATAGCAAAATTGTAACAAACAGTCATAAGTCATAACTATGCCATTTTTAAATATTTTACCCCATATTTTCAACATAGCTTCCTTATGACCTCACCGCATGTACCCAGTACAGAAAATTTTCAAATCCCCACTAAAATGTAATTCTGTGCAACTGCAACACCATTCTGCTCCACAGATGTGAAAACACATTTGGGACCAGATTTGAAAACTGACAGCTGTGACATACATGAGGTGGGGGTATTAAGAAGGCTATGTTGAAAATATGGGGTGAAAATATTGAAAATGTCCAACTTTATGAGTGTGCATAGCGACATTTCAAGGAATGGTCATAATGCAGCCATTTTTTGAAAATGTGACCCCAGATTTTCAGCATAGAATTCTTATGACCACATCTTATGATTAATATGACTCTCATTACACAAATCCCACCAGAAAGGTAATTTTGCCAACAAACCCCCAAATCACTTTTCCAATAGGAATTGCCTAACAACAGTCATATTGTTCAAGAGATGAGGTCCCCAAAAGGCCATGATGAAAATTTGGGGTCAAAATTTCAAAAACATCTGAGTTATGCATCAAGGTAGCCTGTAAAATCCTTTTTTGAGGGCTTATGAAAAAAGAATCGGCTTGCAAAAAAGGAATTGACTCATGAAACAGGATCTAAGCAAGTCACAAAAAAGAATTAAACTGTAAAGAAAAAAAGCATTGCAAGGTTGTTCTTCCACCAAATAACTTTGCAGTCCACCTAATGGAGTCCCAATGAACAAGATGCATGTGTTGGTGTCTCTAGATACCTTCATCTTGGGTGCTTTTTAACTTTTTTTTTTGTTAAACAGAAAACAAGATGGCAGCTTGTAAAAAAGGAATTTTTTCACATGAAAAAGGATTTTTTCTTATGAAAAAGAGAATACTCTCATGAGACCAAATCATTTTTCATGAAAGCAAATTTCTTCATTGATTTTTCTTCCTCTATCTTGAAAAGTGCTCTTCCCATTGAAAACAATGTGAAATGAAAAATTGTTATAACTTTGCAAAAGATCAATATTTTGTCACAAAATGGGGCATGTCTGTTCTTCTACCCAAGCCAATTCTACCATAAAAAATAATACCAAAATTCCATACCATCTGGACACAGGGCAATGAGGGAAAACTGCAAAAAAAAACAAAAAAACTTTATGACTTTTTGCGCTGTCCAGATCTCAGAATGTGCATATCTAAAAATAATGAAACTTGTCACATCAAGAGACCAACTCCATGGGATGTAGCTTACCAAATTTTGAGCAAATCCATTGATTAGTTGCTAAGTTATTAAAGTGCAAAATTTTAGATTTAACTATTAACATGCTACTCAACCCTAACTATAGGGACACGACTGTGTATATCTGTGTGTGAGTGTATATATATATATATATATACACACATACATATATGTGTGTGTGTGTGTGTGCGTATATTCATACATACAATAGGCATGAGCAGATAACTCATTAGATAAAAACATGTATTCTCATTGCAATGTGATATCTCACTGTGGTGACATCATCAAACCAAAAAACAACAAAAAGCATGCTCCTAGGGCTAGATATTCAAAACTTTGTCCCGGGGCTAAATTAACACTGCCTGGTGGGCAAACATAGCCCAGAGCACAAAGCAAGCTATATTCAAATGGCATAGCCCAGGGCAAACAGCTTCTGAATATAGCATGGAAATGAGGCTGGGCAAACTGGGCTGGGAGTGCAGGGCAGACTTAGCCCTGGAATAAGACAGCTCCGAATACAGCAACCAGGAAGTGCAAACCACAACAGCAACACAGTGAACAGCGACGTGAAGGTAGGTAGAGGTGAACTATGTGGCCAATGTGTGTGCCAGCAAATGTGTGGACCCAGTACAGTTGCAGGCAGCAGCGCATGTGAAAGTACAGTATTCAAAACTGTATAATATTCCCTGAACTGTTTGCACAGCACTAACACATTTGCAAGGGTTTAGCTCAGGGCTAAACTGTTAGCCCAGTGCAAACACATTTGCCCGGGCACTAAACTTTGCCATATGCAAAAGTGACATGCAAATGAGCTTACTTAGGTAGTCTCTGGACAAACATCCAGATTAGCATCTCATTATGCCCTGATTTGCATGCAGTTTGCACCGGGCTAACGGTTTAGCCCTGTGCTAAACCCGCGCAAATGCGTTAGCACTGCGTAAACAGTTCAGGGAATATTATACAGTTTTGAACACTGTACTTTCACATGCACTGCTGCCTGCAGCTGTAAAGGGACAACACAGCATAGGCACAGATGGTGGTGGTGGTGCTGCATGCAACTGTCACACTATAGGTCATGCAACAGTACACAGCAGACATTACATTAGCAAGGGGGGCCAGTAGTGTGTGGACACAGCACTGTCTATGGTGTGTAGGGCAGTGCCGATGACTGCACTATACACAGTGACAGGCCCAACATGCAGGCATTTACTGACAGTGGACATTACTGCTACGCTGTTGTGTGACCCACAGATGCTGCACCTATGGCATGGGATGCTCACAGTGACATATACATGTCCTGCTTTGTGTGCTGTGGCAGATGTACAGCTGTGCGGTATGTGGCCGGGGGGCATATATTATCAGAAAGGCACACTGGTGTTGGGCTATTCCCAATACTGGCCCATGTGCACTGCATGATGTGTCCCAGCCTTGTGGCCACACCTGGTCTGTGGCATAGCCTGGCCACCCGTATTCTCTCCCCTCAACATCCTCCATGCCCACAGTGCTGCATGTGTATGCTGGCATCTGTTGGTGTCCACAGAAGAGTGGTCCCCAGGTGTGTGCTGTATGGCCACACTGCCATGCTGTCCACTGGCGGCAGGGTCACCACTTACTGCCTGGCATGGCTGGGACTGATGGCAGATGATGGCATCTTTGTGATGCCATCAGTGAGCAGCATGTTTCCTCTATGTCTGGCTTTGTCTATGTGTCATATTTATTTGTTAGAGTTGCGCAAAGCCACGCAAAAGCCATGCAAACACTGAGCAAAGCCATAATGTAGCTCAAAGCTGATTGCCCAGGGTTAAGACTACCTTTTCCTGGGTGGTAATGTGCACCACACTAAGTGTCACGTTAAGTCGCACAAAACCACTTTGTGCGGCACTAGTCGCTGAATATAGCATTGCACCTGTAGTCATGTACACACCCACCCAGTTCGCCACTTGCATACATTATGATTTTGCCTGGCTGTAATGCAGTTTGTGTGTGCTATTTGGCATTCTGAATATAGCAAACCTGCACTAATCCTGTGCCAAACCTGCACAAACAGTTTCTGCCCAGTGCAAAGTTTTGAATATCTGGCCCCTATTATATAAATTGGATACATGATGTGCACTTGTGTGCTATGGAAAATAATGTCACTGCTGCAGAATGATCTCTGGATACTCTCACTTGTGGCTTCACCACTAAAGAATATCTAGAGGTCACTCTAAAGGAGTGAAAATATTTTCTATATCACACTCATGCCCATCATGTATCCAAAATATATATAAATATGTATATATATATATATATATATATATATATATATATATATATATATTATATAGCGTTTGTCCTCTTGACGTACTCCAGTTTTTAAATCACTAAAATGCACGGTGTTAATGGCTGCTTGCAACATTTATGAAAAAAATAAAAATGATGTAATAAATTTTACCATCGTGTGGATTATGGCTTTATGGTGGGTGCTTGAATTTTTGGTTTCTGTTCAAATATATGTTATGGTAGCACGGTACTTCTTCCATAGTTAGGGTTGAGTAGCCCTTTTAAGGTTAAAGGGTCAAATTTTGCACCTTAATAACTTTGCCACCGTTTAAGAGATTTGCCTGAAATTTGGACTGCTTGATCAAGAGCCATACATCTTGGGATCTGTCAACTTTTGTGGTGGTCGGATATACAACTGCGGAGTTATTAAGTGAGATCTGAGCATGCGTTTACTGTTTTTGGTGAATTCTTTGCTCGCACCTACAGGTCGCACGGTTTGCATGACTGGTCCAAAAACATCAGGGTACATGTGGCCAGGGACCCGATGTGTCTTTTGAAGATTTTGTGAAAAAATATTAAATGGTTCAAAAGTTATTCAAAAAACAAGTTCCCATTATAAGTCAATGGGAAAAGTTAGCAAAAAGTTTGACAGTGTCACAAATGCACTTTTTACTGTCCCAAATGGCCCTAGTAGTGTCGCAAATCTGCCATTTTGTTTTCAGTTGGTGATCAGAAAAATACTTGGCATTTAAAATTGGGACCATCTAGGGACACAATACTTTTTGTGTTTACCTAGTCGGACCCTGAGGATGCTAGGCATAACTTTAGTTTGGGGTTAAACACCCTAGAAATATGTTTTTCACATTTCTGGAAAAAGTAGTGTCACAAAGTAATGTCACACTCATGACACTTTCGCAAATTTTTGCGAAAGCTTTCGCAAATCATGACACTAATTTTTCATACTATGGCCAAAATGATAGCACTTTTTTGCCACCCTGCTGCAAAAGAACGGTTTGGTCTTTTGAGCTGACATTTGTAGGGAAGGCAGCCAACATTTCACATATGTGCCTTTTGGTGGTTTGGTGAAAAAATATTGCATGGCTGCAAAGTTACATTACTCCAAAGTTGGCATTTTTTCCCAAAGACTAACATGGTAGCATTCGCCGCACCTTTCGGGGCTTGTATCTCAAAAACGGTGCGTGACACGGAATTTTTGTCATGACAAAGCATAGCCTATGGCTACACATTCAGCAAAAACCTAGCCAGGAAAATCATGAATCATGTTAATTTTTTTTTCTACGTCATACGGTTCCTGAGATATATGCAATTTAGTGTTCCAACTGCTTGTTTTCTGCTCCCAGGTCCATTATTATGCATACATTCTTTGTACACACTGTGTTTCTCTATGCAGCTGTTGGGCAAAAACAGGGTGTACACTTCTGTTACTGTACCAGTTAGCATTTCCACTTGCATTTCCATACCCGTTTGCTTTACCGTTCCTGTGTATGCCTCCATGTGTGTTACCCTTTGCGTTCTCATTTGCGCTTGCATTACTGTTACCATTTGCATTTCCACTACTGTTTCTGTTTGCATTTCTGTTTATGTTTCCGGCACACCTTTCATTTGTGTTTGCGTTTCTCTTTTGGTTTGCGTCTTCGTTGCTGTTACTGTTACCATTTGCTTTTCCAATTGCGTTACTGTGCCCGTGCGCATTACAGTTTGTGTTTCCATATGTGCTTGCATTTGGTTTTGCATTTCTGTTTCCTTTGGTGTTATTGTTGCTGTTGCCATTACCATTTGCATTTATAACTGCGGTAACCTGACCGTGCGCGTTACGGTTTGTGTTTCCATATGCGCTTCTGTTCGCGTTTCCATTTCTGTTTCATTTGTTTTATTTCCTATTGTTCATGTTAACGTTACCATTTGCATTTACAGTAATGGTACCATGACCATGCACATTACGATTTGCGTTTCTGTGTGTGCTTGTGTTGGCGTTTCCGTTTCTGTTTCCTTTGGCGTTATTTATGCTGTTAATGTTTTAATTGCATTTCCAATTGCCGTACCGTGCATGTCACGGTTTGTGTTTACCTACATGGTTCTGTCTCCTTTTGCGTCACTGTTCGCTTTGGCGTCACTTTGCACTTGCATTTCTATTAACGTTTGCTTTACCATTTATGTTTCTGTCACCATGTGTGCAACCATTAGCAGTTGCATTTCCCTTGCACTTACCGTTACTATTTCACAAAACATCATGTGGTGGGTCCCACCACCACATTCCATTCACTATTTCTACTGCAGATTCTCAAAAAGAAGGGAAATTAGAGGCAAAGAACTCTGTTTAATGCATCAGTTAGGGTTGTTCCACAGTGACAAAAGTGTGGAAATTTGATGTTAGGATTGAAACCCCCCCCTTGCACCCACCCCCACCCTGCCTCCCCAGCCAGCACTGGGGTGTGCATTGGAGTCGTCAGTCTAACTCTCACCATTCTCCTATAGTTCACCACCTCAGCTTCTTTACACATGTGATGGGAGTGAGAGTTAGGGCTGTTCTGACTAAGCACCCCAATGCTGGCTGGGGAGGCAGGGTGGGGTGGGTGCAAGGAGGAGTTTTCAACCTTAACATCAAATTTCCTTGCTTTTGTCACTGTGGAACAACCCTAACTGATGCATTAAATGGAGTTTTGCCTCTAATATATATATATATATATATATATATATGTGTGTGTGTGTATATATATATATATATATATATATATTAATATATATATTTATATTTATACAATGGGGGTGAGACATATTCCAGTGTGATAAACCATGTTATTTTCACTGCAGTGAAATAAATCCTGATGATGTCAGCAGAGTTAAAATAAATACCATTTATTACACTCCTGAAACCCACGTTAAACCCGAGCTAAACCGTGCAAGCTGCGCTAAACCCGCGCAAGCTGCACAAATTGTACATTTTGCAACAGTGAGTCCCCATTGTATAAATAGGACACATGATAAGCACATCTTGGAAAATGAAAAATATTTTCACTCCTGCCTCATGAGCACTGTATATTCCACTCATGCCTTCGGCATGCGTGAAATATCCAGGCTCACTCAGCAGGAGTGAAAATATTTTCCATATTCCACTCATGCCCATCATGTATCCCATATATATATATATATATATATATATATATATATATATATATATATACCTGCACAGTTGTGCAGGTTTACTAGGGTTGCCAGGCCACTTTTGCAGTTTAAGAACTTTGCAACCATTTCTGCAGTTTGCTTGAACTTATGCATGCATGGTGTCCAACTATAGATCTCTGGATCTGGAAAGTTGTGTTCCAGTCAGATGTATGGTTGCTGAGCTGTGGAGTGTCAAAAATCTGAAAAATCCTCAACTTTTGTGCAATTCTTTGTCAGGCTACAGAGACTGAATGGTGCATCTGTCTGGCTTCAAATGTGCATTTGTATATGTTGCGTGGGTGAAGGTCGTGCTTTTTGAAGAATCGGTGAAAAAACATTAATCCTTTCAAAAGTTATGCATGTTTCTCATGTCCCATTTTAGCCTATGGCAAAATTTATATAGGTGACACGAAAACTTAAGCAAAAGCATTTTTCTTTTCATGCTGCCACCATCTTGTTTTCAGTTATCAAGAGAGAATAAATGATGTAACTTGAAAAATACTGCTCATTATTAAACACAAACACTTGTGTTTACCTAATTGGGGCCTGAGAAACTCACCCTAGCCTCAGTTTGTGTGCAGGTTGACTGAAAATATGTGTTTTAAAATGTTTCTGCCATTTTGGCATTTTGTTTTCATGAAAACATTTTTTGTGTGCACAGTAATGACCGTGGACAAATAAAATATGCGCAAAAACATATTTTTTTGCATGGAAATATTTAATTATAAGGTATGAGGCAGCACAAAACCTTTATGTTTTCTCAAAAATAATGCTTGAAAACATTATCCCATGTGTTATTTTCTTTGTCACTTCATTGTGCCAATGTGGGGTGTGCTTTTTGCCTCAAATTTACTGGGTAACAAGTGCTTGAGTAACTGCTCTGCTTTGCGCTTGTTTGGCAAAAAAATATTGCTTGGTTATGTAGTTATAGTGTTTAGAAATGTGGACATTTCCCCATAGGATAACATTGTGGTGACTGTATGCTTTTCTATGTGTCAGATATGAAAATTTGTCTGAGATACAGATTTTCTCGCCTGGGTGATTTAATGCACATTTAGGTGGACTAAGCGTCCATGTCACTTTTTTTAGCCATGGTTTCAACTGCAGTGGAATTTTTTTCATAGTTGCTACGGATTCTGAGATATTGGCAAATTAGTGTTACAAAGTCACTAATGCCTCCTGTGACTGCCGCGCATAAAAGAACTTGGGTATGTTTCCTCTCCTTCAACCACACCCTACCCCACCCTTCCTCCATCCTATCATCCTATCCTTTCTACTACTCTGTAACTTACCTGCCTTCCTGAGGTCCCCATTAACCAATCCTAGCATCAAACTATGCTTGCTGCTCCGTAGAGGGCATCATCAGTTCCTTCACTGATTGCCCCACTGGAGTGCATTTTTAAGCTGAATGACACAGTCCACATTGTTTGCTGATATTCCCCTCTTGGCAATGCCTCCCCTCACTCAGACAATGCCTTTGGCTGTATCCCTACTCTGGAACAATGTTAGGCCCTAGCCCTTAGATTCTGTCTATCCTGTAAGACCATGTCCCCAGTTGTTGTCTTTCCCTCATTTTGTCTCTGACAATGCCACTTTTGGCTGCATTTTTTTCTTCCTGTAGTTGGATTCCAGTTAAGCTTACTCCCAGCTGCTGTATGTCTGCAAAATACCTGTTTTTGTAACTTAAATCCATATGTGCCTATTTTATTGCTACCTTTACTCCTAGGATCACTGTGTATTTTCTCACTATACTGTTTGTTCTGTTCTTTGATATGATGTGGAGCATATGTAAAAGAGCCTTTGGCTCAAAGGTATTAACTCCAAGAATGAAATGAATAAAAAAAAAATAAAAAAAAAAAAAACAAGGGTTCCTCTTCAACACTATAGGGCTGGTGTTAGCTCTGAGGTTATATGTAAGTGGGAGTGCAGGGCCCATAGGGCCCATGCTCCAACAAATGCATACCAATATACAAAACTGGGCATCATGAACGGCATCGTGAAGAGAGCGCAGGGCCTGGTGGGCCCGTGCTCCCACAAACACATACCACTAACCACTTACATCGCACTTTCTCAAAAAGAAGAGAGATTCATTGCATTGGGCAAGTGACAATCTTCCTGTCCTTCAGGGTATTTTGCTGTAACATGAGCAATAAGAAAGACCCCACTGAAAACAATATGGCATCATGTTAGTTCCTATTGAGGGGGCAGCATGTTATTTTCAGTGGGGTCTCCTGCTGGCTGCTGCTTCTCAGCTTTACATCTGGGTCTAAATCTTAGCATATGGCTGGGTGAAGTAACTTGCTTTGTGTCTGTATTGCTCCAGTGACTGTGGTGGGATATGAACCTTGTTATCTAATGTTCTCCTAGACCCTGGTTCAGGTAGCACTTTACGTGACTATGTGTCCCAAGCTGCAGATTGTATCTGTGCTAGCTAATACAAAACTTATACTGCTGATATTAGCAGCACTAAGTATCCTGTTTGCACAGGATCAGAACAGACAGATTTTGCTTGAGGATCATTCTGTTTTGGTGTGTGCAGGGACAATTTTTGTGTTAGTTAATTTAACACACAGTCAGATAACTAGCTGTCCCATCCAATATGGGTGTAAATTTTAATGTTCTGTGGCAGTCTAAGTGATAGATGTTAGCTGCTTTTCAGCTCTAGTCTGTGTGTTCAAAGTCATTTAATCTGGTAAAAAAGACTAAAAATGTAACTGTTTCAGATTTTCAAATGTTAGCTCCTGGGTTGGTGCAAGTAGCTCCTGGGTGGCTGAAAAATGCTGATACCCAGGAGCTATTTCTGGCACTTGGCTGCCAAATTCTTTTGCATGATTTTGGACATGTATTGTAATTTACTGTTTATTGTACAATACCTTGTGTTTCAACTGTTGCACAATCTTACAATGTTGTATTGTTTGTACTACCCACATACTATTGTAACTGATCATCCTTCACAACCCTATGTAACCCCTCCCCCCAGGTCGCACTGTGAGATGAGCAACTTGTTGTTCAGTGTGCCTTCCTGGTGAAACATTTCAAAAAATAAATACATAAATAAAATTCTTATTTTGATATACATATATGTATGTATACACACATATTCAAATTAAAGCTTGTAGTCAGGTAAGTTGCTATACTAATATAATGTGTTCCTACACCTATCATATATCAACTAGAACTAGAGTTTACACCACAGCTGCTATAATTTATTTTACCACCTGTGCTGTTGTCACTTTATTTCACATATATGCTGCTCATTGTTCTGCCTTGTAGTTCTGCCTTTGTCAATGTACTTTTATCTTGTTAGATGTACACTCTTATTCACATTATTTTCTACTCAATCATTGATTCTGCATTTGTTGTACTACTGCTTCACTCCCCCCCAGTCACAATAGTAAGCAAGCCTTGGCTGAGACTGCCTTTCTCGGTTATCAGTTTTCAGGTCAATCCATCAATCAATCAATCAAGCAATAAATCAGCCAATACATACATAAATATACAAAACAGTTAACTAAATGTTTAAAGTCTTGTCCAACATATTATATTAACAAGTATAGACATGAAGTGACACATGAGAACTGTATCATTAGAATCTATTCATGTTGATTGTTGATTTGATGTTGATTAGAGAAGGGAGAGAGGGGATACGATAGACATACAAATAACTTACTGGGAAGAACAGGGTGCAGGAAAACACTATTTTACAGTGAAAAAGATGTTCCAGGACTGGAGGGCATCAGATCAAGGTGAAGGGAGGACGATTCAGAGGAAATGTGAGGAAGAATTTCTTCACAGAACGGGTGGTGTACAAGTGGAACACCCTGCCTGAGGGAGCAGTGGGGGCTAAAACAATCACAGGATTTAAGAATCCATGGGATAGACACCTCTGAACAGGTGCAAGTCCTGGGGGTAATTTTTGATGAAGGGTTGACTCTGCATTTGCAGGTGTCAGCTGTCGTCAAGTCCTCTCTTTTACTTCTGAGGAATATCTCCAGGATTAAGCACCTTGTTCCATCTGGTGATTTACCTACGCTGATCCATGCCTTTGTGACCTCGCGCTTGGACTATTGCAACTCCCTTTACCTAGGGCTACCTGGGGTGGAAATCCACCACTTGCAGTAAGTGCAGAACGCTGTGGCCCAGCTTTTAATGGGGACTTCCCAGTCCTGTCATATTTTGCCGGATCTGTGTGGACTACACTGGCTGCCTGTACAGTGGTGGATCACCTTTAAAGTTGGCTTACTGACTTTTAAAGGCCTACATGGACAGGTCCCAGACTACTTGAAAGAGCTCCTGGTTCCTTACTGCCCTGGGCGATTACTCCGCTCAGCTGATGAGGGGTTCCTAGAGATTCTTAGGGTGTTTCTGAAATCTTTGGGAGCTAGAGCTTTTATGCATGCAGCCCCAACCCTATGGAATTCTCTACCTCGTCATTTACAGGACTGCACAACTATGGAGGGATTTAAACAGGCATTAAAGACATATTTGTGGTACCAGGCATTCGGTGATTGATTTTATTTTTAAATTGTATCAGCTGTTTTATATTTTAAGATGTTGGAATGCTTGATGTGTTATTTTTATTCTGTTAGGTGCCTTGGTTTTTGAAAGGCACCAAAAAAATAAAGAATAGTATTATTATTATATTATTATTATTTTTTTATTATTATTTATATAAGTTTAGGAATTACAACCCTTTGAGTCAGGGACTCATTTGCAAAGGCTCTGCATCATACATTGAATGAAGACAAATACAGAGTTATGTAAGGTACAGAGACTAAGAACAGAGACAGAATGGGATAATACATAAACAGAAACTACACCACAGGTGCGTAAATTATGAGTCATATAATAAGAATCAGAGTTAAAAATTGCAACGGATACTTAGCCCAAGTAGGGGAGTTATGTGCAATCACAGTAGCAGTTGGATATAATATGGGTATGTAGCACAGGTTCAAAAGTCTCCAACCTGGGAATAGAGAGGGCAGTGTCAGGGAGGGAGTTCATCCAGAGTGGAACCTGTAGCAAAAGGACCTTTGGCAGGTGGTGGTCCTAGCAAAATGGACACGAAAGGTAGTGGAGTTAGACTGTCTTGTGGCCTGCATTGGCGAGCACGTTTGTAGGCGCGAGAGACAGCCGGGGGGGCTAATCCTAGTTGTATTTTTTTGCCCAATAAGCATGTCTGATAAAGTAAGCACCCCTGAAAGTTTAGCCATGATGACTGTTGGTAGAGTTTGCAGGTATGCATCACCACCATTTTTCTTGATTTTCTTTTCTGAGACCACTGTTTCCTCCAATCAGGTGGCAGGACAATGCTAAAAAGTTGTTGATGTTGATGTGATGTCAGAATGATGGTACAACTTTTTTGACCTTTGAACTGTCCTACAACAAGATTTAGAAAGCCACTGATTTTTATCTACAATAAGCCTTAACTACATACTACTATGGAATCCTGGTGGTCCGAAGTAAGGGGTAACAGACTTCTAGAACAACTTAAAGTGATCTTACAAGCTCAAATGGGCAGACTGGGTGGGCCATAGGTCCTTATCTGCCAACAATATCTATCTATCTATTGGACTCCAAGCTTTCATTTGAAAATACTTAGCTTCCTATGCCTAGCAATAATAATGTTCCAATTTTCAAGCTATAATTTCAAGCATTATAAAATACCATAAAAGATTATTTTTGGAAATGACTGGAAGATACTGGTGGTCATTCAGTCTAAGAAAAAATATATATTTTTTTAGTTGTTTGAAACTGTTTAATTCATAATGCATTTGTCACTTTACAATTTTCCTGTGTGATTATTATGTATCATTGTTTATTTCACCATGCACTTGTCATTTTATAAGTTCACACTCTCATTATTGTATATATTGTTTTCATGTCACTATGCATTTGTCACTTCATAATTTTATTAGCTGATTATAGTTGATGATTGTTTTGTCAACATATATTTGTCACGTCATGTTTCTTTCTGATTTTTCTGTATGATTTTTAATATCACCATGCAATTGGCACTTTATAAAGTCACTCTCTGTTTATTGTGTATAATTCTTTAAATCAGAATGCATTTGTTTCTTCACAATTTTGATTATTTTGTATGGTTGTTTATTCCACCATGCATTCAAACTTTATAATTTTACTCTATGATTGTTATGTACAGTTGTTTATTCCATTATGCATTTCCACTTGATATTTTTTCTCTGTTATTATTGTGTGTGATTGTTTATTTCACCATGCATTAGCTACTTAATAATTTTAATCTATGGTTATTATCTTTCTACACCTTTGCAGGTGAAATCTATGAATGAGAGGAAGATTTGGTACCTGGTATGGGGACTGAAATGTTTGCCATGACATTAGGGTCTTAAGATGAATGAAAAATAAGTTGAAAACTACACAGTTACTAACTGAATATTGTGTAATAATACTAAAATTCAGAAAATGTTGAAAAATATTTTGTATAATTTGTTTTTAAAAATCATCATGAAATTGTATGCATTGATACAAAAAATAGTATCAATACAGTCTATTGTTACAATATTTGGCTGTATCAAAAATAGAGAAACAAGTATCAATAATATACTGAAGAAGCAAGGTCAGATAGTATTGATAAATACTGTATAGAACACTATCAACACATACAAACAGTACAGTCTGAGCTAATTCATAATGGCGAGAATCATTAGGGCTTGAGATTTATTTGTTTTAAATGAAATCTTTGAGTCATCTAAGTAGAGCTGTCTTTAATATAGCACTACAGGGATCATATAGTGATATACAAAAACATGAAAATGTTACATATTTATTTTAAAAAAGGTTCACCAAATATTTACAGTCCTGTCATTTTTAACTACAGATTAAATTGATGTGTATGAACATGTAGCAACACAGTAGATCAGTATTGTTGGGATCTATGCATGTTGATCAAGCCCCAAGCATTAATTTAAAAACAAATTAAGTTTCCATGATTAACAGTTCAAATGTCACAGCATACAAAATATAATTTCAAGCATTATAAAATATCATAAAGATTGTTTTTGGAAATGGTAGGCAGATACAAGTGGTTGTTCTGTCTAACAATAAACAATTTTTTTTTCTAGTTGTATATGACTGTTTATTTTGTCATGCATTTATCACTTTTTGCTATTCTGTGTTAATGTTACTTTAGTATGTTGTTCTTTAATTATTGTGTACAATTGCTTATTTCATTATGCATTTGCCTGTTTTATAATGCAGTCTATTGATTACAGTTCTTGATCATTAATTTTATCATGTATTTGTCTCTTTATAATGTTACTCTGAATATTGTGTATGATTGTTTATTTTACCATGCATTTGTTGTTTATTATTGTTTATACTTAATTTCTATTGTGTATATATTGCAGCTGCACCAGGTTGCCACACACTTCAGTGCACTACTTTTGCCTTATTGGCTCATATATGGTTAAAGGGCCTGGGTAAATAACTCCTATGGCATTTCATTACCCAAAGATCATTCTGTACTGTAAGTTACAAAGTGCCTCCACCCAGGGAATGTGAAGCAGGTAAGGGGACAAACAAGTACTGCCCACAGGAAACATTACCAACCCACTGTAAACCCCACTGGTAAAATCCACCTGCTTCTCATACAGTGATATCAACAGTTTTCATATAACAAAATAATTTAACACACTACAAAACATGTGCTGACACACAGTAAATACAAGCAAAATCTTATTTATTAAGGGGCCAGGAACAAGCCCCTGATGGAATGAAAATAGGAAAGACAAAACAAGACATACAGTTGTAGCAAGGACTAGCTGGCAAGCTAACAGGCCACACCCTCCAAATTAGGAAAATATTGGAGGGATAGAACACACTGGATGGTAATAAATGGGGAGTTCTTGGATCTCAGGGAAGTCACTAATGGGGTGCCAGAGGGATCAGACTTAGGACAAGACCTCTTCAACATCTTTATCTGTAACATAGGAGTAGGGATACAGGGCAGGATGTGTTACTTCATGGATGATACTAAGACCTGTTGTCAGGTGGATAGTGAGGAAGGTGTCAAAATAATGCAAGAGAATTTGGGTAGGTTAGTAAATTGTTCAGAAATATTGTGGTTAAAATTTAATACCAAAGAGTACAAGATAATTTTCACTTGGGCAAAGAATCCTAACACTGACTATAAAATGAAGAGTTACAGAAGTAATAGAAACTACCAATTAGGGAAAGGAATTGGGAGTTCCAATTTCAGACAGCCTGAAGGCATCAGCACAGTGTAGCTTGGTTGAGGGTAAGGCAAATAGAATTCTGGGGGACATAGGGAGGGATATCCACAGCAGAAAAAGAAAGGTGCTGCTACCACTGTATAGGTCACTAGTGATCTTCACTTAGAATACTGTTTGCAGTTTTGGTGTCCATATATAAAGAAGACAGGGCATAGATAAGGCTGTGCAGCAAGAAAGGGGAATTATACAATGGCAAGAAAAAATCCTGAACTCTGATTGGTCAGTCTTGGGCTGGACCTGTGATGTTATCCCAGCTCAACATCACGGGTCTAGTCTCAGCCTCATTGTGAACCTGTAGGTGATCATTTGCTTGATTTGCATTTGCTTGATTGTTTCATCTTCTCTTAAAAAATATATATTTTTCCACACAAAAGCATCTTTAAAATGATTTTTTTTATTCGGTACAATAACGAGCCATTGTATAATAGCAATAATGCCCTCCAGGGTGTGTGTCATTTGGGATAACGTCATGCCTCAGTTATTGGATGCACTCGGCCTGTGGCCTTGTGCCCAACCACCTGAAGCATGATGTTTTCCCAGCACGATACACAGCCTGTCGGGCATTATTGCTTAATTGTTTAACCAGGAAAGGCACACTAAGCCAAAGCTTGTTTCCAGGTGTGACTTGGGAGCACAAGGAAGTTAAATGACTTGATCAAGGTCACACAGAATCTACGTGGGCGTTGATGGGATTCAAACCCAGGTCTTCAGGTTTGTAGCTTAGTGTCCTTAACCACTACACTACACTATACTGCTTCCCGCAGAGGATGATAACCAATATGATCCAAGAAAAGCAGAGGAGGAGATACAAAGAGAGGCTGGCAGAAGTAAATGTTTTCAATCTGCAGTTGAGAAGGGAGAGATGGAACATTGAAACATGAATACATCCATGAGGTAACTAAAGTGGATAGTAGGGAATTGTTCAGAAAGAGTGATAAAAACTCCAGGGACAACTCCTTGAAGTTAGAGGGAAGAAACTTAGGAGGGATGTCAGGAAGCACTTTCTCATGGGAAGGGTGGTAGAGGGGTGGCTTATAAGAAATTAGTGGGGTATTAAAACATGGGTGGGAAAGATAATAGAACTTTAAAAGTATAAAGAGGGGTGAAGGGAAAGAGGGACTGACAAGCATGTAGGGCTCTCCTTCAACATTAGAAAGACCTATTGAATAATTCCCATGAGGTTTCATTACCTAAAGATCTCAGCTTAGTTGAAAAGTGTATCTACACAGGGAATGGTAGATTAAGGGGGTTTAGTGGTTGTTGGGGAACAGTTTAGCATGAAAAGACACAAGGAACATAAGAGGGGTCCAGTTTGACGGTGTAGAGGGAGAGGTGTCTACATACCATAGATAGGAAGGAGATAAAGTGATAGAGTAGGGGGACCAGTGTTTGGGGTGCAGGACAGTTTATGGTGCAATTGTAGAAGTAATGTAAGATGGGTACAGTCTAGAAGTGCAGAGAAAGAGGTGTCTACACTCCACTGGTGGGAGAGGTTAGAGTAGGGGAAGCCATGGAGGGTGTGGGACAGTTTAGGATAAAATGGTAGAAGGAATGCCAGAGAAGTCCATTCTGGAGGTGCAGAGAGAAATATGTCTACCCTCCATAGATGGAAGGGAGCGGTTAGAGTAGTGGGGAGCAGAGGTGGGTGTGGGACAATTTAGGATGAAACAGCAAAATGAATGTAAAAGGGGTCCAGTCTTTACATGGTGATTTGTGGGTTGGGTCAGTATTCAATGGTAGCCATCGCCACGATGAACCACTTCAGGCATTATGGTACACCATGTGGCAATATTATTCTTGTTAGTTCTATGTCACCCAATGCATTGAAAGCAATATCAGCATATGATATGATGTGCCATGGTCTGTTATGGCTACTGATTTCATTAGTTACCACAGTAACACATCAGCATAGTCCAACTCTTGGTGGAACTTTTTTGGGGTTACTGCATTTCTTTGACAACCATTAAGACCGGGTATGGGAGTCAGGCTTTTTTATTGTACAGGGTGCTGAACTTGGAAAAGGTTTTTTTTGTGGATTACATAAAATGTAGGAGGAGAAATTAAAGTGTGGATCCAACTACACAAAGAAGTTGGTGGCAGTACAGTTTGAGGCACACAAAGAACAAGCTGACATCTACAAACCTCTCCATTCAGTATTTAGGCCCTGATAGCACTGAGATCACTATTGTTAAGGCACTCCATGATCTCCAAACAGTTAAGAACAGATAAAACCAGTCCCTCCTGGTCAATCTACATCTCTAATCAGTGTTTCAGATGGCTGACTATTAGGTGCTGCTAGACCATCTGAGGCACTATGCAGGGCTCATCAGCATGGTTTTGAGCAGGTTCGAGTCTTACTTACTGGGAGTTCACAGCAGTTGGGTCTAGATAATTCCATCTCTAGGCAAGGCAAGGCAAATTTTATTTAAAAAGGTGCCCGCCCCAGAGGCTCTGGGTGCCATACAGAAATCAAAACAGTTACAAAGAAAAAAAACAACAAAAAACAACATCATAACAAATATAACAAATTAAATCATACAATTTAAGATTAAATAAAACAATCTTAAATAACTGAAAATAACTGAATGAATAAATAAATACCTGAATAGCCTGGGACAGAATTAGATCACAAAAGTCAGGCCAGGACAAGATTATAAAACAAAGTCCAGGAAGGCCTGATTTTCCAGAAAGGCCTTGAGGTGGGCTTTGACTATCTCTACTAAAGGGGCCTCTCTTACTGCTGGAGGTAGCGAATTCCACAGGACAGGGCCAGTGATACTAAAAGCTCTGTCACTGGCAGTTTTTAACCTTGTCCTGAGAATCGCAAGGAGGACCCTAGAGGAGGAATGAAGGGAGGGGACTGAGACAGCAGGTGTAAGGAGGTCCTTCAGGTAACCAAGGCACAGGTCATGTAGGGCTTTAAAGGTGAGTAACACACCTTAAAGAGGACCCTCCACCTGACCGGCAGCCAGTGCAGTTCATGTAGCACTGGGGTGATATGGCAGTACTTAGACTACCCCATCAACAGCCTTGCAGCTGCGTGCTGCACCAGCTGCAGCTGGCAGAGGGTACCTCCAGAGACCCCTGGATAGAGCGCATTCCAGTAGTCAAGCCTAGACGTTACGAAGGCTTGCACCAAGGTGGGGAGGTCCAGGGTGGAACTTAGGACTTTATCCTGGTGATATTCCTTAGATGGTAAAAGCTAGTACAAAAAACAGATGACACCTGAGATTCAAGTGTCAGTCTACTGTCAAGAATAATGCTGGATCACATACTCAGAGGCGGCCTTCAATGGTACAAATCCAAGAAAAAGCCTTGTCTCTGCTCCAGAGGCCATTCTGTCACACCATCTGTTTGACTCCACCACCAGTACCTATGTCTTATCTGGGTTCAGTCACAACCAGCTGGAAGCTATCCAGTCATTGATCTCAGCAAGACAGGTGTTTAGCACATCCACAGCTTTGGATGTTCCAGGGGCAAAAGAAAGTTACAGATGGATATCATCACATAGTAATAAAAACCCAAGCTATACCTCCTCATGAGATCTCCCAGGAGCATCATGTACACAGCGATCAACATTGGCGACAAGACTGAGCCCTGGAGTCCTCTGCATGACAGGAGGCTAGAAGAGGAAGAGAAATTCCCCATCACTAACCTTTGCTCCTGTTGGTGAGAAAAGACTCAAACCAGCAGATGACAGTGCCAGCAAGTCCACAGAATTCCCTCAGGTGGTCGGTCGAGTAACACACGATGGTTCACCATTTCAAATACTGAGGAGAGATCAAGGAGAATGAGAATTGTTCCCTCTCCTTGATGTCTCACCCTAAGGGGGTCATTATGCACCTGAACTAATGCAGTTTCTGTGCTATGCTTCGTAAGAAACCCAGACTCGAGATGCTCGTATAGATCATAGGCCACTAGGTGCTCCTCAAGGTGAAGCACCACAACCTTCTCTACAATCTTACCCAAGAATAGAAGAATGGAGATGGGATGGTAATTTGCCTTGATGTCAGGGTCTAGAGATGGTTTCTTAAGAAGGGGTCTCACCAATGCTTCCTTCAAGGCAATGGGGAACACCCCCTCTGACAAAGAACACCGGACAATGAAGGCAAACACTGGGCCAATGGAGTCAACACATCCCATCAAAAAACATATCAGCACCAGGTCCAGTTCACAAAAAGTGTGCCTCTGCTTGGAAGCAACCCCAATCTCTGTGTTCAGCTGTAGAGTGTCTCAAGGTTTGATCTGGCACTCATGCTGTTCGCTGTGTACAAGGTATTCTGGTTGAGACTGTAATGATGAATGGTGTTTAGTTTTACGGCTATATAGATGATACTCAGGTATATTTGTCTTGTCCACCTAAATGGAATAAAGTGGTCTTGATGCTGCATCAGTGCCTTCAGAACATCAAAGACTCAATGGCATCTGACTATCTGAGCCATAACCACAGTAAGACAGAGGGGATGATTCTCAAACTAGATCCCTGTTGGTCAGCAGTGAGAACTGGAGATGTCAGTTTGCCATCACCAAATGGCACTGCACTTCCAACAGTGCATGTGGTGAGGAATCAAGGTTCAGAGCAGAGACAGCCGTGACATAAACATAGTTTAGAAAATACACTTTAACATTTTTTAAAGAGAATTTTGTTATAAGCTCACTAAAGCAGTGATAATAGCACAAACACAATTGTATATTTTCAGTGATGTTTAAGGAAATAATTCTGAATGCAGAAGAAATACCATGAGCTATAGTATCCAGTGATATGGACGAAGCAAACTGAGTGACTCAGAAAGAATGACTCAATTTGCACACCTGCATAGAGAGTGACATTGAAAGTATAGCGAGTGGGCATGAATAGCGAGGTAGGTGGGATGAAATAGTGAATGTTGCGTAGGTTAGGGAGTGTACTGTAGAAGTGACAGGTTTAGGAGTGGAATTGAACAGGTTGCTGTTGAGCTGACCACCTGGTGTGGTGGTGAAGGTCATCACTTGTGGTGAGCATGGCCCGGGTTCAGGTCTGCATATAGGTGAAAACTGTTTTTCACATTTAGCACTTAAATATTTTTTATCACCCTGCCCATGTTTTCCTCCCTTCTGTACTGTCGGCCCCCCCTTTGAAGTTGATTATATTAAGCTGGGGGTGCAGGGGGCTTGTCCCTGCAAAGGGGGTGTGGAGGGTGTAGCACACTGCATAAAATTAAAGACCATATTGTTGCCAATATTGTATTCGGCATAGTGGTGATCACAGATTTTGTTTTCAGCAGTTAGCACTCACTGTTTTGTGAGCATAATTTTGTACTCGCTTATATCACATGCAACCATGAGATACAGAGAGCAAGAGGAGTCACTGGTATAAAAATTTAGTTATAATAAGACCTGATATTCAAGGTAGAGTTACTTATTCTGAAATGGATGTGTCAGAAATAAAAATTAATTTAGAAAGAAACTACTGCACATGCTTGTACATATTGGTTTTGATTTTCAATGGGTGCTTAGATCGACGCAATTTGTATCAAAGTGGGAGACTGCTTCCAACGCACTTGCAACAAATGCAGTATGCCATATTCTAGAATCTTTGTCAGCTGCATTAATATTAACAGATTTCATGCAATCCGAAAGGTGCATCATAAAAAAGGGACACAGTGGGTGGATCTGACACAAGTTGTGTACCAGCACAGATAGCCGCATGTAATGGGGCATTTACTAGCAGAGATGTGTGAGGCTATGGGAGGCAAGCACTCAAGGGAGAAAAATTTCGCACAAGAGGAGATAGATGTGCTTATAGAGGAGGTTAACACCCAGGTGGACCTCCTCCTTCATAGAGGTGGGGAGAAGGAGTTGGGAGACCATTGGGGACAGGCCTGGGAAGAGATTGTAACCTGGGTGAATAACAGGGGCCCCATGAAAAGGTCCGTGCATGAGTTCCAAAAATGCTGTCATGACTTGAAGTGTAAGTCCAAAGAAAAGATGGCAAGGAAGAGGCAGAGTGCCATGGCCACAGGAGGATGACCACAGGAAATAGTCCAACTTTGCAGCCAGGAGGATCATGTGTCCTCCAACCCCAGCACCAAGACCACAGAGGAGGGCAGCAACCTACACATCTTCAGACTGTGGAGCACAGCAGGTAAGTAGGGAACTGTACAAGTACAGTTTGCGATGTGAGTTTGAGACAGGTGGTTATGATACATTATGCTGACAATAGTGTGAAGTGGTTTGTGCCATGTTGATGTTGTGTCCAAAGAATAAGGGTAAGAGGGTAGTGACAAGCATGGGTGGAAGGTATGTCACTGAGATAGCCCTCTTTGGGCCAGGGCTACAGCAGTGCTGCTGTGTTGTGTTTGAAAGTGATAATGACTAGAAGGTGTTGCCCAGGTGCCAGGGATCCACTGTATGGCCAGTCGTCAGAGTTCCAAGGAACTGATGGTGGCCAGTGCAGGAGCCTCAGATGGCAGGACACATGCAATGCACAAAGGTATGCATGGCAGGGGGAAAAACAGGGCAGACAATTCAACACACAGTGGGCTGCTGTGTTGTGGATGTGGGTGTGGGGGATGAGTACCCAGAGTGGGACAGTGAGTGACCGCCGTGCCACATTGATGGCCGTAGCACAACATGTGGTTGCAGTGCAAGACTGTCATGTGTCACATTGGCCAGGCATGGGGTGTGTAGCATGCAGATGTGCAGCCAGGGGGAAGGTTGGTGGATGAGATACTGTGACATACCCTGAAAGGAGCCAGTCTGTGGTACTGTGGAGCAGGTGCTGTGTTTCAGGGGTGGGGGAAGGGCCAGTACCACAGTGTGAAGGTTGTACCATTGCTGGATGTACTGCTTGGGGTGCTGACCCAGTGCTAGCCCATGTGCACTGCAAGGAAGCCAACTGGCACTGCTGGAGGATGATGGAGGCAGAGCATGTTATGGCAATGGAAGGAAGTGAGCAACATGTGTCTGTGACTCTGTGCCTGGACTTTATGAAAATGAGCATGTGCCACTCTCTTTCCAGGTAGCTCCAGTATTTTGGACACATCCACAGCAGGGCCCAGTGGATACACAGCACAAGTACAGAGTGGTGCGGAAGCAGCAACTGAATTTGACAGCACCTAGGATGTGAAATTAGACACCTTCAAGAGAGGAGACACAACATGGAGACAGCCATGTGAACCATGATCTCCCAGAGCTGACCAGAGAAGGTGATGAAAGGGCAGAGCCATCAGTGGAAGAACAACTGGATTGTGATGTCAGTGTCACCAGTGCAGCAGATACCATCCAGGAAAACATGGCACAGGACCTCTCACAAACAACATCTATCCGGGAGGAAGGGAGTGGTACCTGCAGCTCCTTACCCCCTGGACATGGACGTGGATGAGGTGGACCGCCTCTGCCAAAGCATGCTTGACAGTAAGGCAGTGCTAAAAAGGAATTCAGAGCCATCAGGGTGGTCATGGAAGGACACCACAGTGCTGCACAGCAGCATCATCAGTGTGTTCAGGGTGCAATGAGTAGTATGCAGGATGCCATCACTCTTGGCCTGCAGCATGTGGCAGCTCATGAGTCACAGCATACAGCTGTTCTTCAGCACTGCAGTGCTTCAGGGTGCCAGCATTAGGGTGCTGAGTCACTATGGCACCAAAATTTGACTTTGCCACCCCTTCCCTGAGGTCTGCCCCCATGGAGTTAGAATCTATAGCTAGGGTGTGTGTGGGATGTACAGCCCTCCACAAAAAATGGGGTTGATGACATTGCTATTTGGCACCGTAGTGACTCGGCACCCTAATGCTGGCACATTCTGAGGGTGGAACCATCCTGTAGGGACTGCAAGCACTGGCCAAGTGGCAGACAGCCATAGTGGACTGTGTGTCGCTTGCATTGGACAGCATGTAGCCCTGCAGGAGACCATTGGCCAACTCCTGTCACTGGCACTGACTGGCCTTGCACGGAGCATGAGGTGGCAACATCAGGAAAATTTGGTGGAGGACTCCCATCACAGTGCCAGTAACGAGGGTCTTATCTGCACTGCATTTTGTGGGACACAGCAGGGTACCAGCCCAAGAGCTGTCCCACATGATACTTATGCACCCCTGGGGGTGTACACCATTCCCCCACTGCATGCAGTGCACCGCACCCAAGGGAAGAAGCCTACCACAGTGGCAAAGGGACAGTCAACCATGGCTGTTCTGGCCAACGTATGGGAGGTGGTACAACATTTAGTGGTCAGGGCTAAGGTGTGGACATGACAGGGCATGCCTCTCCACCATGGCCCAGGAAAGGACATGGCCTGATACACCCCATCATTGTACACAGCTTACATACAATGGCAGTGACACACAGGTCCAGCAATGGAATGGGAGGGAAGGCAGTGTGATAGTGTTCAGCAGCAACCAGGTGCAATGTCTGAGCCTGAGGTATCCTTTCCATCATGGGCCTATGTGGCTATGTTGGTTGATGCTACATCACCCTGGGGTACTGTGGCACAGCAGGCTGCATGCCCCCCTGGGGTCACCACTGATGTCAAATCACATTCCAGATGCCTAGCTTGGCCCTATTTACATGCTGTGGTCTACCTTAGACCAACTCCACCCTGGTCTAACAGATGCACCAAATCATTGACACAAGTGTGGGAACTCCATCTTCTAAAATTCCAAATTGGGATTTGGCAGCTTTCTTTTTTTGCACAATCTGCATTGTGACATAGCACACCAGATTTTTTGACACTACCTTGACACAAGAGACTTAAATACAGCAGTGTCAGGATTTGATGCAGACTGCATTAGAAAATTACGATTGACACAATTTTTGACACAAGTCACCACTTGCATTAAAATCTATTGACGCAAGTCCCTTGCATCAATCCAGCCCCTTTGAAAATTGGGCCTACTGTGTCTAAGGCACCCAAGAAAAGAGCAACGGCAAACCAACTTTCTTCTGCAAGTTAAATGTCATGATACTTTACAAAAACATAACTTGCCTCTGTCAGTGTAAACAAAGTTGCAATTTCAGAGAGTTTGGATCACCATTTGAACTATAAAAGATTTCTGAGATGCAGTCATTTAAAGGGACACTGTCAACCCCCTTAGGTCTCAAAATGTCCCTAGTTTAAAAAACATATTTTATGATTGCCAACATTCTGTAAAGATTGTTGATGTAGCTGATAGTTTGATTTTAACTCATGTTTTCTTTACAAAAGTAAAAAACAGACTGCCAAACATACTGGTGTTATTACACCAAACAGGTTTGTTTACATTCCTTAATCAGCTCCAAATACATCTTTCCTGGACTTGGGAATGCCCATAAAACATTCTAGCACCTCATGATGCTGTGGGAGTTTAGGAGGCTACTTCCTTATGAGTGACTGAACTGTTTGGGTGTGTTTCCAATGCTCAGGAAGCATGCAATAAGAACAGAACTAGGACTGTAAACAAAAACAAGGTCGTTTATAAATATACACTGCCATGCATTTCAGTTCTACTAAACAGGGAGACAGACAAAACAAACAGCCACATCAGTGAATTTTAGAGAGGGTAAGCAATCATAAAATGTGAGGTTTCAACTTGAAATAATATGATGAAAAACAGGTTGACAGTGTCCCTTTAACTACAGCAAAGAAATATTGCATAATGTTTACCCACAAAGGTAATTCTTTTTTTTAAAATAATCCAGCTTTTACCCCACTCATTACTATCTTACACAGATATACCAAGTGATTTCCCAGCCTGAACAACTACAGCACAAATGATTCTTTGTGGGCAGAGGCACAAGATTACCAGTGCCCATCATGATGATGGTAAAGGAGTATTTTAGCCACAGTTGCCTCGATCCCCTCCTGCCACACAACTCCACTCTGGCTCCATCCATAGCCTAGTGCTTATGCATGTACAGCACTTCCCCCTGTAAGGAAGCTAGCTGCCTGGCCCACAACATGGGTCATTGTGATGGAAGGGCACAGCACTTCCCTCCCTTAGCTGTACCTGGGATGAGTTGCTAAATGCAGTTGTACCCCAGTCCTGACTTCCCAATTGCTTGTAACTTGAGTCTATTCCAGACCTCAAGTAGCCCACTCCAAAACTTGATGCAGTGACTTTTTTCGGGACTCAGGAGTGTTTGATCCTATAGAGTTAAATTAAATACCTTAGTCACACTCAGTGCCATGCCAAAGCAACTTCAGCTTCTGTGATCAAACTACCTATTTCAGGTATTTCTGTTGCTGTGAGTATATCTGTTGATTTTTATTTAATTAGAAAGACCACTGGCAGAGATAAATCTCAGCTGACAATGTTGTGTAGTACTGCTGAGCTTCCATTTGATTCAGTTTGAATCCATGGCACCAAACTCTCCTGAAATGATTTATAGTCATTGAACTCAATGTCTCCATTACTAATACATATCAGAAGACTATGAGTCAGAATCCCCTTGTAGCTGGTATCCTTAACTGACACATCTTTTAAGAAAGCCTTTTTTACTTGGTCTCATAAATTACCAGTGTACCTCCTCCCTCTCAGCTCTAACCATTAATCCTTCCCACATTATTCATTAATCCTTCACACATTATTTAACTCCCTCTACTACAATGTTTTCTTATAGACAGAAGCAGCAGAATGCCAAGTTCTCCACTTTCTGCTTTTTACACTTGGACACTAGATAGTTTCCTTAATATTTTGTCACTTTTATTGCTTATGTACAATATGCACATGGATGAGAAACTGTTTCACTGTGCACAGTACTTGAAAGCAAATTGTTAGACACAGAAATGGAGTTAAAAAAGAGCAGTGGTACAGACAAATTCACCAGTCTCTATGCAGCGTGAGACACATAACACTGCAGCATTCTGAAGTACCATGTCCATAAACTGTATTCATTATTTCATGTCTCAGCTTGTCTGGTGACTTAATATTAGATTTATACTTTGGACTACACTTGAAGAGAATGATGGATATTGTTTGGAAAAAAAGGGTGCTGCCCATCCTTACATGAGAGCTTAGATAATATTTATTTAATGTTTTGATCCTCAAGCAATGAAGCCTCTATATTCATATTCCATTCCTTTTTAAAGGGGCTGCATACATATATTTTCTCTGTTGAGTTCACACATTAGTCTAGGAACTGCTATAGTTTCAATTAGACAGTTCAATAAGCTAATTGAAATATTATAATTAGAAGTCATTTTGAGACTATTGGAAACAATGACTGGCTTAGGAACTGGGCTAAAAGGGAAGGACTTTGTTTTACAAGGCACTAACAGAGGTTTCTAAAAAGCCCACAACTTTTTCAGAGGGAATGGAGTGTATCTAATTAAATATGGGGTAAATATCATCAGGGAAAGATTAAGCAGGCAAACTTATCACCATTTAACTAATGTGTATGGGGACTTGGAATGAGAGGATTAATCTAGATAGCTACATAACAAATGACATTACTTGCATATTGCACAGGACATTAGATAGAGTGAGTGAATCTGACAATTTGAAGGGTAAAGTGATGCAAATCAGTCACATAAGACTAAAATGGAGTGTAGATGTTTGCTCTGTAATGCATGGAGTTTCCATAATAAATTTGAAAAGGTGGAGGAGTTACTGACCACTACGGGGCCAGATATTTTGGGGAAAATGGAAGATTGGTTGTCAGTGTACAATATGTGAGTTACAGCAATTAATGGGTACAACTTGTTAAGAATAGACTATTTGGGAAAGAGAAGAATGTGTGGCTATTCATATCAGTATGGAACCTAGTATAGAAGAGGTTAAGTCCCCACATGAAGAAATGCAGAAAACCCTATGTAACAATGGAACTCTATTACCGGCCCTGCTTATAAGGGTTATGATGTTGACAAACTCCTTATGAATGACAATAAATTCTTTAGCAATTCCAATAAGATGATTATTATTGCAGGCTTAAATATAACTGGCCTTAATTGGGAGGATTTGGAAGCGGACACTAGAATGGGAAGGCTGCTAATGCAAACCTAGATCAGATTGCATGCTTGCCCACTGGGGGGAACATATGAGATGTAGTCATTAGTAATGCTATAGAAGAAATTGGCTGCTGTATATCCAAGGATCCAGTTGGGGGTATTGATCATATTACTACTGAGGTCATGGTCAGACAGAAACTTATTAGAAAAAAGGGAAAAATTAAATTCTGATGTTTCAAAAAGGCAAATTGGAAAGACATGGGTCTGGAATTAAAACATTGGGGCTGGAAAACTGAGATAAGCAATATGAACAACAAAATGAAGAAATGCCTGAAAGTAAAATACGAGAGCTAGATAACAAATAAATACAGTATCCCTGGTTTCAAGCTCTACAAGCAAAGGTAAGAGTCCTGTTTGGATCACAAGGGACTTTATAAAGAAATCCAGACATAAGAAGAGGGCATACTTTATAGTCAAAAACAGCATTAATGCAAGTGACTAATGTAGATATGGAGAAATTCAGTCAACATGTTAAAAAAAAAAAGAGATCAAACTGTCCACACGGGGAATGGAGAGGAACACTGAAGGTAAGGAAAAAGATAATTATAAAGAATTGTTCTGATATGTAAGGTCAAAAAAGGAGGTAGTAAAAACTGTTTGCCTCTTAAAGTGGAAGACATAGACATTAAAAAAGAACAAGATATTGCAGATACAATAAATATTTTTTCTTCTTCTCAGTTTTCTATAAAAGTGATAGGCTGTCTGAACATGGGACAGTATCAAGAATGGGTTGTTAATACTGGATGTAGATAAATCAGCAGGTCTTGATGGAATCCACCAGAGTCCTTGGAGACCTTACATGTACAGCACTTTTGCTGACCCAACTAATCTGATATTTAATATACATGTATTATTGAGGGAGGGCTAGTTCCATCAGAACTGAGGGACGAAACAGTGGTCCACATTTTTAAAGAGGGAAACTGGTGTGACGTAACCAACTATTGACCAGTTAGCTTCACAGCAGTGCAGGCAAAGTCTTTGAGACAATCTTTAGGAATATGGTAGATAACTATATTCCTTAAGACTGTCTAACCTTCAGGAAAGGGAGATGATACACAACATGCTGTAGATTTCATAAGGGAAAGTCATGTCTGACAGTTCAGCTGGCCTTCTTTGAGGCAGCAAGCAAGGCCTTGGATGAGGGTGGATTAACTGATGTGGTCTGTTTAAACTACAGCAGTCTTTGATACTGTACCACATGCTGAGCTAATTGGAAGACTAAAGGATATCAGTATTAATAGTATTATTATGAACTGATGAGCTTCTCAGCTACTTCTTTTAGTCCAACAGCCACATTTGCAACTCCTGCAGCCCCATCTGCAGAATTGCTCCATCAGAAACACATCTTTTATTTGATCTGCAGAAACTGCTGTTACACCCTCCAACCATCTCTCTAGAATATTGCCCAACTGAACACACACTATCATCCCCTATGGCCCAATTCACAAGCAACTGAACAGAGAGGAAGCGACAGGTCATCACTAAGCACTCACTTTCTGCTGCGGAAGACTCTGGAAGAGTAAGTGAAGCAGGACTTCTAAATGTTTAATTTAATCCTTTAAAAGGTATGTCACCATTGCCTTTGTGTTAGACATCTTTCCAGATAAACCTATATGTGAGACTTACGGGTACTTCAGACTTTTTCTGTGTGTCTCTGTTCCTTTTAGGAGGAAAGCGTGAGCAGTGGAGAGCCAAAACTAAAGGAGTTGGGACCATTTGGTTCATCCGAACACACAGAATCAGGAAAAAGGGCAAAGAAACTACAGAGCCAGAGACACCGGGATAGTCGACAAATTACTTTCTGTCAACCTGCTCTGCTAACCTGCTCCAAGTACTGGAGGAAAGTGGACTGAATTTTGTTCAAGGAATACTTAGGGAAAACTCTGAAGTTGTGAAGCTGAAGCTGAAAAGTAGTTTTGAAAGCAATACGCAAGAAGTGAGAAGCAAGGCTACAGAATTTACAGAGCTAAATAGAGGGCTGTATATGTTTCATATACTGCCACACACTGAGGGATCTTAGCAGATATTTTAGTGAAACACATTTAAGAGTAATATATGGCTGACAGCTTCCTTTAAAAAAGTCTAATCTCAATACTGCATTTTACTTGATTTAACATAGACACATAAAAACATAGAATTTGACAGCAGATAAGGACTGCTTGGTCTACCTAGTCAGCCCATTTCCCTACCTAATGGATAAGCTGCAGATCCTAGTTAACCAACAGCCTACTTCCTCCTACACCCCACTAGAATTGCCTTATGCCTGTCCCATGCATTCTTGAATTCTCCCAATGTTTTTCTCTCTATGACCTCCTCAGGAAGGCTGTTCCATGCATCTACAACCCTCTCTGTGAAGAAATACTTCCTCACATTACCTCTGAGATGTCCCCCATATCTTCAAATTGTGTCCCCTTGTTCTTGCACATCTCTTTTTCTGAAAGATGCTCCCTCTTGGACTTTGTTGTTTCCCTTGAGGTATTTGAAAGTTTCTTTCACATCTCCCCTCTCCCTCCTTTCCTCGAGGCTATACATCTTAAGCTCCTTAGCCTTTCTTCATATGTCTTCTGGTGCAGACACTGCACCATTTTGGTTGCCCTCCTCTGGACAGCCTCCACTCTGTCTATGTCTTTGTGGAAATGGGGTCTCCAGAACTGTATACAGTACTCCAGATGTGGTCTTACCAATTGTCTGTACAGAGGGCCAACAACTTCCTGTTTTCTACTGGTGATGCCTCTCCCTATGCATCCCAGTATCCCCCCCCAGCCCTCCTTACTGCATTCTCACATTGCTGACCCACCTTTAGGTCATCTCATATGACTACTCCCAGGTCCCTTTCCATTTTTGTTGTTGTCAGTATCTCACCCCCCATTGTGTACTTTTGCTCTGGGTTTTTGTTTCCCAGATGCATTACTTTGCACTTCTTTGCGTTGAATCTAAGCTGCCATACATTTGACCATTACTCCAAACTGGACAAGTCCTTTTTCATCCTTTGCACCCCACCTTGCATATCAACCCTGTTGCAGATCTTTGTGTCATCTGCAAAGAGACACACTTTCCCTTCCAGTCCCTCTGCATTGTCACTTATAAAGACATTAAAAAGGACCGGCCCCAGTACTGAACCCTGCGGTACCCCACTAGTAAACTTTCTTTCTTCACTGTGGACTCCATTTAATACTACCCACTGTGTCCTGTTGTCCAGCCAGTGTTTTACCCAGGCTACCACCCTGGGACCCACTCACAGGCTGGCTAATTTGTTTATTAATCTTTTGTGCAAGACTGTGTCAAATGCCTTGCTAAAGTCTAGGTAGGCCATGTATACAGCCCTTCCCTGATCTACTACATTGGTCACCCAGTCAAAGAAATCAATTAGATTTATTTGACATGACCTTCCTGCTGTGAATCCATGCTGCCTTGGGTTCTGTGCCCCAGTGGCCTCTAGGTACTCAACAATTCTTTCCTTCAGAAGGGATTCCATCATTTTCCCTACCACAGAGGTCAAACTGACAGGTCTGTAGTTTCCTGTCTCTGTCTTGCTCCCACTTTGTGAAGGGGAATCACATCTGCCCTCCTTCAGTCCTCAGTTACCACACCATCCTCCCATGATTTATTAAAAAGGTTAGTCAGTGGTGTTACTAGTTATTCCCTTATTTCTTTTAGAATTCTGGGGTGAATTCCATCAGGCCCCATTGCTTTATCCACCTTCAGTTTTAAGAGTTCTTTCAGAGCCCTTTCTTCTATGAAAGGACTAATATATACCCCCTTATCCAGAGTGCATCTACTGACTGGATTAGGTATCTCCCCCTTCTTTTCCATTGTGAATACTGAGCAGAAATATTTGTTCAGTATCCCTGCTTTTTCACTGTCGCTCTGTGCCCAACCACCTTCCTCTTTATTCAGCCTCAGTATCCCTGCCTTCATCTTTCTTTGCTCCCTAATGTACCTATAAAATGTTTTATCCCCCTTCTTAACTGAGTTGGATATCTTTTCCTCGGTTTGGGCCTTTGCTATTCTGACTGCCTTCCCCGCTTCCTTCTGCTTTAACTGGTACATTTCTCTGTCCTGCTCCTTCTGTGTTTCCTTATACTTCCTGAATGTTATCTTTTTCTCCCTTACCTTCCCCACCACTTCTGTTGAGAACCATAGTAATTTTTTCTTTTGTTTTGATTTGTTTATTTGCTTCACACAAAGGCTTGTTGCCTCTGTGATGGCAGGTTTGATGTTTCCCCATTGTTGCTCCACCATATCTTCTTGCCTCTTTGCTAGTGTTTTTCTGAGGCACTCTCACATTTTGACAAAATCAGCCCTCCTGAAGTTGAGTACCTTCACTTTTGTGTGGCTTGACTCTACAGCTAAGTTTATTGTGAACCGCACTGTTTGGTGGTCACTTGTCCCCAGATGGTGACCCACTTCAAGATCAGAGATCCTCTCTCCATCCCCATTTGAGAGTACCAGGTCTAAGGTTGCTCCCTCCCGAATGGGTTCCAAAACTAGCTGTCTGAGGCATGCTCCCTGTAGGGCATCGAGAATGGCCCTGCTCTTGGATGTGGCTGCAGCAAAGATGCTCCAGTTAACATCTGTCATATTCAGGTCGCCCATCAGCAATATCTCCCCTTCCTCTGCCATCCTAGGGATACCTTCTATTATTTCCTTGTCCATTTCCTCCCCCTGAGATGGGGGTCTGTATACAATCCCTGTGCAGATTGTGGAGCCATTTTCAGTCTCCAGGGTGACCCACAGTGCCTCCTCTCCTTTCTTTTACCCTTTAGTTCTGTTGCTTTGATTACTTCCCTTACATAGAGAGCTACTCCTCCTCCTCTTCTTCCCTCTCTGTCCCTCCTGTAGATTGTGTACCCTGGTATGTTGACATCCCAGTCATGGTTCTCTGTGTACCATGTTTCTGTGACTGCCACAATATCCAGGCATCCCTCTTCCATCAAGGCCACCATTTTGGGGAGATTTTTACCTAAACTATGGGCATTGGTACTCATTACCCTCCATTTTTTTATGGCTTTATTTCTTTTTGCCCCATCCCTGTCCTTACTGCCTTTGTCTTTTTCTCCATTTACCCCTGCCCTTATTCCTATCGACTGCTGTATCTTGGTGTTTACCTCACTAACTACGCTGATTTTTTTGGAGGGGGGCTAAGATTTCCCTTCTCCTTTTCAGTGCCACCCCCCTTGGCTATTTTTAATGCTTGCCAATGAAGCATTTAAACCTATCACCTAGAATCTTGGTTCCCCTCCTGGATAGATGCAGACCATCACACCTGTATTTGCCTGCATCCCTCCAGGTGGAGCCCCAGTCCCCAATGAAGCCAAATCCCTGAGCTCTGCACCAGTTGTTCAACCAGTTATTGAATCCCATGTTGCAGAGTACCCTAGCCTTATCCATGCCATAGACAGGTAGCACTTCTGAGAAAATTACCATGTGTGCTACTTGTCTAAGGCCCTTCCCCATCTCCACAAACTCCTGTTGCACTGATCTGATCCCATTCTCAGCCAGGTCATTCATCCCTAGATGGATAATGACATCTTAATGATTTCTAACCCGCTAAAACCCAGCTGTTACCTGAAATAAGATTGGCATTCTTATTATTTTTGAATTGGAAGGAAAGCTTGGGGGAAAAATGGAGGACAAATTCAGTGACTTTATGGGCTAAATAATTTATAAATAACTTCAAAATAAAAGATAAATAACTTTTTAAGATTTGTATAGTTTTAATTTTCATGCCAGAGGGGTTACATAACCTGACAGTATAAAGGTGCATGCTTGGGTCTGGTGCTCAGACATGATCAGATGTTAGACACCAGACACCAGAGAATGCCAGAACACCAGAAACTTGCACAGTCTTGACAAAGCTGCAATCTATTTTTCTCAACTTCAGACGAGTTTTGTGTCTTCTTTGTTATCTCTTTGGCTCCCAGCAAAAAAAGTTCAGTTTAAGGTTGGTGGGCAACTTTGAAGACCAGAATAAAATTGTTTAAGGAAGTTAGTTTGAAAGCTTGGCAAGATTGGAAGCTGAGGTATTCGATGCACCAAGGAACCCAGCAAAACACAAAACAAACTTATAGCTATATCTCGGGCTGTAAGGAGCCCTCTCACAAATTACTCACTAAGGATAACTAAAAGTAAGTTATTTTTAAACAACCTAAATTAAATTATTAATAAGGTGAAATAAATATTCTGTACTAAATGTGAAGGTGGGGCTAATGTATCTTTAAACCAAAAAAATGCAACAAACCTAATGGATAAATTGTGGAGGATATACTATTCTTACTAAAGTTTTATTTCTCTGGATAGAGAACTGTAAATCTAAAGTGATATGGGATTTAGACAATTATTAACTGCAGTTATTTTGCCCATTTGTTATCTCTGTCTTCATTTTTATTTTAAAGTGGCTGATTTAAAGGGGACTGAAATGGAACCAGAACCCAAGGTTGAGAAAGACTATATTTGTTTGCATGGGACTGCATCCAAATGGAAATGCTATTTTGAACCCAAAGGGAAGTCTGAAGAAGCAAAAACCTACAAAATGGGATATAATAGACTGGTTGAGAAGCTATTGACTGATTCTATATCAAGATAGCTCCACGGGAAAAGAAGAAATGATCATAGGACTTTTGGACTGTCATATGTTTATATTTTTAATAGTTTTCATATTTTGTTTTTCAAGACTGGGTGCTATTTTTTCTTTCAATAGAATTTAAATAAATCAATTTGATTATCTAAGCTATTTTGCACTGTTTGCACTCAATTGTAAATAATTAAAGTACTGCTTGTTGTTCACTAATAGGTATATAAAAACTAATTAAGGTAATTAAAGGCAAACAACAGAAATAGACAAATTTATGAGACATCAACCATGGTGTTAAGAAACTCAAAAATGTGATGGAAAAGAAAAAAGATTAAAATTTATGGGACTAAGCAAATAAAAAAAGAAGAAATCACAAACAACAACAAAATCACTGATTTTACCAGCTGTGTTAATTCACAGTATGGGAAAAAGGTCTCCCTGTTACATTATCACCAAAGGTGTATGAGCTGGGAATGGAAAAGTTGAGTAGTGATAATTTTCTATTAAAGAAAATTAGGCTACTGGAGACTACCAGTTCAAAGCTGTTAAGTCAAACAGCCCCCCCCCCAAAGAATAGATCTTAGTTTAAGTCCATCCCCAAAACAGGAAATTAGTTATATATCAAGGAGTGACTCAAGTGAGAATCATGATCACTTAAGGGAATATAAGGAATTTTGGACACCTTATCTATCAAAAGATCCCAAGTTAGACCCCCTCTAGAGGCTATCATGCCTCATGCCTGTGGTGAAGGTAGGAATTAGCAACACAAAAGGAAGAAGTTATTAATGAGGATTATAATTGCCTCACAGATTTTAAAGCAACATTTATTAAATAAATTAATGATATTAAAGTGACATTTATTCAAAACTACTTATTATTAAGAGAAATCTTAAAAGGTAATCAAGGCAGAGGCTAAAGGAGCAGGGGATGTGCACGGGGAGGATCCCATGGTTATAAGGAGTTCTGATGGGGTAATTGTTATCAAATAGGAGAAAATCAAGGATAGGAAAGCCAAAGATATAAATGAGAAAAATGATGACCTAATGCAAAATTTTAAAAAAAGGCAATTTTAAAAAAGATAGAAGAAAAGGAAGCAGAATAAATATGGTTGATGATTTAAAAGAAAAAAATGATATATCCACTAAGAGTGACAAGAAGATTGAAAAGGCAGTCAAAACATTAGGAACACTGGCTGAACCCATTGTGCTTTAGGATAAGCAGAAAAATCCTGTAAATCAAAAAAAGAGATACCCACTAGTTTGTGGATAATGAAAAAGGATCAAAGAAGATGGGGGAAGGATTAGTGCATAAGGAAAAGGAAAGTGATAGGAAACTGGATAGAGTCTTTATAAAAGTTTGTTCCCCAAATTTAGGAGACCATGCCATTGTATCCTGTAATATCAGTGTTGAACAAAATAAATGTCATCCCTCTAGAGCAGAATTTACTGTAAAAAGGTGTTATAGAAAATATAATAAACAACTTTTTCAACAACAGATGTCACAATAAAGATGGTATCAGATTTCCCTCATCCCTGATTTAAGTGTAGCAATAGAGGAATTTACAAATATGTTTTTAGAAGTATGTAATAAATTTGCACCTTACAAAAAGGAAGTGAGGAAACCACGTCATCTACCCTGGATGAATGATAAACTAAAAGAAATGATTTTTTTAAAAAAGGTATTATGGAAAAAAGCAAATAAAACTTTAAACAAAGAAATATGGGACAGATTTAAAAAAAAAGCGAATTAGAATTACTCAGAAGGTTTGGAAACTAAAAGCACAATATTACAAAAACACGATCAATGAAACAAAAGATCCAAAGAAATATTGGGAACTATTGAAAACTCTTACAAACTTGTCAGTAAATTCAAAGGGTATAAAGGTAATTGAAAATGGAGTTTTGCAAAATTCTGAAAGTGCAGCTGATATTTTGTACAAATATTATACTGAGCTTCCAGACTTGGATAATCCTAGTAGGCAAACTAATCTGGGAAGGCTTGGATTGGAAACAGAGGCTACACAGATTGAGCAAAAAAAATTTCCCACATTTAGATTTAAAACCATAGCAAAAAAATAAGTCATAAAAGAAATAAATAAATTACAATCAAATAAGGCTAAGGGTCTAGATGATGTTGAAACAAGATTATTGAAAGATTGTGCCTCTGAGATAGCCCAACCTCTAACAGACCTTCTAAATAGGAGCCTGATTGAGGGAAATTTTCTGGAGTCATGGAAGCAGGCTAAAATTGTGCCCATACACAAAGGAGGTTCAGACTTTGGACCAACAAATTATAGGACAATTGCCTTATTATTTATTCTTTCTAAATGGATGGAGAGATTGGTCCATAGTCAACTTATAAATCACCTTGAAAAATACAATAAGTTAAACAAATTTCAATCGGGGTTCAGATGAAGTATGTCAATGACCAGCACACTCATGGATTTTATAGACTTAGTATCAACTGCTCTTGGGGAGTCTAGATCCATGAGTGCAGTGTTCATCGACTTATCATAAGCATTTGATGTAGTTGATCGTTCAATATTAATAAGCAGGATGAAGCAAATAGGTTTAGCTGAAGAACCATTCATTTGGTTTCAATCCTACCTAAAAAATCAATCTCAGATGGTAATGGTGGATAACTCATCTTCCAAATTTCTCCCTGTGATACGTGATGTTCCACAATGGTCCATATTGGGACACTTGTTGTTTATCATTTATATAAATAATCTTCCTAGTTAAATAAAACTTACTGATATTAGCCTGTATGCCGATGATACTGTTTTGGTTTCTGTGGGCTCAGACATTGGAGAGGTTGAGACAAAGTTTCAGACAGATTTTAATATATTACAAGATTGGTTCACTTCTTTAAACCTCATTTTGAACTCAAAAAAAACCCCAGATTATATTATTTGGTAACAACACCATTAAGAACAATTCCAAAGAAGGTAAATTGCAAATATATTCTGTAATTGGTAGTCAGCCCAGGTACCAGCATATAAATATTTGGGAGTGCATATTGACCAAAAGCTTTCTTTTGAACAACATATAAATGTACTGACCAAGAAAGTTCATTCCAGGACAGGTGCACTTAGGAGAGTAGCAAATTGTTTGAGCACTAAGGACAGGCTGGCTATAGCCAATCAATTAATAATTCCTTTGATTGACTATGGGAGTCAAGTCTATTCCAGTGCTAATGAAAAATCATTAAATAATTTGGACATATGTTACAAAGGCCTAGCAAGGTTTGTCTTGAGGTGTAAGTACAACACCCACCATTACACTGTGTACATTAAGTTAAACTGGACTTCATTAGAACAACGAAGCCCAAAAAATTGGACAAAATTAGTTTACAAAACACACAAATCAGCCCTTCCATCAGGTTCAGCAGAAAGGCTTATTAGCCCTTCATATCAGTTCAATTTATGAAAGAAAGGAGCGGGAGAATTGGTAGTTCCTAAGAATAGAAATAGGTTTGTAGAAATGACTTTTCAGTATACGGCAGCTATGACCTGGAATGAGCTTTCGCCTGAACTGAAAACTCAAGATATGACCATAGCAAAATTTAATAAAGCTATGAAGCAGGCAAAGTGTTATCATTGCTTATGTAACAGATTAATTATTTGTACATACAAAGATGTTTACTGGATATTAATATTTATGTGATTACTGTTTGTGAAGTTTGTGATGATGTGTTTTTGTATTGATAATGATATCAATTTTTTTTTAAACAACATCTAAACAGGTACACCTTGTCAAGAGGGACCTAGTGGCCCTAATGGTGAT
Organism: Neoceratodus forsteri; assembly: GCA_016271365.2. Classification (NCBI taxonomy): domain Eukaryota; kingdom Metazoa; phylum Chordata; order Ceratodontiformes; family Ceratodontidae; genus Neoceratodus; species Neoceratodus forsteri. Next base: position 1,642,628,580 of record CM057450.1, read on the forward strand.
TGAATTTGGTCTTCTTTTCTGTATAAATAAACATTTTACTACTACTACTATATTCGAAAGGGGGACTAGTGCAGCACAAGTTCCGATGCAACGGGGCACAATCATAATGTATGTAGCACATCCCCAGGGGGGTGTGCCCATGCATATACAACACATTCTAATATTCAGCCAGGGATGTGCAGCACATATGCTGGCACAACCCAGAGATGCACTGCATACTGGGGCACAATGTTGAGCCCAAAAAAAGGCTCAAATGGGAACCACCCACAGGCAGGCCACTGTAGTGCAGGGCGCAACACAGCGGCCACCAGCCATGGGTGGCACCCCCCAACACCATCCACAAGCACTCACATACCACCCTGGTAGTCTAGTGGTACCCTGTCCAATCCCATAGCCATGATCACCCATACAAAACTGTGTCCTATATGCCCTGGTAGTCTAGCAGTATCCCCCTCCTGCCCCATAGCCATGATCACTGACAATTAATAATATGTCCAGCCCTGGTAGTGTAGTGGTCTCTCCACCTCTCCCTATGCTCTGATTGCTGACAATTAATAAAATGCCCAGCCCTGGTAATCTAGTAGTACCCCCCACCCTGCCTGAAACCCCGATCATCAGTACCCCCTATGTAAAAACATCCCTGGTGGTCCAGTGGTACCCCCACCCCCAACCACACAGGACTCCTTCCCACGCAGCTCCCCCATCATCAGTGGGAAACACAAACCTACCTGCATACCACCCAGCTGCCCACCGAATGACAGCTTGCAGTAGCAGCTGTAAGCCCATTGGTCCACACTGTGAACCAATGGTCTCACAGTGCATGCTGTAATAGTCATTCACAAAACCGTGAATGATGTAATTCATTCACGGTTCTGTGAATGACTATTACAGTATGCACTGCAAGCCCATTGGTCCACAGTGTGGTTCAATAGGCATACAGCTGCTACTGTAAGCTGTCATTTGGCTTGCAGCCAGGTGGTATGCAGGAGGGTTTGTGCTGCCTGCCGATGATGGGGAAGGAGCTGAGTAGGCAGGGGGCCCTGTATGGGTGGGGAGTGCTGGGTGCCACTGGACCACCAGGGATGTTTTTACATAGGGTGTTTCGGTTGGGGTGGGGGTATCACTAGACTGCCATGGCTGGTCATTTTATTAATTGTCAGCAATCGGGGTTTTGGGCAGGGTGGGGGGACCATTAGACTACCAGACTAGGCATTGTATTAATTGTCAGTGATTGGAGCATCAGGAGGGGTGGGGGGCACTAGACTACCAGGACTGGGCATTGTATTACTTGTTGGTGATCAGAGCATCGGGAGTGGTGGGGTGTATCGCTAGACTAGCAGGGCATATAGGACACGGTTTTGTATGGGTGATCATGGTTACAGGGAGGGAGGGGGGTACAACTGGACCACCAGAGATCTATATTTCATTCATATTTGGCAATTGCCACTACAGATAAGGAGGGGGTTGCCACTAAACTACCAGGGAATATGTAAAATATTTTTATGTCGATCGCAGCTACGGGGTGGGAATGGGGTACTTTGAGACCCCCTCTGGCAGCACCACATGCTGTGCAGGGCTCTATGCATATTTTGCTGGCCAGCCCTGCACAACATATGCAAATGGAGCCATAATGACATGCAAATGACCTGATTCGCATACTGCCAGCTGAATATCAGGAATTTGTGTACAGCGTAACTCTGTTGCACTGGCACAGTTCCAATTCCTTTTATTCAGCCCTGTCAGGGGTGGGCAGATGCACTGGAGCATCCTATTTGCACCCTGTGCATGACCTGCTATATTCAGAGGAGATGCACCATGGCTCATCTCCTTTGAATATATCCCTTAGTTGCACAGGCGCATCTCAGTTATGCTGTGCCACCACTAGCGTCATTGCCATGTGCAATTCTGAATATGGTGGCCAGAAAGGACAACAAACAATTCTAGACACTAATAGCTTATGGAGAGCAAAACATTGCCGGTAACATGAAGGCAGTAATTCATCCTACAGTCTGGCAGAAATATTACAGCGATCTATATGCAGGAATAAGGGAGGAACCAAAATTAACATCTGCAATTACAAAGGATGTATTTATCTAGTCGAAGAACCAATTAGAGGAATTGACCAAATTGCAAGCAATGAAATCTGGACTTACATTATGAGCCAAAAAAATAACAAAGTAGCTGGGGTAGATGCGATACCAGTAGAAATATTTAAAGTGGATATCGATTGTTAGTCAAACCTACTAGCAGATCATTATAATTTTATTATTAGTAATAATGCAATTCCTATAGATTGAAAATGCTGAGTGAGCCTCTGGCGAGAGGTATTGGGGTCTTCAACCAGAATTAAGACCTGTATAAAGACTTTATTTCAGAGCCTGTGTTGGGGAAGAACACACTGTTAGGAGGTCGTAGGTAGAGAGTACCCCCCGACTACAGCTAGCACCTGTTGGTGCCCTAGGCATTGTGGGACATATAGGGTTGAGCCTAAGACCTCCAGACACCCTGCACATATAGTGCACATTTTAATTCATTTTTACTACTGCAGTGATGCTAAGCAAGACCCCACTCATGAGAGGGGCTTGTAGTGTTGCACTGAGTATTTAATTTCTACCAAATTTGCACTTTGTTATGAGCGCCGAACCCAGAAGTCACAGAAGGCACTTACGGTTGTCTGGCTCCTGAAATAGCCCCTGTGCAGTGAGTGGGGCAACAGAAGTCAGCGAAAACACTGAGCAAGCCTCTGGCAAGAGGCATTGGGGTCTACAACCAGAATTAAGGCCTGTATAAAGACTTTGTTTCAGAGTCCGTGTTAGGGAAGAACACACTGTTAGGAGGTCATGGGTAAACAGTACACCCCCTGATTACAGCTAGCACCTGTTGGTGCCCTAGGCATTGTGGGACATATAGAGTGGAGCCTAAGACCTCCAGACACCCTGCATGTATTAGTACACATTTTAATTTGTTTTAACTATTGCAGTGATACTAAGCAAGACCCCACACATGAGAGGGGCTTGCGGTGTTGTACTTGAGTGTTTAATTTCAGCCAAATTTTCACTTTGTTGAGAGTGCCAAAACCGGAAGTCACAGAAGGCGCTTCCAGTTGTCTGGCTCCTGAAAGAGGCCCTGTGCAGTGAGTGGGGTGACAGGAGTCAGCAAAAACACTGAGCGAGCCTCTGGCAAGAGGTATTGGGGTCTACAACCAGAATTAAGACCTGTATAAAAATTTTATTTCAGTGCCTGTGTTGGGGAAGAACACACTTTTAGAAGGTCTTGGGTAGAGAGTACCCCTCCCCCCCGATTACAGCTAGCTCCTGTTTGTGCCCTAGGCATTATGGGACATATAGGATTGAGCCTAAGACCTCCAGACACCCTACACGTATTAGTGCACATTTTAATTCATTTTAACTACTGCAGTGATACTAAGCAAGACCCCGTGCATGAGAGGGGCTTGCAGTGTTGTACAGAGTATTTAATTTCTGACAAATTTGCACTTTGTTGCGAGGGCTGAAACTGGAAGTCACAGAAGGCACTTACGGTTGACTGGATCCTGAAATAGCCCCTGTGCAGCAAGTGGGTTGAGCACAGGCGGGGCCGCGTGTGTGTCCACTGGGGACACTGGGGATCAGGGAGATGGAAGTAAGCACCCCATAACTGAGCTGCAAGACCTTCAGCAAGGTAATATACTTTTGATAGTTTTCTATTCAATTGGTGGTAGTAATCTGAATATCCCTGCCCCTCCATGTCACAGAGTAAGGGTAAATGGGGAAAAGCTAAAAACAAAAGAATCTGTGTGCAATGCAACATGCATATAGATGAGTTATCTTGCCCTGAGTTTGTTTGTGATAAATGTATCCTAATTGGTACCTTACAAGGGGAACTAGCATAACTACTTCAGTGATTAGAAACACAAAAGGAAATAAACCTACTTGAAAACTTTATGGATGAGGCTTTGTTGAATTCAAGTAGCCTTTTATCTACTACCCCAGGAGATGGTAAACTTAATATAAGCACTAACAATACAAATAAAGATACTAGGGTTAATACTCCCCCCAAGGATATGGAATCATTATGGTTCATATCATCTCTGCCACTGCATAACAAATTTGAAGCTCTGGTTAATGACACTAGGGACCAAGGGGACCTTGATGAGACTGTTATACCAAGTGCTAAAGTACAAACTCCACCTACTGCCCATCATGTACTCCGTCTATCATCAAACCTCCCACAAACCCATTTCCCAAAAATAGGGACATAGTCATGATTGGGGACTCTATTCTCAGGGAGGTAGACTTGGCAGTTTGTAATGGGAGAAGCTCACACAACAGTCAGTAGACTCCAAGGGGCTTATGTAAAGGACATTTCCAGACTCCTGGATGGGCTTTTAGAAAACACTGTGAAACCTATTGTACTCCTGCATGTAGGTACCAATGATTTACCCACAGATAATTGATCTGCTATACAAGCTGAATATATCAACATTATTAATCGGATACAAGAAAGAAAAGGGGGAGATAATCTCTGGAGTTTTACCTACAATGGGGAGACACTCCAATAGAAATAAGTCAATTCTGACCTTAAATGCATGGCTACATCAACTATGTCATAAAGACAGGATTGGATTTATGGATAATTTAACCACATATTCTAACAAAGCCTGCTTCAAAAACGATGGGTTACACCTGAACCACTTTGGCACTCGAGTATTGGGGGAAAAAATCCATAAAGTACTAAACTTTCATTTAAATTAGAACATGGGGTGGGGGGACACATTAGGTTATGGCAACACCTGTCCCATTAAAAATCTCCCTAACCACACAAATATTGCATGGAATGGACTACTAACCAATGCTAGAAGCCTGGCTAACAAATTCAATGAATTTAAGCTTATGCGTGACACCCAGGCTATACATTTGGCAGTGGTCACTGAGACGTGGGGCAATGATAATGATACATGGGGCAAAAACATACCTGGATATAATTTATTCATTAAAAACAGGAAATACAGGAAAGGTGGAGGGTTGGCTATATATATCCAGGATACAATTAAATGAGAGGAGATGCTCAAAGGTGTTGAAGACATAGAGGCACTATGGGTCAAAATATACCCCCAGTCTGGTACTTCAGTAAAATTGGGCATAGTGTGTAGGCCCCCTTCTATATCCCTGGAAAACGATACCAAATTATTAAAACACATCAGTGAATTAAATCCAGCTGACAACATTCTCCTTCTTGGTGACTTTAATTTGCCCAATGTAGACTGGGAAGCACACACTGGAACTGGTAAAACTGATAACTCCTATCTCGACATACTAGCACAGATAGGTTTCAAACAAAAAAAGTCCCTCATGCCACTAGAACTGGCAACATTTTAGATGTCATATTAACTAATATGGGAAACAGTGTGGCTAATGTTACTAGTACAGTACGGCACCAGTGGGCAATAGTGACCACTTGTGCATTAAATTCCAAGTTCTGGGTCAATCTAGCAGACCGAAACAGGGGTTACTGAAAGATTAAACTTCAGAAAAGCTAACTTCACTATCATTAAGACAAATATGGCTAAACAGGACTGGGCAGATGAATTTGTGGGTCACACAGTTGAAAGGAAATGGGATTTGTTGATTTCTAAACTAAAGGGTGAGATCCTTAAGACTATACCAAGTACTAAAAAATACACCACCAAAAGAACAAAACCTAGATGGATGAAGCCCTCTATTAAAAAGTTAATCAACAAAACAAAACAGACTGTTTAAGCGCAACAAATATGGCAGCCACCAAATATTCCCAGCTTATAGGGCATTGGTTAAACCAGAGATTAAATCAGCCAAAGTACAATGGGAAATAACTGAGGCTACTAGGCTTAAAGACAATAAAAAAGCTTTATTTTCCCATATAAATAACTTAAGAGGAATCACGAACTCAGTAGACCCATTTACCAAATGTTCAGTGTTACCTGCTAGTAACAAAGAAATGGCCAATATGCAAAACAACTATTTCTGTACAGAGTTTAATAACAATGCTGCCAAAATATCTGAGGACAAACTATTACCTAAGCCAGGACAAGTAATCATAAACCCAATGGATGTACATGAGAGACTTACAAAGCTAGCTGTTAATAAATCCCTGGGGCCAGATGATTTACACCCTATAGTTTTACAGTAACTTGCTGATTTTATGTTCTTACCTCTGACTCACATATTCCAGCACTCCCTGGACTCTGGTGATATACCACTGGGCTAGAGGATCACCACTGTGCTGCCCCTCCTTAAAAAAGGACCCAAAACAAAACCTGACAATTTTAGACCAATCAGTTTGACATCTTTAATGGGTAAACTAGAAACATAGAAACACAGAATTTGACAGCAGATAAGGACCTCTTGGCCCACCTAGTCTGCCCAACTACGGGAGGGTATTATTAAAGATTACATACAGCAGCAACAACTGACACTTGGGCTTACTGACCCCCACCAACATGGATTCACTAAAAATAGGTCTTGTCAGACAAATCTATTGGCCTTCTATGAAAATGTTAATAGGGAAATAGATAGGAGAAACCCCATCAACATTATATTCCTGGACTTTGCCAAGGCCTTCGATAAACTGCCCCATTCAGAATTGGTTAGAACCCTAGGGCACCTCAAGCTGTGTACTAATATCACACATTGGAGTGCCAATTGGCTGGAGGGGCACCATCAGTGAGTGGTGGTTAATGGCATATATTTGGAATGGGCCAGAGTCACCAGTGGTGTGCTACAGGGGTCAGTCCTGGGTCCCATCCTTTTTAATATATACATTTCATCACTAAAATTGGTTTCACCAAATATCTGGTTGTCAGAATTTGCTCACGACTGTCATCTGAGAACAGTAGTGAATGGATTGGACAGTACTACTGCCCTGCAGGAAGCATTGGATCACATTTTCACTTGGACTAAACATAGTAAATTGGCTCTAAATATTAGCAAATGCAAAGTCATGCACTTAGGTACCCAACATAAACAGCTTAAGTACTACATGAACAAAGAACCTTTAATTGAAACACACTGCGAAAAAGACCTAGGTGTGACCATTAGCCCTAACCTTAAATTTAACATACATTGTAGGGACCAAGTGAAAAGAGCCAACCAAATACCGAATTGTATCTTCAGTCATATTTCCAGTCAAGCCAGGGAAGTAATACTCCCCCTATATGTCGCACTGGTCAGGCCCCACCTGGAGTACTGTGTCCAGATATGGTCCCCATATAGCAAAGAAGACATTAAAAGGGTCGAAGCAGTACAGCAAAGAATGACTAGGTCTATTGTGGGTTTAAAGGATACACCCTATCAAGAAAGATTGAAAACAGTTAACCTTTATTCATTACAATACAGAAGGCACAGGGGGGACTTGCGTATGCTTTATAGAGCAATGGACGACAACAGCCTTAGAGCTGAATTTGGCCTTGTGCTTGATCATGGCAGAGTTAGTGGTAGGAGACACTCTAAGTAACTCCATCTAGAGAAATGGAACTTACTACTCAGAAAGAACTGGTACAGCCAAAGGTTGATTACATTTTGGAATGGTCTTCCACTGGAAGTAATTGAAAGTATAGATATTAACACTTTAAAAAAAATGTTAGACAAGGTTATGGGTAATTAGGCTAAATGTGGGGTTAGTTAAAACTTACAAAAGTCAGGATTAGTAAAAAAAAAACTATAAAAGGCTAGCACTAAAGATGTAAGTCTATTATAAGCTTGATTTGATCTTTGAAATCTACAATAACTGAGATTGTGCCTATACATAAGAAAGGAGATAAAATGAAACCAGAAAACTATAGACCAATTTCTTTAATATGCATTCTGCAAAAATCTTTTCAAGGATTCTGTTAGAAAGACTAATGCTTTGGTCAGAAGTAAGGGGCATTATATTCTAAAACCAATTTGGATTTAGAAGTAAGAAATCAACTATAGATAACATCTTTATTCTTGATTGTTTGGTACATAATCAAGCAAATTTGATAAAGGATGGATTATACTGTTGCTTCCTGGATTAAAAAAAAAAGCATTTGATAATGTAAATAGACATACATTATGGGAAATCTTTTTTACATGGGGAATAGATTCAAAACTTCTTGAGTTATTAATTATGTTGCATACTATCACTACTACAAGCATAAGATATTCAGGAGATGGGAAACTAACAGATCCTATCGAAGTAGAAAAGGGGTGAAGCAAGGTTGCCTTTTGGCACCATTGCTGTTCAATATTTATATAGATCAGATTATCCATACATTGAATTTATATGAGAAGGATGCACCCAACATAATGGAATATAAAGTAAACATACTAGCTTATACTGCTGATGTACTGTAGTTTTCATATTCAGATCAACAGCAGGCCTCCAAAGATCTTTAAATATGGTTACAAAAGTTTTAACTAAATTATCATTGGAGGTGTACTGTGAAAAATCCAAAATAATGATTCTAGGTAAATCTTGTAATAAGAATATCTCTCGGTTGTTAAATAACAAACCACCAGAAATGGTAAAGGAATTCAGTTATCTGGGGGGTATTATTACCAATAATATGAATTGGTGTCAACACTTAAAAAATAAATAAGCAAAAGGGCAAACAACTGGTGTGAGGAATAAACGGATTTGGAAAAATGTACGCAGACGGTTCCTGTCAGTAACATCGCGGAACAAAATAAAGTGGACAAAAATAAAGCAGCAAAAATAGTGTCACCATCAATATTGGCAGCACAAAATGTAGCATTCCAGAACAATGCAGGTCACATGGCATGCAGGTAGCAAACAACATCCACCGCATGGAGGCACTGCACTGGAACACACAGCAGCAGGCACCCATGCACAGGAATGGCATGGTGGTACAGGGAGATGGAACAGGGCAGGGTGCAACCACCACTGGGGGAAGCAGGCCACTGGACATCTACCATGGTAATGTAATGGCACAAGCACCCACATGGTGGGGTACCTCCTTCCAGAATGTTGACTGATGGAGAACGTGCACCGGGGTAACCACTGGAGGACAGGTGGACAGTGGTCACCATGTGGTTGGCCATGTATAATGCAAGGGACCAGGAGCACAAGCCAGCATGTCTCCAGCAACACACACAACACACAGGACAGGGGAGATGACATGTTGGCTTGTGCTCCTGGCCCCTGTGGTTATAGTGCAGTGTCACCATGTGGTAAACGTTGTTTGTTACCTGCGTGTCATGTGGACTGCATTGTTCTGCCATGCTTCATTTTGTGCTGCCAATATTGATGGTGACACTGTTTTTGCCACTTTATTTTTGTCCACTCTATTTTGTTCTGTGATGTTACTGACCGGAACCATGCAGACGACTCTTGTAAAGCCATTCTTAGTATGTACACAGTGAAAGCTAAGGCAACTATGTTATGTACTGCTGAAATATGGGGTTTGGAACCATTGTCTAATACTTTAGAGGCAATTTAAAATGTATTTTTAAGAAATGTCTTAGGTCTCCCAGTGGTGGTGTCTGGTGCACTTCTCTGAAGAGAAACTGGCATTTTTACCATAGCGTTGTCAGCAAGGAACAGAGCACTAAACTTTTGGGAAAAAATGGTAAAAAAACCCAGATATCAAATTAAGATATGCATGCTGGCAAGAAGCTACTCAGCATCAAAATGAGGGTATAGGATACCAATTTTTTTCATAAATTGAATTTGTGGATCTGCAGGTCAGGGATGCCAAATCTTTTTTATAATTGGAGTTAATCTGGTATATCAGAATATACAGATAATATAAAAATAAGTTGGAAAGATAACAAACTACAATCAGACAATATGAAAATTTCATCCTCATCAGAGTTCAAACAGTATAAATGGATTGATACACAAATTGGTGCTCAGGATTATCTGAAATGGTGTCAAAATATGTTACACAGAAAAACACTTGCAAGAATGTGATTTAATATTCACTTTCATTATAGATCTCGGATGATCTCATGGGAAATAATGAAACAGCTTCACAAGTGTAAATGTGAAAAAAATAATTTTATTACAACTATACATTTATTATTTGAATTCCCTCTACTAGATGACATAAGGGAAACATGGCTTGGGCCCCTACTAAATAAGACAAGTGGACTGAAAAAAGAGGTCCTACTTTTAAAGTTCATACCTGGACACAGTATGGTCTACTCATATGCTGCTATAAGATTTTATCTAGAAGCTTGCAATGTACTGAAATTATAAATTATACATGATTAGGTATTGGTACAGAAGAATTGCTATTATATGATTGTTTGTCACTTATGTATAATGTTTTTTTTTTAAATCTGAGTATTTATCTTATGATAGTACACTTTTAAATTAATAAACTTTGAACTTTGACTAAAGGATATCAGTATTAATAGTATTATCACATGGGTGTCAGCATGGTTAACAGACTGTAGGTGAAGGGTCACTATAAATGGACACATGTCCAATAGGGATTAAGCGACTAGCAGAGTTCCTGGGGTTTGGTCTTGGGGCCCATGTCATTCAATATCTATGTCAGTGCAATGTGAACCAGTAAGGGCAGCTGAATGACAAAATTCAGCTATGAAGCCGTGCAATAGGATACTAGATTGCATGAGGAAGAACTTTATCAGCAAAGATATTCATTTAGTACTCCCCTTTACAGTATTTATTTATTTGATTTACTAGTAAAATGGACTTGATCAAAGACCCATTTTCAGTCACTCTGGGAAGGTGTGTGTGTGTGTGTGTACAGCAATAGGTGTACAATACAAGGTTACAATTTACATAACATTAAATCAAAATAAAACAAAGATAAAATATGCAATATATACATACTGTAACTACTACTCCGAATAGATGAGCAGATAAACATATGTTAAAACTGATCAAGTGCAAGTCTCTTGTTTAACCTCATCTTGACTACTGTGGCCAGTTTTGGTCACCTTATGATAGAGGAGATATAAGTGTGCAGTGTATGGTCAAAAAATGTTCACGAGTCTAAAGAATAAGACATGGAGATGTTAAGTGAGCATAATGTATACATTCTTAAGATGAGAAAAATGAGAGACAACCTTAAAAAAGAAATTCTCTGTAACTGACCTCTGACAGTGAGCAGTTCTGCAGAATTTTCTTCCACTTTTTAATATATTAATCCACAGTTCATACATTTATTCCACTGTTCTAAGCTGGAATTTCTGCAAAAGTTGCCAAAATGATTTCCAAACATTCAGGAAAGTGAAAGTCTGACTTTCACACAAATTCTGCAGGCAGAAGTTTTTTTTTTTCACACAGCTATTGGTTCTTTCTCACCAGATACTGAACAGAAGTATCTATTTAGCTCTTCTGCTTCCTGTTTTCAATCCATAATTATATTCCCTTACACTCTCAGTGGTCACACTGTATTGTTAGTTTTTCTTTTACCATTCACATACCTTTAAATTTCCTTCGGGTTTATGCTATTTCCAATCTTACGGTTTTGTTCTTTATTAATCTCTTACACCTTTTAGCTTTCATTTGATAGTTTTCCTTGGTCCTCCCTTGTATCTTCTGATCTATTTATGTATTTAGTTAGTTTTTTGCTGACCAGGAAAGGTGAGCTAAACAATACTTCCTATTTTCAGCCTCATTCTTGGGGGGGGGGGGGATACAGATGCAAACCAAATAACATTTTAACCAGATTAATCCATTGATGACTTTTATTGAATGGGAAAAATTGGTCTGGACACCAAGGAGGTGCTCCTCCTCTTTTGAGACATGTCTTGAGATCTTAATTGTCCATCAGAACACCCAACAGAGAAGGCAAACAGGACCTTTGCTTAGCAGCTCATCTGATGGATGAAACACCTTGAAAGTACAGCATCCAGTTAGTAGTGCATTTGGGGTGTCAGCCTCTATAGTATAAACTCAATTCTTGTGTGGGACTAACACCCACAATCCTCTGGCCCAGAGGCTGACGTTCTACCACTTGAGACATGCTGACAGCCAAATTAGCATGCCTGTAAGCTTTTCTTTTGGTTCTTGTTTCTTATGAATTTTGTTCAATAGCCACACTGATTTCACTCCTTTTTTATCATATTTTAATTATTGATTTAGTTATGTGTTTTTTTTATTTAGATTTTTTTGACTGGGAAAGGAGGGCTAGTCAATTCTGCCTATTCTCAGCCTCATCCTGGGGAGCAGGAAGATACAGATGGTAGCCAACTTAAACGGAACCAGATTAAGCTATTGATGCCATTTTTCATGAACAGGTGAAATTTAGCCATGACATTGGGGAAATTCCTCTTCTGTTTTAGAAAAGCGCCATGGGATCTTTAACATCCATCTGAACAACCACCAGAATAGACAGACGGGACCTTCGATTAACATCTTATCTGAAAGATGCACCTCAGGAGTGTAGCATCCCCCTCATGATGCACTACAGCATCAGTACTGGGATGTTAACCCAAGTGCTTGGTGTGGGGCTTGAACCCACAACCTTCCAATCTTCCAGCCTCGCAGGTGACTGTACAACCTAGTGCAGGGCCACTGACACTGACTACCATTAGCATTTGTGCTTCAAATGTAACCATGCTGCTTTATGATCAATTCCTTCCAGAGGCTTTGTTGTTTGGTTGTTTGACCTGGAATTATATAATTTTCCATATTGCTTAGGACCATAGAATTGAGTATGTTTTGGATAAAGTCTTCATTCTTTGAAAAAAAATATATATATGTGTGTGTGTGTGTGTGTGTGTGTGTGTGTGTCTGTCTATATATCTATATATATATGTAATAGATAATCCACTCTAGGGTGTGCAGTCATGCTCTGATATATGCACACCTTGGTCTGCGTTGTGAATCACGAGGCCACAGGCCGAGTACATTCAACCACCCAAGGCGTGCGTATATCAGAGCGTGACCGCACACCCTAGAGTGGGTTATCTATCTTATAAAATGGCCACACATTTTTTGAGGGGTGGGTGGAAAAGTAATCCCTCTCTCTAGCTGCTAAATGATATGCTGGCAGAGGTTTAAGATAAGCTTGTGTTGAAAAACATAAGAGAACTGATTTTTTTTTTGTATGTATTTCATTTCTGTTAAAGAAGGTTGTGTTTGTAGGGAGAGGAAGGTGAGCATGATTGGGGAGCAGTTTACTGTAATTGCTAAAATGCATTTGGTAAATTATATGCTGGCAGAGGATTTAACTAATCTTGTCTGTGTACAAAAAAGTGAGAACTTAGTTTTTTTAAGTAGTCTGCTCTTAATTTCTGTGAAAAAATCTCCATTTGTAGGGAGAGTCGAGCAATCGTGGAGTACTTTCACTTTTTCTTGCTGAAATATAACGTGACCGAGTGGTGCGCATTGTGGAAAGTGACAACCTGTTACGAGTTCAAAGTAAATCCTTCTGTGTTTAAAAAAGATGAAAAGTGTGTCTCTCCTGTTAGGCTGTGTTAGGTTTGAGTAATAGAAGCTGCAGTCTGTATGCAGAAGGGAGCGAGGACACAGCGAGTAAGTCGGCAGCTTTAGGAAGGTAGTCGGATGCCAGAGCGAGTGTTGTCATAGAATGAAATATGCAATGGGGAACTTGTGTGATGCATGATTTTTCTGCACCCGGGCAGTTTGACCTCAGGCACATCACTCATGTGGTTACTCAAGGTCAGACTGCCCTTGTGCAGATAAATTATGTATCACACAGCTCCCCATCGCATATCCCTTACATACATACATACACACATATATATTTAATTCACCAGTTAGGGTAACTTAACGCCATAAAAATAGAGAAATGTGTCCTTAGGGCAATGCCCTGATTTTTCTGTAGCAATTTGGATCTAAATTCTGTGGCAAGTCCCTCAGTTGCCATAGAACATCTGTGGCATTAGTTTCCTATTTCTGCAGACATTCTGCAGTGGCAGTTGGGGGCTTTGGTAGCAGTCAGCAACCTATGCCAAGGCACCCAGGTAAGGGAAAAATGTTAATTTTTGGGCTGGGATCTACAAACCAGAGAAGGTTGTCAATTAACTCCTGAGTTTTAGTATTAGAAAGTAAAAAATCCACTCCATTCATCTCAGCCCTACCACCCTCCCCACCCCAGCCTGAGAGTCCCCAGGGCCACCAAATTTGAATGAGTAATAGTTTTAGTGGCTACCATACTGCACAACAATCCTCAACCTTCTAGTTTTATCACTAGGCCAGAATAACAGTGTCTTATTCCAGTAGTGCTTTGTGCGGCTGTGTACAAAGCACTTCAGTGACAAGAAACTGGAATTCAGGCCCGGCAGTGAAAGTAGAAGGATGAGGATTGCTGCACAGTACTGGACCTGATGAAAACATTTCTACTTCAAATAAAGGGACTCAAGGAGGTTCTCAGGGTGGGGCAGGGAGGGTGGTGCGAATGAGCTGAATGGGGTGGTGGGAATTACCCATTTTGTTTTTTTAAGCTAAAGCCCTAGCAGACAAACTAATGGGCGGGGGCTGTTCCAAAATGCTTTTCAGATTTCTGTTTTTAAAATCCACAGAATTCCAAAAAGCATTCTGCAGAATTTTTTTCCCAACTTTGTATTAGTTTTCTGAAATTAACAGTCTTGTATAGCTTACAGCAATCATCTGTGGTGGTTGCAGGGTGAAGATTCAGGTAGTCAGAATAAGAAGCAATGAGAATCATAAAACATATAGTATGTCAGGGAGCAGAACTGGTTTTAAACCTATCATACTATACTAATACTACTATTATGAGGGTAACCTTCTATTTCAAGTAAGCAGTGGGATGAAATGGGGCCCTGAAAACCCAAACCTTCAGCCTAGTAGTCAGAAGAGTAGTTGTACTTATTTAACAAGTGAAGTGGGTCTCTGGAGTTCATCTCCTGCCTGGATCCTGGGGCCGTTACTTCAGTGTATCCTGTAGGAGCCTGCAGCACTTGGGAATGTTCTCCATATCGAGACGTACAGCCCTCTGAAAGATGAACAAGAGAACACAAAGAAACCTTTGTCCTAAAACAGTAGTAACTTTGTTCTATAGCGTAACATAGTACTGTGACACAGTTCAAGAGGATTGCCTACTGAGTTGCTCACGGCATTTTCTAGGTTGTCTGCTATGGTAAGCTGTCAGCTATTATAGTGTGTGGGAGCTTGACCAGAGGGGAGGGAATGTCACTGTGTCCGGTAGTCAGTCCATCTAGGGAAGGTTGAGTCAGCGTATCCCTGCTGAAGGGCTCATGTAGGCCATATATGGGGCCCAACATTCCAGAAATTTAGGAAGCATGTTGTGCTGTAAGTGGAAAAGCCTGTTCAGTCTCACCAGGGAGGTAAGTGAGGTCAGGATCTCATCAATAGTTGGAACTAGGGTAATCCTCCACTTGCATAGAATGGCTCTTTTGGTCTGCAGTGCAAGGAGGGACAACCTTCTATACTCCAGTGGTTTGAAGTGACTCTGGTGTGATTTGATTCCAAGATGAAAAATAAGGTTGATGAGGGGATCTGTTGTCAGAGGATCTTAGCCCCTATCCACTGGATCTGGCTCCACAATCCCTGGAGTAATAGGCAATCGCAGAGTATGTGGTATAGATCCCCACTGGGACAAGACATCTCCAGCAATTGTCATTGTCCAGGATCTATGCTCTGTGTAGCATGGTGGAGCCCCTACTTTTCTGTGGCACATTGGGACCAGGTTCTGCAGCAAGACTACCATTTGCCGCAGAACTTCTATGGCAGTGGTTTGTAATTTCTGTGGAAGTTCTGTGATACTAATGAACTACCACATCACAGTGTCAGCTTGTCATCCTGACTTCACTTTCATGGTAATGATTATAGCAGTCAGGATGGGAGAAAGCACAGTAAAACTAGTTCAAAAAATAACAGATTTATAGAAATTATTTTATGCCTAAAAAGGCAAAACAATATATCTATCCCTTAAGATCCTAACCTATTGCATAAGCAAAATATGCAGAGTGGAACTTATGTGATAAATAAGGTATTTACATGCAATCTGTAACATACATACAAATATATGTGTGTGTGTATATATTATATATATATATATATATATATATATATATATATATATATATATATATATATATATATATATTTCTAATTCCATGAAATTATATCATCATTCATTCAGGTCCCTTTGGAAATGGAATAAACAGAAAAAAGGAGATATTGCAAAACTCCTTTTTCATGCCAACCTGCTTCCTCTGACTCACTACGTAACTTCGTCAGGCCATGACATGCATGTGAACCCAGTCAGAGATAAAGCTCTCCAGCCCATCACAATGTGTCCCTCTTGTGACAGAACACTGCGCCATACCTTCCCAGTCTCAGAGCAGTGATGTGTTCGCCCAATTCTTGTGCTTCCCAGTCAGCTCCCAGAGCTCATCTCTGAACCTGAGTTGCAGGCACGGGAACACAACATTCTACACTCTGGCCCAACAGCTAGCCCTGCACACAACATTTCTCCATAACATTTAGGTGATTCTATCAACCAATGAAAATATGTAATCAATAACCCTGTCAAAAATGTGTACAGTGAAATTATTTATTTAACAGGTCTATTCTTTCAACAGGTCTACACATTATTATATTCCACTTTTCTGGGCCTAATTACTTTATTTAAAAAAATGACAGATTAATTCATTTTACCAGTTATTCATTTCAGATGCCATCTCTATACCTTAAAGGCAAAAATAAGTTTGTACAAAGTAAGGTATGGACTTAACAGGTCTGTGCTATTGTCAAGGTTTTCTTTAAGTTGGCCCTAGTGTAATAACATAAAACTGAAAACTGTATTAGGCTATAGTGCAGGTTGAACAAATATCACTGTGCCTGATGTGGTGTGCCACCACCTCTAGCAGTGGGAGCTGTGGTAGATAAGTGACTATTCATTTCTGTGGCAGAATGCAGCCATTTTATTAGCTAATGTATAATGTTATAGCATTAATAACATCACTTTCTGAGCATAGAGGGGTTTTGGATATAAAAAGAGGGGAAGGGAACCAGGTTCTATGGATAAAAGGAACTATTAATAAAGAATCACCAATAACAGTGAATTCTGCTGTGCTGCAGAAGTTGTGCAGTAGGTTGCAAGTTATGCACAAAATTCTGCAGCCACAGAATTCTAGGGGCCTTGTAGTCTATACCATGCATGTGATATCTTATTTTGTATTAGGCAGCTGTGTGCACCCTGTACCAGCTGTACGTGTCTTTCCAGGCCCAAGACCATTGATTCTCTGAGATGTTACAGGCTATCAGTTTCTCCCATCTGGCTCTGGATTCCTCTGACTGGTGAGGGAGAGTGTCCCTCAATTTTACATTTACTCAGCCCACTAGGCATTTAGGGTGGGATAGCCAGCTGGCAATCTCATTTGGCAACTAGGAAGTGGAGTAAGTTTTCAGTATGGGGTAGAGTGCATCCTATATCTGGCGGTATCTCCATAAGTCCTTCTGTTGCAGACCCCACTTTTCCTGCAGCATTCTAAAGGTGGCCACCCTGATTTGTGAGGGTTCAAGGAGATCTGCTACTTTGGTGATGCCCATGCTAAGTCAGTGCAGACATTAGATGGGTTTGCCCTCTATAGTGATGTTGGGGTTGTGCCAGAGGGTGCTGACTGATGTTGGGGGTGCAACTAACCCTATTTGCTTATGTATGCAGTGCCTGCAGCTGGCAGAGGGGTCCATGATAGGTTGTGGAGGGGATGAGTGGGTCTTATTGTGGAATGGAGGGAGGAGGCCTGAGTCACTTAGGGTACAGAGGTGTCCATGTCTACCCACTGTGGGGAGGGGCATGCACCCAATCTTAGCCAACATGTGGGCTATGCTATCTGGAAGGCCCATTTGTAGGTTTCCATCCAGGGCAGGCCCATCCCTCCATTGACCAGGGCACCCTCAACTTGTTTCTTCTGAATCTGGGTTTAGTTCCTTCCCTCAAAAAGTCACCCATCAGCCTGTCAATATCCTGGAGCCATTTCTTGGGTAGTTCCAAAGGAATGTGTGAGAGAGGGAGGGAGTAAAAGAATCTTGGGGCTGTCACCATCTTAAGAGTGAGGTGGAGCAGTTTCCACCTATCAAACTCCATTTTGGTGTTCTGCACTAGTGGTTGGAGATTGAATTTCCACATATGTTAGAGTTTAGGAGTGACTCTAATCCCCAGGCATGTGAGCCCTTGTAGTGCCCAAAGAAGTCCAAGGTCCTCCACAGCTCCCTTTTTGCACACTAGGTTAAGTGACATCACCTCTGTCTTGGACTGGTTGAGACAGAGTTCAGACAGGGTTGCAAAGGCATTCAGGAGCTCTAGAAGAGGCAGGAGAGGCATAGCTGCATCTTCCAAGGGGATAAGAAGGTCGTCAGCATACATCAGTGGGAAGTATGCTGTCTGGCCTATCTGTATCCCCCTAATGGCTGGGTGTTGCCAGATTGCTGCTGCTAGGGGCTTTACTGCCAAAATGAACAGCAAGGGGGGTGGCAGAGCAAGGCAATTTTATTTATAGGATGCCCATTCCCAAAGGCTCTGATCACCTTCACAAAAATCAATACAATAGAAAACACATTTAAAATACAATAACATTCCCAGAAACAGCACAATATAACAATAATTCAGTGACATTAAAAAGCTTCAGTTTGCCAAAAAGGCAAACTGGACAGGGGCAAACTGGAGATGGGGCATCCCTGGCATGTCCCCCTTTCCTGTGGAAAGGGGTTCAAAAGGTATCTGTTAGTAATGACTCTGGCTATGGGGTTGTTATAAATTGTCTGGTAACAGGCCCTGTAGTGTTCACCCAATCCCAGGTGGGTAAGTACTACTTGCAGGTAGTCCCATTTCAGTGAGTCAAACACTTTTTGAAAGTCTACTGCTACTGCAGCTGCAGCTGCCTGAGTATGAAGGCCTTGGTCTGTGTGTATGAGGTTGAGGAGGGACAAAGCCCACCAGGGAGGGGAGTATCAGTGTGGTAAGGAAGGGGCTGAGCCGACTAGCCAGGACTTTAGCGTAGATCTTTTTGTCTATATTTATCAGTGATACTGGCCTGTAGCTGCCCATGGCTAGGTTTTTTTTCCTTTTTTGAGGATGATCATTATGATCTCCTCTCTCATGGTGGGGGGGAAGGCTGCCAAGGACACCTGCTTCCCTGTATACCTCAATCAGGAGGGGGGCTGTCTGATCTGCCAGGGCCTGGTAGAATTTAGTTGTGAAGTCATCTCGCCCGGGTGATTTCCCTGCCTACATCACCTGTATGGCTGACCAAACATCCTCTACCAGAATGGAGGTGTCTAGCACCTGGGCATCTTGGGGGTAAGTCTGGGAAGTGCTAATTTATCTAGAAAGGCTTGTATGCCACTTGGGGAGATTTTGTGTGTTGAGGTGTATAGGGTAGAATAGAATTACATCATTATTTGACTGATCCCTTGTGGGCAGGTTACTGTGCAGAACTGATTATCTGTAAGGCTCTTAATATGCTTTGCTGCTTGTTGTTTTCTCAGTTGGTGTGCTAGTATCTTTCCACTCTTATCTCCCCCCTCCCAGTACCTATGTCAGAGCCTAAGGATGGCTATTCCGGCCTTCTTTGTCAGCAATTGGTTTATCTCCACCCTAATGCCTAGTACCTTCCTGCCTAAGGTGGAGTGGGGTTAAGGGGAGGTGAGTGTCTTGTAGGCAGTTTCAGCCTGCACTAACTGCGCCTCCATGGATGTAAGTGATGTTCTCTTTTTCTGTGCTTGAGGCATATCCCATCACATCTCCCCTAATTGTAGCTTCATAGGCCTTCTTGGTGTTCAGAGCTAAGGTGTCAGAGATGGGGTTCATGTCTCTGAATTGTTGCAATCTTTCTCGTACCCAGGGGACAAAATCTAGATCTCTCATCAGGGTGGTGTCCATCCTCCAAGCCTGTCTCTGAGGGGGTAGGGCACCATGTAAGGTGAAGGTGCACCACTGCATGGTCAGATAGTAGTTGGGGAAGTATGGTAGAGTTAAGCAGTGCTTTGGTGATCGGGTGGGAGGTCGGCCAGAAATCTATTCCGCTGTGGGATGCATGGGCCTCAGAGTGAAATGTATAGTCTCTGATCATAGGATGGAAGAGGTGCCATGCATCCAACAGCCCATGGTCCTACATAAGCTGGTGAAGTGCTCAGGATCCCCTGCCATGTGCCTCTTAGTTGGTGTCATTCCTGTCCAATTGGGGGACCAGGGTGAGATTGACATCACCCCCCCATTAGGAGAGGGCAGAGAGTTGTGTTGAAAGCCCCAATTGCCCCTGAGAGTTCATGAAAAAAAGAGAGGTCGTCAAAGTTTGGTGCATATATATTACACGGAATGATCTGACCAGTGGGGGTTGTGTATTTGGCTAGAAACCATCGTCCTTCCAGGTGTGACACTGAAGAGCCAAGACACCAATGGAGCGATTTATGCAACAATATCATCACCCCCCCTCTTCCTGGTGTGCACCCCAGCATGTATCTCCTGTCCCACCCAGTCTTTTGCCATCCTGGTAGGATCATTCTGAGTTAGTTTGGTCTCCTGGAGGAAGAGCACTGAGACTTTAGCCATTTAAGGTGTGAGAGGACCTTCTTCCTCTTAACCAGGGAATTCAGCCCTCTCACATTCCACATGTAACTGCCAATCTCACCCATAGACATCAATATTCCATATGCTGTGACAGTGTAATGTAATGTAATGATAGTATGGCACAGGGTCATAATGTCGCAAGACATTATGCCACAGCAATATACCATGCTGCTAATACAGTGCAATATATTGCCAGTGGCATGAGGTTTTTTTTTTGTAGGGGGCTCCGTCTTACGCACCCCCCATTACAGGGGGCTGCACACCTGATCCCATCCAACTAAAAGAATTAACTCTGGGGGGAGGTTAACAGTTAAGATTGCACAAAGTGCAAAAAATAAAAAAAAACCATGTGCATGGGACCGGGAATCAATCCCAGTCCCAAAGGCACTGCCTGCCTCCCTTGCTGCCAGTGGCTCATCCCATCGAGCCACAGCAGCTGCTCAGTGGACCCTCATCCCAGCAGGATGCTTATCCTGTACTGGTAAGAGTGAGATAGTGCACTACCGTGCATACATTCTTTCATGGTTCTGCACCCTCTTGCTCTTACATACTGTGCCATTCCTACTATGCGGTCATGTACCTCCATGGAGAAAGATCTTGGTGACCATATAATGCAAGATTTCATACCTAGTATGCAGATAAATAAAACTATTCAAAAAGAAAATAGTGCTGTGTGGTCCATACATAGGAATATCAAATCTCGGGAGGAGAAGGTGTTACTGCCACTGTACAGAGCTTATGTTTGTCCTCATTTGGATTACGCATCTCAATCATGGTGTCCTTTTAAGAAACAGGACATTTTACAAATTGAGAAAGTTCAGAGAAAATTCACAAAATACATCAAGGGGTATTCTGACATCCCATATAAATCCAGACTTACATCCTTGAAATTAATGTCATTATCCACTAGGTGCTTGAGGGGAGATCTTTTATTTATGTTTGATATAGTGCAGGACCCATTTCTCATAACTAACATGGATATCAACTTTAAAAATAATAGCTATAATACTAGGGGACATCCTCTCCAATTACAAGGTAGGGGCTTTAACCGTATGCCCCGAAAATATTTTTTTACTGTCAGAACTATCAATCCTTGAAACTCACTCCCACTGGATATTATTATTAGTGAATAGAAACTTATATTTAAGAACAGACTGGACAAGCATATTTTCTCCAATGTTGATATTAAATATTATTAACTATAGGAGAATTTATGGCCATCAAAGCCTCCTAGCTCCTCACCTTCCTAGTATGATTCCTAGTATCATGTCGTATGCTGTACAGCATATAACATATTGACCTGGCAGGTGATAGTATACACGGCTAAAGTGGGATGACCTTCTAGTTTGTGTCCCTGAGTCAATCGATAGGTGGTTCTCCCTCCTACTGACACTGTGCAGTTATAGGACTTCCAGTCCTGAACAGCTGAGTGTGTTTTAAGTATCTGTGGTTTTATTCCCATGACATAATGACCCTGCTTATCTTCGGTAGCCTCATTCAAGAACTCAGAATTTAATAATCCTTTAGAACAACAAACTGCATACATACTAAATATTAACAACAGATACATAGTTTGGGGTATAGGGCCTGGTATGGGGCTTAGGGCAATTGCCCGACAGCTGCCTGGTTAACCGGGGGGTGGGGTACTCAACTGGGGGTAAACTACGGTTGCAATAGCCTGCACAATCTGTCTCATATTGACCTTGTTAGGCTGGGGTGAATGCTGGTGAACACAGCTCTGGCCTGCAGGTGTCAGGAAGCAGGCATCTGGGATGGCCTTATGGAGCAACACATATATTGATTTGTCTAGGGAGTGTGATTGTGGAGGGGGAATCAACCAACCCCCCTAGATATTCTGAACACTTGGACAGTTTGGGGTGTACCTGGGGGTGGGTTGGGGGGAAGGTGGTGGAGCACAACTGAACTGCCAGAGTGGGAGGGTCAGGATTCCACCCCTTGGATGTTACCCCTCTTATATCCACTGTCATGCTTGATGTATTTTATTATATGACAGGGAGGACAAGAGAACACAAGGGGATAGGGTGGTGTGAGGTTAGGTATTTTCCCCACTTGCCAAATATTAGGCCTGGGCACATCCTGGTGAGGTAGTGTAAATAGGGCTTCAACTAGGCCTATCTCCCTCCCACTACATTTGTAGTGGGGGAGGGGCACAGTGGTGGCTCCTCTTCAGCCTTCGCAGTGAGAATGATATAGGAGGGTTTAGAATAATTGACATTTTTCACCTCTAGGTCATTTAGCATTTATAATAGCAATGGATGCAAAAAAGTAGCCTTGTTCTGTGTGGGTGAGGATTGGGGGGGGAAGGTGGACCATGGTGAGTGGCCCGTTCCCATGTACAGCAGGCCCTCTTTAAATCACTAAGGGGGAGGTCGAGGCTGCCCATGGATCCACTGCCTGTACGGAGGCATCAGCCCCCTGTTCCCCTAAGAAACCGTCCCACCCAACAAAACTGTACCCCTCAACACAAGAGCACCCATAACAGGGAGTTTGAACTTATCTGACCAAAGGGATGATTTGTCCTTAGGTGGGAAGATACTCCAGCTGATCGCGTGTATCAGTTCCTGCTGGGGAAAGAGCTGTGTCTGGGCCTGTGCATAGCCTGGATCCCCAGTACACACCTCGGGTTTGAGTACCAGAGATATGTCCACTGTGGCCACCCAGTCATACTCCTGCAGGTTCGGAAGTAAATCCATGGCTGGTGAGAGGGCAAAGTCAATCCCAAAGTCCTCAGGGTGTAAGTCTGATGCAAAGAGTTGCTGAAGTGCGGCAAAACAATTCTGGGAAAAAATAGGGACTGTCTCTATATCCTGGGTCAGATCCCCTGCTTTGAAAAATGCTGCTGATGCCACTGACGTCTCCCTGTCAATCAGGTGTTCTCTCGTGGAGTGCCGTGTATGCTGAGGCTGCTTCCTCTGCTTAACTGGCTGGTTTCATCAGTTATCCTGTCCCTTGGGTTGGAAAAACAGGTTAGGGGAATCATGTTGCTCATCCTGGCTCCTCTCTTGTGTCCTGTATTCCTGTTTTGGTGGTGATCTGCTCTTTCTTCTAGGTGGCGGCAGCGGGTGGGGACTTGCTTCCATGGGGCCATGTCTGATTAATAAAATCCATGACTGCATCAGGGTTCTGAATTGGAGCTGGGTCCCATTCTGGATTATCCGGAGGACCACTGGGCATCTGAGTGAGAAGAGAACCTCTAGCTAATGGAGCTTTTTACACACATCTGTGTATTCTTTATGTTTTTGTGCAAGGTCCCTTGAATAATCATGAAAGACAAGGATCCTGTTGCTGTGCCATGAAAGGTTGCCCAGTTCCCTAGCCCTAGGCTGGATGGCTTCTTTTTCTGCAAAATCAGGTATTCTCATTAGGATGGGTCTAGGTCTCGCCCCCTTGCATGGCCATGGTTGAAGGGAATGGTGGGAGCAATCAATTGTTATTTTGGTTCAAGGGAGCAGCTTTGAAAGTTCTGGGAGAGCTCTTTTAAGGAAGTCAGAGGTGTGACCTTGTTGACATCCCTCAGGAAAACCAAAGAGCCATAGGTTGTTCCTACTACTCCTATTCTCCAAGTCGTCCACTTTTTCTTAAAAGGCCAGGATCTGGTGGGCCTGCTCCCACATGATCATGCAGTGACCATTCAAGGTATGTTCCTAAGTGGCAACTTTTTGATCTATCAGGTTGCAGCACCCATCGATATGATGGAGGGTCATGGCAGTATTGTTCAAGACCAGTGTGAATTTGTCCATGCTCTGCATAATGGTGGCAAACATTTCTTTAACAGCAGGATCTATGCTTGGCCCAGTAGCAGATATCATGCTTCCAGAGGCTCAGAAAAGAGAGAGAAGTTCCGAGCAGTCTGCATGACCATGGTGTTCCCAGACAAAAGGATATTTGAAGACTGGATACTTAGAAGCACCTTTTATTATGATTTTAGTAGTTACTTGTTATGGTAGCAGTTACTTTTTATGGTAATAGAACAGAAGTGGGATCTGGGGATTACCATTAAAGACAACCTAAAGGTGGCCAATCAGAGCAATAAAGTGGTAGACAAGGCAACTCACATGCTAGCATGCATAAGAAGGAGATTAACAAGCAGGAGGAGGAAGGTGTTAATGCCCCTCTACAACTCCTTGGTTAGAACTCAACTAGAATATGGGGTCAAGTTCTGAAGACCTCACCTACATAAGGATATAGATAGGGTGGAGTCAGTCCAGAGAAGGGTGACCAAAATGGTGCATGGCATTCAACAGAAGCTCTATAAGGAGAGGATGGAAGAGCTTGGTCTGTATCCCCTGGAAATTAGGAGGGAGAGGGGGGACATGATTGAGATATTTAAATATTTGAAGGGGATTAGCAATCTGAGGGAAGGGAGCATCTTTCATAGGACAACAAGTTTGAAAACTAGAGGTCACAGTTTGAAGTTGGAAGGAGGAAAGTTCAGAGGGAATAAGGAAGGGTACTGCTTCACAGAGAGGGTGGTGGGCCCCATGGAACAGACTACCAGAGGAGGTGGTCAGTAGGAAAATTTAAGAGGTCATGGGATAAACACATGGGAATAACCAAAAGAGGGAGGGGGATGAACCTGGAAAAAGAAAGGGGACTGGAGTATCCATCGGGGGGGACCAGGGGATTGGTGCCAAGAGGTGGGTCTAGGGTTACTATGGGGTTGGGTTTAATGGGCATACTGGATTCACCTAGATGTTCTTTTCTGCCATCAGATTTCTATGTTTCTAAACACTGACTCTTCAGTATAAACTGTAGAATAATATTCTGCAGTTCATGTAAACCACAGAATAATATTCTGCAGTTTTCCGTGGATTACATTGAATTCCATTGCATTTTCCATGGCCGTGGAATGGTGGAAAAATCAAGGCCTTGCCTTAGGTTTGCAAACCCTAAAGCCCCACCCCCACCCCTACTCCTAGGCACCAAAAGGAAAAAAATCACAGTTTTGGATCTCCAGAGTCTGGCGAATCAGTGGTGGAGTTTTCCTTGGGGTTGTCAACACTAATGCCCACCCCATTCCATGTGTAAACAATTTTACATGTGATCTTCTTTCTTAACACATGGTCTGCAGGGCCCTGAGTTAAGAAAGCAACAATACATTGTATTGGCTGCTTGTGTTGAGACAAACATCTATACCAATGAAGGCTGTATCACTACTAGACACTAGCTTGGAGTTGTACTTTGTGCTTCAGACATGAGACAATGGGCTTGGACAACCTCCAAGCAAGATCCAACACTGATTTGAGAAGATTCTGGAGACCAAAAAACCCTCATTTTTTTTCCTTTTACTACTTGGGAGTTGGGGTGGGGAGTTAGGGTTGGAAACCCTAATGCCATATGTCCCTACTTATGTGATAATATATTGTCCTAAGAGTTAACTGGTGCATTAAGAAAGTTTTTTTGCAAAGCATGTCCTTTCTTTTTGAGATAGTGGAATCATATCCTTATTCAAAGCAGCAAGAGCAACAAGAGGAAGGAGGCAGCTGCTACTGGGACTAAAGAACTAGAATTCTACTACTGGGACTAAAGAACTAGAACTTACTACTGGGACCTTAAATTAGGGTAAAAACAAACAAACAAAAAAAAATCAAGAGTTGGTGTGCATGTCTGAGTTGGGGAAGGGAACTGTTATCTGTGTTGTTAGCTAAGTGAAGAGAAGGGCTGTAAATTAGGGTGTGTGGCTTAGGCAACAGAAAGCCAGATGTCTGTATTTAAAACTTCCCTGGTTAGCTTTTGGCAGAGAGCAGCAAGAGGAAGGAGGCAGCCACTAGATCTCCTCTATTGGGACTAAAGAACTAGAACTCTACTACTGGGACCTTCAATTTAGGAAAAAAACAAACAACCCCCCCCCCCACAAAAAAAATAAGGGTTGGTGTGCTTGTCTGAGTTGGGGGAAGGGAACTGTTATCTGTGATGTTAGCTAGGTGAAGAGAAGACCTGTAAATTAGAATGTGTGGTTTAGGCAACAGAAAGCCAGGTGTCTGTATTTAAAACCTCCCCAGTTAAATTTCAGTAGAGAGCAACAAGAGGAAGGAGGCAGCTGCTAGAACTCCTCTACTGGGACTCTATAGCCCTCCTTCCCTCCCTCCCCTCCACCCTCACCCTTAGCCAGTTCCACTTTTATAGGCACTGGATTTGATTGACAACAGGATCTTCCTGTTTGGGAGAAGGAAGGAAGTGATCACAGATGCACAAAAGACTCACTATCCTAGAAGGAAAAGAATAGCTCTCCTTCACCCCCTAGCTGCTGGAGGTCTGTCTCTGAGCAAGTAAGAAAGAGACTACTGAGGAATACAGGAACTTCCTGTCCCAGAACAGAAACAGAAGGAGCTGTAAAGCCACAGAGGCAGTAGGAAAGTAGGGAGAAATAAAAAGTAAATGGAAAGAGTAAGTATACAAAACAACAGACAAGGGGCCACAAATAAGACATGGTGGAATTGGTGCAGTGCAGTGACTGTGGAGGGGCAGTCTTCTGGGAGACGTTCTAGAGGATGTGGTGTTGTCCCATCTGCAGACACCTCTCTGGGCTGAGGGAGGAGGTTGCTCATCTCCAGGCTGAGTTGACCAGGATATGGGGGGACCAACTCTCCCATCTAGAAACCACCAGGACTGACACCACTGTCTCTGAGATTGCTAAGAAAGAGGAGCAGTTGGAGCATGGTGGGCTCCAGAAGGGTGAGGGTGGAGGAACAGAGGCGCATCACTCCAGTTGTACATCTTCACAATTTGTACGCCATTCTTACAGAGTGTGTTTCCGCTTTGGAGGCACTTGCAGTGGAGACCAAGGAGAATGCTAGGAACCTCCACAAAGGAGACCTACAGGAGGGTGACATGGGACCCCACATGGGAAGGAAACAACTCCTGGTGGGGGACTCAATTGTCAGGGGGGTAGAATGGGGGAGGGAGGGGAGAGGGAGGTAAAGTGCCTGGTGGGCACCATGGCTTGTAGGGACAGGGAGTGAATCCTCAGGATCATGGGAACAGCTGCATGGGGAGAGAACTGAACATTTTTGTCCACTTAGGGACAAATGACCTGGCTGGGAATGGGATCAGAGCATTGTAGGAGGAGTTTGTGGGGTTGGAAAGGGGCCTTAGACAAGTAGCATGAACAGTAACCTTCTTGGAAGTGCTGCCTGTCTATGGCATGGATGAGGCTAGGGTGCTCCACACCATGGGATTCAATTAATGGTTGAAAACCTGGTGCAGAGTTCATGGTTTTGGCTTTATTGAGGACTGGAGTTCCACCTGGAGGGATACCGGCCTATACTGGTGCGATGGTCTGTATCTATCCAGGAGGGGAACCAGGATGCTAAGTGATAGGTTTAAATGCTTCACTGGCAAGCATTTAAACTATCCGGGGGGGAGGCACTGAAAAGGAGCAGGGAAATCCCAGCACCCCCAAAAAAGGGTAGTAACTCTCTTCCCTGCTGTAGACTACCCCTTCAGGGGCTCCCTGCCCCTCAGGTGGGAGAAATGCAGATACTGGGTGGTTGTCACTTCCATAGCCACCATCTGAGACACCTAGACAGGACTTCTTACTAGTGAGGTGTGGCATTGCCGATACCCAATCGGAATGTGAGCACTTTTCTGCTCTGGCATCTGATTGGCTCCTGCAGTCTGCTCCTGTGTCTCCCTCAATACTAAGCTAAAGTATGATTTTCTATCTAAAACTTGCACAAAAAAGAGCTGTACTTACTTATTGCCTATCAGTTATGACCTCTATTTTTTCCTGTTTAGAGTGTCAAGAGTTGGGACTCTGTTTGATTACACTCCTTTCTGAATTTCTGTGGTTGGGCCAATCTTTAGGCATCAAGGAATACCCAATTCTGTTGTCCTGCTGTTTTGGTCCTCTCACTGGTTCAGATGTTCCATTTTCCATGGCCCAGTACTTAATACCAACCCCTTCCTCCATCCCCTGCCAAGGATATGCTCTCCATGGGCTCCCTGCCCATAGGAGTGGGAAACCCGGGCACCAGGCGGTCAGCACTGCCTCTACCATCACCTGAGAACCTAAGTTCGGACTCCCCATTAGCAAAGCATGGCATTAGCAGCCATTCAGTCAGAATGTGAGCACTCTTCAGCTTTGGCTTCCGATTGGTTCCTCTAGTCTGCTTCTGTGTCTGTTCTAAACCAAGCATAAATCTGATTTCCATGCCGACATTTGCCAGAAAAGAGCTGTAAATACTTTTCTCCTTGACTGTTAAGACCCTTATCCTTCTGTTTAGAGTTTTACATTTAGGGTTGCTGTGTGATTACATTACTTTTGAAATTCTATGGTTGTGTCAGCTCCCTACAGGAGCTGCCGATCACTTCTCCCTACTGAAGTTCCTACTGAGCCTTATCTTATGTCCTCATTAAATATTACAGAAGCACTCTGAACTGATATAACTGATGTAACATTGAGTACTTACTTGTATTAATTGCATTACTTGTTTTTCACTTGTGTTATTTGGCTCTATTGTAAATATCTTTGTATGCATTGTACCATTTGACCCAGAGCTAACCAGGTCCATCCTGTAAATGAGCTTGCTCAATGATGTTCACTTGGATAAGTGCAATTTTGATTGATTGATTGATTGAGTTAGTGAGGTAAACACCAAGATAGAGAAGATGATAGGGAGAAGGGCAGGGGTAAATGGAGAAATAGGCAAAGGCAGTACAGGCAGGGATGAGGTTAAAGTGGTAAGGCCATCAAAGAATGGCGGGCAATGAGTAACAATGCCCATAGTCTGGGTAACAAGTTCCCTGAACTAGTGGCCTTGATGGAAGAAGGACACCTGGATATCGTGGCAGTCACAGAAACATGGCACACAAAGAACCATGACTGGGATGTCATCATACTAGGTTACACAGTCTACAGGAGGGACAGGGAGGGTAGAAGAGGAGGAGGAGTAGCTCTCTACATAAGGGAATGGATAAAAGTGACAGAACTAAAGGGAAAACAGGGAGAAAAGGAGGTACTGTGGATCACCCTGGAGACAGGAAATGGCACTACAATCAGCACGGGTGTTGTATACAGATCCCCATCTCAGGGGGAGGAAATGGACAAGAAAATGATAGAAGGCATCCTTAGGATGGCTGAAAAAGGGGAGATATTGTTGATGGGGGACCTGAATATGCCAGATGTTAACTGGAGCACCTTTGCTGCAGCCACATCCAAAAGCAGGGACATTCTCAATGCCCTACAGGGGGCATGTCTCAGACAGCTAGTGTTGGAACCCACTCAGGAGGGAGCAGTCTTAGACCTGGTACTCTCCAATGGGGATGGAGAGAGGATCTCAAATTTAGAAGCTGGTAATCATCTGTGAACAAGTGACCATCAAACAGTGTGATTCACAATAAACACAGTCATAAAGTCAAGCCATACAAAAGTGAGTGTTCTGGACTTTAGGAGGCTGACTTTGTCAAAATAGGAGAGTGTCTCAGAAAAGCACTATCAAATGGGCAAGAAGGAGGGGTGGAAAAACATTGTGGAACATCAAAACTGCCATCACTGAGGCAACAAGTCTTTGTGTGGAGCAAATAAACAAATCAAAACAAAGGAAAAAACACTATGGTTCTAAAAAGAGGTGGTGGGGAAGGTTAGGGAGAAAAAGATAGCATTCAGAAAGTATAAGGAAACACAGAAGGAGCAGGACAAAGAACTGTACCAGTTAAAATAGAAGGAAGTGGGGAAGGCAGTCAGAATAGCAAAGGCCCAAACTGAGGAAAAGCTAGCCAACTCAGTTAGGAAGGGGGATAAAACCTTTTATGGATATATTAGGGAGCGAAGAAAGACCAAGGGAGGGATAGTGACACTTAATAAATGGAAGGGTGGGTGTGCAGAGGGTGACAGTGAAAAAGCAGGGATGCTGAATGAATACTTCTGCTCAGTATTCACAAAAGAAGAAGAGGGGGTACCTAATCAAATCTATAGAAGCACTCTGGATAGGGGGGTCGATACCAGTCCATTCACAGAAGAAAGGGTTCTGAAAGAACTCCTAAACCTGAAGGTGGGCAACGCAATAGGCCCAGATGGGATTCACCCCAGAATTCTAATAGAACTAAGGAGAGAACTAGTGACACCACTGACTAATCTTTTTAACAAATCATGGAAGGATGATATGGTACCTACGGACTGGAGGAGGACTGATATGATTCCCCTTCAAAAAAGTGGGAGCAAAGCAGAGGCAGGAAACTACAGACATGTTAGTTTGATCTCAGTGGTAGGAAAAATGATGGAATCACTTCTGAAAGAAAGAATTGTTGAGTACCTAGAGGCCAGCGGGGCACAGAACCCAAGGCAGCATGGATTCACAGTGTTATGGTCATGTCAGATGAATATAATAGATTTATTTGACTGGGTGACCAAAGTAGTAGACCAGGGAGGGGCTGTGGACATGGCCTACCTAGACTTTAGCAAGGCATTTGACACAGTCCCACACAAAAGAGTAATAAACAAATTAGCCAGCCTGGGAGTGGGTCCCAGGGTTCTAGCCTAGGTAAAAAAATTTGCTGGACAACAGGACACGGAGGGTAATAGTAAACAGAGCCCACTCCAAAGAAAGGGTGGTTACTAGTGTGGTACGGCAGGGTTCAGTACTGGATCTGGTCATTTTTAATGTCTTTAAAAGTGACATTGCAGACAGTATGCCTCTTTGCAGATGACACAAAGATCTGCAACAAAAGGGGGGATGGAAAGGGTGAGAAGGGACTTGGCAAGGTTGGAGGAATGGTCAAAAGTATGGCAGCTTAGATTCAATGCAAAGAAATGCAAAGTAATGCACCCGGGAAACAAAAACCGAGGGGAAGATTACACAATGGGGAGGGTACTAACAACAACAAAAATGGAAAGGGACATTGGGGTAGTCATATCAGATCACCTAAAGGTAAGCAAGCAATGTGGGAAGGCAGTAAGGAGGGCTGGTAGGATACTGGGATGTATAGGAAGAGGCATCACCAGTAGAAAACAGGATGTTGTTATCCCTCTGTACAGACAGTTGCTAAGATCTCATCTGGAGTACTGCAGGCAGTTCTGGAGACCCCATCTCTGCAGAGACATAGACAGGATGGAGGCAGTCCAGGAGAGGGCAACTAAAATGGTGCAGGGTCTGCACCAGAAGCTACATGAAGAGAGACTAAAGCAGCTTAATGTGTATACCCTCAAGGAAAGGAAGGCAGTATAGCTCAGTGGTTTAAGGCTCTGAGCTGAAAACTTGGAGACATGGGTTTGAATCCCACAGCCACCACTTGCATACTGTGTGACCCTGAACAAGTCACTTAACTTCCTAGTGCTCCCAGGTCACACCTGTAAGCAAGCTTTCAGCTTAGTGTGTCTCTCCTGATTACAAAAAAAAAGGAAGGTGGGGGGAGACATGAGAGAAACTTTCAGGTACTTGGGAATCAACAAAGTCCATCAGGTTAGCATCTTTCAGAAAAAGAGGTGTGCAAGAACAAGGGGTCACAATTTGAAGAGAAAGGGGGGACGGCTCAGGGGCAAGGTAAGGAAGTATTTTTTTCATGGAAAGGGTGGTGGACACATGAAATGGCCTTCCTGAGGAGGTTGTGGGTTCAAAAGCAGTGGGGGAGTTCAAGAATGCATTGGATAGACATACAGTGATTCTGGTGGGTGGAAGGAAGAAGTAGACTGTTGGTTAACTAGGATCTGCAGCTTATCAAATAGGTAGGGAAATGGGCAGACTGTGTGGGCCAAGTGTTTCTTATCTGCCATCAAAGTCTATATTTCTATGTACATAAATATGTGCAGATGCACAGGGCCCTTTGGGCCCTGTACTATGGGAAGCCTCCATGCACCTGCAGAAGTACAGGGTCTGGCACATCCCTCCTCTCCTAGGCAGGGAATGTAATTTAAGATTATGAAAGTTACAAGTCAGCGTAGAAAAATGTTGACGTACTCTCATAAGTTTTACATTTTTACATACAGTATTTTGACCCCCAAATTTTCAAAATAACCTTCTTATGACCCCACCTCATGAACAAGGGCAGTTGAAATTTTCAAATCCCACCCAAAATGTGATTTCACCAAATGACAAAAGAAAAATCACCTTTTGGGCCTGATCTGTATAATTCCACCACCATTCATCATGAGGTGAGGGTCCCAAAACATCCATCTTGAAAAGTTGGGGTCAAAATATGCAAAAATGGCAAAGTTATGAATGAAAGCTCAAAACCCCATTGAAGTATATTGAATTGCACTTACCTTTGTTTGCATAAAAATACTTGTCAGCAATTACATGTCGCAAATAACATGCCATAAATTACTGCACAACAGGTAAAAAGTATGAGTAGCAAACAGCAAAAGTGTGAGAAATTGCTGAAGACAATCCCAGTGCAGAAAGATAGGTTTGGGGAGGTAGTTTTTTACAGAACTGAGCTAGACAACTGCTGTTTAGCAACATACAGGTATTGAGGTTTGATTTTACTTCAGATTTCTTTCTTATACCATTTCGTAAACTAAAAAAATGATGCCGCCATCATGATCGGTATTTCTCTCCACATGACTAGTAAATCATGAAAACAAGTTCTTGTGAAAGTTTTTTTTATCAGTCAAACTTGAACGATAACAAAAAATTCCTTAAAACTCTGAAATGGTATAATATTTTTTCACCAAACCTTCAAAAGGCATACCGTTGGCAAAGGCTCCAACAAACTTTAAAGTTCATGAAAAGAATTCCACACCGTCTAGTCTGTAGCTGTGAGCAAAAAATATGCAATGTTAGGTATTGGGTTTTGTTTTTGGTTTTTTGTTCTCTGTATCTCGTAAAACATACAAGATGCCATCACAAAACTTTTCATGTCTTAAGACTCTGACAGCCTAACCATGCATGCCAAATTTTGTGCCAGTTCATCCAGAGATGCCAGAGTTATTTAGGTGCAAATATTGAAGTTTAACATTGAACAGCTGACTCAACCTTAACTATAGGGGCACTACTGTCTCTGTTGGTAGTTTAGACTTAGTTGGGACTATCCTTTTTTGCTTTTCTGTTTCCTAACTGCACACAACAGCCCCTGCACTCACCAGCACATTCATTATGTCAGTCCATAAGTAGTAGCTATCATTAACCCCTCTGCATAACAGCAGGTAAGAACTTAGTTGGGGTACACCTTTTGCCTTGTTATAGAGCACTCATACTGGATAGTCTACGGTGTCTCTTCAAAGACAGATGGCTCCTCTCTGCTTCTTGGATTTGAAAATAGGATGCACTCAGACCTTTCCTACTAACATAAGAGCTATTTAGTCAAGCAAAAAGCAAATACAATACTCATTAGTGTTGCAGAAGTGGGTTATGGTTTGACCAACACTTCAACTTCTCTGGACATGTCGATGCCATACTGAAAAAACTGCGCCCCAAACTTGATGCCTTATATAGGAACCATAGTTGCATCCCTCCTACGGCCAGGCGTGAACTTGTCCAGAAGATGATACTCCCCATTTTTGACTACTGCAATGTAGTCTATGGTACCGCTCCCAAGTCCTCCCTTACCACATTGGACACGCTCTTTAACTCCTTCTGTCACTTCACTCTTGAAGCTCCCTCCCAGACTCATCACTGTGATCTCTATCATGCCCTGTCCTTTCCCCCGCTTGCTAATAAGTGCCTCTCCCATTGCGCCAAACTTACCTCCAAATTTTGGTTGGGGGAACTCCCTCCCTGCCTCACCTCAACTCTCTCAACCCCACCGCCACCCCTCCACTCCCTCAGATCTACAGACACTCACATTTTGGCAGTCCCCCACTGCACCACACTCACGGGTCAGTATGGCTTTTCCTATCGCTTCACCAAAATATGGAACTCGCTCTCCCTTCAAATATGCCACTCTTCCTCCTCCTACTCCCTCGGATCTGCCTTACAAAACTACCTCTCCTCTAGCTGTTTCTGCTTTAATCTACCTTAATTTCCTCCTATAATTCTGCTCCAGTGTTTCCACCCCAAATCTCCCATCCCTCTAAAATTCCATCCCCATTGCCTCTATCCCCCTTCTTTGTTACCTACCCTCTCATCCTCCCTCCCTCCTGTCCTCCCTACCTATTATCTACTCTCCCTCACCTCTATCTTTGCCTTGCTCTGCCCCCTAGCAGGGTTCTTAGCATCCTGAAGGGGTCAGATAAAGGTCTGTCTCTTACCTCCTAGTATCCTCCCTCCTTCACCTCTATCTTTGCCTTGTTCTGCCCCCGGCATGATTCTTAGCATCCTGAAGAGGTCAATCTTTGTAGTCTCTCACCTCCCTTCCCCTCCCTCCCTTTTACGCCCCCACCCCCCTCCTCCTCCATTCCTCTCCTCTGTACTAAACTCATAGCCCCTAAATCTCCATTGCACTTGTAGTTCATTTGCACTCCTGCTGTACCGAAGCTTATTGTACTGTCTATGCTTTTGTATACCGGCTCACCTTAGACCAAACTGTTGTATTCCATTAAATGCACTGCCTTCTAGTTACTCCCTTTGCTTACCTACCCCTTGATAGTCATTGTTTGTTCATACAGTCTACTTGTTTGCTATTTCAGATGTGAATTTTCTGATATTGCATCAATATCTGTAGTCTATCCTCATGTCCCCCCACCCCGGGCTGTGATGTGAGATGAGCAACTTGTTGTTCAGTGTGCCCTCCTGGTGAAACATTTCATTAAATAAATAAATAAACACAGAGTGAGATGCATAGCAGAGACACTGAATCATTGCTAGGCAACATGCATGCAAGCAGGTGTGTCCTCATCATCCAGTGATGCTGGGGACAGTGAACATGATGAGAACATACATGGAAGCAGCACACATCACCTGTCAGTGTGGCACAGTCTCCACCACCACAGGCCATGCCCCCTGTGCACCAGAGGGACCAGGATGATGACTTGACTAGATACTCCAGGATGTGGTGGGGTACCAGGAGGAGCTTTACCAGGCAACCATGCCATGATAAAGGACCAGAATGCAGCCGCTGCAGAACACAGGGTCCACACAGAAGGGATCCTGATGGGCATGAGTGATGCACTGAAAAGCCTCAAATGTGACACAGTGGACCAGCATGCTGACAGAGCAGCAATAATGCATGGTATGTATGCATGCACACAGTGACAGGCTGAGGCCCCTGAGGCTCATGATGGCAGTGAGTGTGGCCTGGAGGTGCAACACACTCAAACAGAGGCCATTACGAGGCCATTATGATGATGGCAGACACAATACAAACCCCAGTATAGGCCATGTTGCAGACCCATGGAACACTGCCACCTGTCCCACACACGTATGGACCACAAGCATTAGGAGGTGATGGCACAGTGCAGCATGGTCACCATAGCTACCATAACATGGACACACCAGCTAGCATAGTACAATGCCATCACACAGATGGTGTCCAGGATTAAATGGCTAGCATGGGCAGGCATAAAGGGCCTGTGCCCATGGAAAGGGACTTGGAACCACCCAGACAACAGCACCGAAGGTGTGACCTGCACAGGTCTGGGCCATGTGGAATACACACACAGCACAACTAGTCCCAGCAGGGCACCGCTGTAGCACAGACACACCAGTGACTGTGGCTGTGTGAAACAATGCCAGACCACATCTGGCACACCTGCCACAGACACAACTGTGAGCAGGATGGGGAATGCCATTACAGTACCACAGCCACCACTGGTGGGTAACACATTTGCACTGTCCACAGCCCCACAATCCAAGTAGCATGTCCACGTGTCAACAGCGACAGCAGTGGATGCACCACCAGCCAGTAACCTGCATGCGGAGACACAATCTGCACCACATTCAACTGTGGAACATCACATGGGGGAGGCCATGAGACACGTAGGAGATAACCAGCTGGACCAGGGACATGGTCCACAGGGCCATAGAAACAGCACCAGTATGGCAGCCCAGGAGCTTGCCGCACATGTGACACAGAGGCCAACAGCAACACAGATTCCACCCATTGTTACCAGCACTGTCCCTGACATGGTGGCAGGCTTCCACATGTGACAGACCTATTCCAATTCCACCAATGCAGCCTGAAAATGTCTTCATCAACCAAAAGGGCAGCACACAGAGGTACATCACTTAGGCAGGAAAAGGACGAGCACCATGATGCACACCATGCCCACAATGGATATGGAGAGCCATGTTCCATATGCGGACACAACCAATGTGCAACCAGCAACGCAACATTCCAAGTAAGGCAGAGGGACCATGCACAGCTGTATTGGTGAGAGGACAGTGGCTGGATGGCAGGCTCAGGGAAGAAGCATGCACCACGATAGGTCCATGGTTATCCGCCCTTGAGGACAGAAGAGGGTGACACCACCATGGACCCCATACAGGCTGGCACACCTGTCCACAGTGGTGGCATGTGAAATGCCATGGACAGCAGACAAGGCAGGGGAGGTGCAAAGCATGGTACAGGCATGTAGTGCCTGCACAGTGGGACACAACAGTGACAAAGGAGGCATGCCAACAGCACATCATGACATTCTACAAGAGACAACACAGATACCACACATGAACCATATAACTGAACTATACTGTATTGCTCATAGTCTGGGAGCCATACACCACAAAGACAATTGGTATCTGCATGGGATGTGACAACAGACCCACAATATATAGTTAGTTAGTGCAATAAATAGGAAGGTCTAAGCCATGGGATTCCACCTTGTCATATGGTGGTTTGGCTTACTCACATTGGAATTTCATGTATGGGTACAGACGGCACACCATGCACATGGTATGTGTATCAATGGACACTAGCCAGGTACGGTAGGCAATGGTGATACACACACCTTTTAGTTGGAATGTGCCTGCATCCTTTCAGTGTGGCTGTTGCATGCCACCCACCTGTAGCACACAGACACAGTCATGTGTGTTCACCAGTATGTGCACTGTTATGGATGATGCATGCTATCTATTGCAAGCTATGTAGCATGGTAGGCCAGAATGGGACGCAGTATATGATGGCCACAATGGGCTGACATGCAGGTACACCACCAGGGGAGAACTTCAGATATGGGTCCATAATGGCATGTGCAGTCAATAGCTGTTGGTGATGGACTAACAGACAGACAGTGGATGTGCAATGCATTGGGGCACCACAGGGAGGACGCAGTATGACAATGTCCACAGTGGAATTCCAATATGAAACTAAGAGAACCCCTGCAGCCATGGAATGACAAATCAGACAGTACTGATACCATGTCCATGATGCATTGCATTGCAACACACACCACATCCACATGGTATCATGCATGTACCATACTGTTGGCCAAGGACACACAGCCATGGTGACCCATGGGTGACATGGCCAATATGGCGTGCTGGGGTGTTCATGCAACTGAGTGTACCACATAGCCAGGTGCATTGCCGATGCATGCAGCGACTCTGAGTGCCATCAGCTCCCTGCCAATGAGAGACACAGTACTACCACCAAAGCCCCATTGTGACATAATGCTAATATATAATGGGCCCACATGCAACCGATACTACACGAACATTCTAACAGTCTGCAATGCTACAACATAATATGCTATAATATTGCTACAACACCTATAGTAGGCCCCCACAGATGTGT
Source organism: Neoceratodus forsteri (assembly GCA_016271365.2). Taxonomy (NCBI): domain Eukaryota; kingdom Metazoa; phylum Chordata; order Ceratodontiformes; family Ceratodontidae; genus Neoceratodus; species Neoceratodus forsteri. The sequence continues at coordinate 1,642,666,663 of CM057450.1, forward strand.
ACATCTGCTGATCATCTGTCTGTCAGCAGAATCCATACATTATGTACCTGTTTACCATTTAATGTGTGATGGCAATGCTCTGCACTACTCCATCAGTCTAACCCCCTCACACCTGAGGTGTAAACGTGTGACAGTCAATACATATTTATCAGAGCCCCAATGTCATACACACAGAGACACTCACATAGACATCAATAGGGCCAGAACTGAATATTATCCAATGCCTTGTGAGGGGCAGCATCTTCACTGGCCAAATGGTAGGGAAGTGGAACATCAGAGCAGTACCTGATATGGTACAGCCATGTATGTGTGCATGGAGGGGCATTAGGAGGCTATTTAAGCAAAAAGGCATAACAGGGTGTGGGTTATTGGGTATTTGTCCATGCCTTGTCTGATGTGTCACGAGGTGCAGCCGAGTGACATAACCACACAAGAAGTGGGTAAATCACCCAATAACTCACTCCCTGGAGTACCTTATTGTGATTATAGAATGGACCCATGTGTAAAATAAATTTAAAATGTGTTTAATTATGTTTTTTTATAAATGCCATTCCTCAGCCGTGGGTTATGCAGGATTTACCCACAGTCATGTGACATGTTTTGACTAATGAGGTTACAGGATTTTCACACACCATTGTATAATACATTACATTAGTGACATGAGTCATGTAATATACTGTATATTAATTTCCCAGGCCTTGCTTATGTATATTATATACTGGTAGCTGTTGATGACATGGTCATGATGGGCATGAGGATGGTTGTTGTCTATAAGGTCTGTGTGTTGCTATGTTTGGCAGGGCCATTCTCATAGACATTGCAGGTGTTCCACACTGCAATAGCTAGACACGTGTCTCAGCAAGGCAGGGCACATGGATGGCACTGCCCATGTAACATAGAGACACTCACAATAGATAAGGTACAAATCCTACTTTATTGCAATAAAACCACAGAACAACATTCTATGGGTGGGGGAATACGGGACTACGTGCACAAATGAAAACAGAACATACAGTGTACGGTATATAACTAACAACAGAATAATGGAACACAGGTACAACATCAACAACATCAACAGTGAAACATCAAGTCATAAACAAACAGTGTCAGAACAGTATGAATCCGGAAATGTTGAATAAACCTTAATGGTGTATTAATTAATTGTATTGTAATTATTTGTTTGGATTATTTACGATATTTATTTTAATTCTAGTGCTTGAGCTATTAAATGCCTGCGATGTCGACCCTGCAGTCGTGCACTATTCGCCTTCTGCTCTTCGTGCCCTCTGTCCTTTTTTTCCTCCTCCTCGCCAGTTTGCTACCTACCAACAGTGTAGGGCTTTAGGTATCACTTGTAGGAGTTGGAGGAAGGGGGGTGCAAACAGTGGATAGTGAATGAGGGGTGCCATCACATTGGGGTAGTAGGTTCCAAGAGATGCCCTGGGGTGAAATGGAACCCAGAGAGGGGGGTTTCGTGTCTGGTTTCCATACCCAAGGGCACTACTGATTGTAATAGGCAGATGGTTCAGGTGGCCCTAGAGGTTTGTCCAACTCGGGCAATGTTATGCAATGCCAGGTCCATTAAAAACAAGACTGCAATTATTGCAAATCTTGTTGAAACAGTGGACCTGGTATTTGGGGGGACCACATTATGCAAGCTACCAGATAGTCGCTCTTCAGTACAGCTCCAGCCTCCCATCTCTTTCTAATTGTTATCTGGTATATTTCCTCGATCTCTAAACCTTCTATTTTGTGCTATTCTGGTTCCCTACAACTTTGTGCCCTTGCAGGGTGATTTTGAGAGAGAATGGACGTCTACATGAAAAAGCAACAGCAGAAACACACCCCACCAGTTACACCAGAAAAGGCCCCCCAAAAATTCCAGGCCTCGAGTGGAGTGGAAAAGGGAGACACTTTGAATCCAGGGGCGGATCAGGAGCCACTCACATTGTCTAAATTTCTGGAAGAATTTAAACCATTTAGAGATGAGATTAAGGAGATGGCATCTGAAATGAAATTGCTCACGAGAAAAATAGAAGAGATTACTCTTGCTACCTCAGACAACACGACTAGGATCTTCTCGTTAGAGAAGCAAGTGGAGAGGTTCGAGCCTGAGATGGCAGCGATGCACCAGAAATTGTCCAGATTTGAGGTTAAGCTTGAAGACCTGGAAGGTCGCAGCTGGAGAAATAATGTAGTGATCCTTAGGTTACCGGAGGGAGAGGAGGGCCAGAATATCATTGCTTTTACCCAGAAGCTGGTGGAGAAGATTGCTGGCCCTTCCCCATTTGGGGCCAAATATATTATAGAGAGAGCCCACAGGTCATTAAGACCAAAGCCCCCTCCTGGAGCAACGCCTCGACCTATAATTTGTCATTTTTTAATTTTTTTAGAGTGACAACATTTTCTGTTCAAAGTAAGAGAACTCCAAGAAGTTCGTTGGGAGCAAGCTAAGCTTAGAATAGCACAAGATATTCCAGGTTCAGTCCATTTAAAACGTGCGCCATTTCATCCTGTTGTCTCAAAAATCATCGCTGCTGGACTTAAATTTCGTATGGGATACCCGGCCAGGCTACAGGTACAGGTGGCTGGTTCCTGGGCTACCTATGAAGACCCTGAGGCAGTGTTTGCTGGCTTGAAAGGATCCCTGCCAGATCTCTTTAGGGACACATGAAAGGCCACAGGACTTTCCCGACAAGATGAGAATCGATCTGAGAAGGCTGGGCATTCATGCAAAGGAATCTTCTGGAAAGAAGCGGTTAAACATTCTTGAACTCTCATTTCAGCCCGAATAAGGGACAGAAGGGACCCTTCTGTTTTCATAGTGATCTAATTATGGATGCATATTCTTATTTGTTTGTCTGGGTCTGGGGTTTTGGACCCTTCAGTTTTCATAGTGCTCCAATTATGGATGCATATTCTTGTTTTTGTCTGGGTCTGGGGTTTCAAGTAATTAAGTGATCTCTCGTTAGTTTTCGTGTTTGAGGAAAACAAAGCCAACTCAGCAATATTTAGTCTACCCTTCACCTGTAAGAGTTTGGTAAGGATGGGTCTGGTAAAAGTTTATGGCTTTTGGGGAAATCTAGTTACAAGGACTGTGATGTCCTTTCCCTTGTAAAGCATTAGGGTGCAGTTATGCGTTTGCAACACAGAAGGGAGCTTGTGTTTCATGCATTAAGTGTTAATGGTCGCTAAGGCCAGAGAAAAAACGGGGTTTACTGGGGCAGGGGCACAACAAATTAGAGGACAGGAACAGGAGCCTGTCCCTATGGGGCTATAGAGCTTATTGAGACAACGGCCCGCATAGTGAATTTCATGCATGGCTGTGGCCAGCTTCCTGACCTTGCACCACGAGGTGCCTTTTCATATCTAGCAAGCCACATGTCCTAGCAAGCCACGATGTTTCTGGTGGTGATGCCTTATCGATACTGGCTTGCTTTCAATGGCTTTCATTAGGAGATAGGCGAGGGACACAATGGCTTGTACTGCAGTGATGTTGAGTCCTCTCTCATTCTTTTTTACTAACATCTCAAAAAGGGGGATTGAATTATAAATAATGCAGGATTTGGGGACGGTTTTTCAGGGGACTGGGGGAGGAGTAGTAAACGGAGTATTGCTGAACGTTGTTAACGATAAGAGGGGGGTTTGGGTGGATTTTTTTTTGGACAATGTTCTGGGGTTACTGAAGCTGTGGATTGTTCAAGGGATAATTGGGGGGGTGAGGAGGGACAGGGGCTCAATAAGGGGAGAGTTGGGGGTGGGAGACCGGTACAGCAGGTTCAGGGGAATAGAATCATCTGTTACATGGTTGCAGCATACGATAGATGTCTTATCTGGATTTATACCTGACATAATAGGTGGCTCAGAACATTAATATTGCTACATGGAGCGTGAAGGGGATGAGGAAAAAACTGAAACAATACCAGATACTTAAACACCTGAGTCTGTTGCATGCCCAGATATCATTTTTACAAGAATCTCACTTAGTGGATTCCGAAGTATTACAACTTCGGAGACAACAGATAGGCCAGGTTTTTTATGCTTCAGGGGAAACCAATAGTTGTGGGGTCATGATACTGATTAATAGAGACATCCCATTTGTCCCTTCTCAGGTGTTTAAGGACGCAGATGGCAGATACGTCTTAGTTCAGGGTACTATTTGGGCCATGCCATTGGTTCTAGGTAGCATTTATGGACCAAACACAGACGATCCCTCTTTTTTCATGAAACTGATCTCTACGATCCTTCCTATACTCCCTATTCCAATTATATTAGGGGGAGACTTTAATTTGGTCTCTGATCCGAATTTTGATAGATCGAGCATTGGGTCGAGAGGACTGTCAACTGGGCACAGGGCCTTTAAGGAAATGATGGATCAGTGTGGTTGCGTGATGTCTGTAGAGTCACACATCCTAATATTACGGAATATACTTATTGCTCGCCAGTACATGGCATGCAATCTCGCATTGACTACCTGTTAGTTTCTCACGAGCTCTTGCCAGGGGTATTGTCCACCTCGATCCAACCGGTCCAATATCGGATCATTCCTTAGTCCTGGGTAATCTGGCTTTCCTTAACATTCCTAAAAGAGAGACCAGATGGAAATTAAACAAACAATTACTAAAAGATGAAAAGTATCGAGGATTGGTGAAAGAGCAGATAGACTTTTTCTTCTCCACCAACCCAATAGATAGTGCAAGGCCGGATATTTTATGGGGAGCTTTTAAGGCTTATATAAGGGGTATTCTCATTAGCCTAGCTACAAAGAGGAAGAGGGCACAGGAAACGGAGTTATTGTCCTTATTGTCTCAGATACGGGCATTAGAAAATATACACCCAGAAAAAATTTCTCAAGAGGAGTCAAAAGAAGCTATTAACATATAAAGATAAATACTTGGGAATGTTAAGAGAAAAGGCAGAGCTGGCTATAATCTGCACAAAGTCCAGTTTTACAGATCAAGGAGAAAAAGCGGGGCGCCTGTTGGCTTTACATTTAAAACAACAAGAATCAGCAAGATTTATACCCCAAATAAGGTCACAGGCAGATGGGACCCTGAAGGTATCCCCCTCAGAGATAGTCCAGGAGTTTGTTACTTTTTATGAGCAATTATATAAGGATATGGATAGTCCTCCACCCATTCAAAAACTGGAGGAGTATCTCAGGGAAGCACATCTTCCGTTACTATCTAACTCCCAAAAGAAATTCATATCTTCCCCTTTATCACAGGAAGAAATAGCTGCTGTTATAAAGGACTTGCCTCCGGGTAAAGTCCTGGGTCCAGACGGGTTTTCTGCCTTATTTTATAAAGTTTTCAGTGAACAATTACTACCTGTGCTGCCTTGTCTCTATTTGCACATTTTATCTGGAGAGACGGCAGATGCACATTTGTCTGAAGCATTGATAGTTTTGTTACCTAAATCAGACAAGGACCCAGAATTGGTTCAGAGCTATAGGCCAATATCTTTGCCGAATCAAGATGTCAAAATTCTCTCGAAGATATTGGCAGATAGACTAACCCTGGTTCTCCCGGATCTCGTGGGTGTGCCTCAAGTGGGATTTATGAGAGGACGTGCATCTTCAGATCACTTGCGTACCCTTTCGCATGTCTTCTCGGAGTCCAGGGATGCCATATATCCTGTGGGGTTGGGTCTCCCTGGACTCCGAGAAGGCATTTGATCAGGTTAATTGGACTTTTCTATTTCATGCCCTTAAGTCATTTGGATTCCCATCCATGTTCATAGATTGGATCAGGGCAATTTACCGGTCTCCTACAGCGAGGATTTCAGGGAATGGGACCTTCTCCAAGTCTTTTATGATGCGGTCAGGTATGAGGCAGGGATGACCTCACTCTCCATTACTTTTCAGTCTTTATCTGGAACCCCTTATTCAACATATTCTCAATAATGAAGGAATACAAGGTATTCCCATTAGGAATGAGGTAGTGAAAAGAACATCGTTCGCTGACGACCTCCTCTTACATTTGGCTAATCCAGTAATATCTATCCCGAATATGTTAAGGGAGGTTAATAGATTTAGTAGTTTCTTGAATTACAAGTTAAATCCCAATAAGACATCCTTTTTCCCTCTTAACCATAAAGTTTTCAAGACCGACGTTATCTCTCTGGGACTATGCTGGTCACCCCGGGTTATTAAGTATTTAGGTATAAAACTAACACATAATCCTTCCTTGTGGTTTAAAGAAAATCTGGACCCTCTATTGCAGGGGGTCACTCAAGATCTAGAGAGATGGGATAAACTCCCGTTATCATTATGGGGTCGTATTAATATAATTAAGATGAATGTGTTTCCCCATTTATTTTACCCTCTGTCACATCTAAACTCACTTTTCCCCTTAAGTTTGTTTCAGAAAATGCATAAACTCTTTACCAAGTTTATATGGTCGAGTAAGACCTCTAGCCTGGCATACCACAAGCTAGCTTCACCCAAAAATGAGGGGGGGCTGTGGATTCCTTACTTGGCCATCTACTACTGGGTGAGTCATTTGGCTAAATACCTGAGATGGGTAAGACCGGACCCAGATAACATGAACCCGGGTTGGCTCAAGATTGAATTAGATTTTATCCAATCTATGAACATGGACCCTCTGACTATGCTCTATCTAAAAATTTCTCAGTTGCAAAATATTAACAAATATCCCACCATCATGACTTCACTAAGGGTACATTCGCAATTGTGTTCCTTTCTGTGTTACAATCAAAGTAAAGATCTCGCTCAATCCATTTGGAATTCCCCGGCTTTCACCATAAACAAGCAGAAAATTTCCCATTCATGGTTACCTCATTTAGGAGAAGGGATAGTATCCTCATTTTTGGATGAAGCTGGAGAGTAGCTCTCACTCTCTCAGTTCATTTATAAGTTCAAAATTCCGGAATCTCAGGTTTTTAAAGTGTTTCAATTGAGGCACTTGTTAACCATGGTTCTTGGGGCCACTCCACCCCGTCCAACGTCCTTTGCATTGGTATCTGAACTTTCTCCTTTTCTCATCTCCTCAGGTGTGATTTCTAAGATTTATCAAGTGTTGTTCCGATGGTGGTTTGGATGCGGTAGTGGCCCCACTAACTTTTGGGTTTCATTTTTTCCCCAATATACTTTTAAATGGTCCATCCTCTGGATATATTGTCATAAATATGTATCCCAAGATAGATTATGCCTCATGCAGTTTCACATCCTGCATAATTTGTACTATACGCCAACTAAACTGGTGAAATGGGGCCTTCTCGATACTGATAGGTGCAATAAGTGTTCCCAGGACACAGGGTCACTTTTTCATCTATTCTGATTGTGTCCCCAGATAGCCTTATTATGGGAGCATATAAAAGCCAACCTGGATCCTTTATTGGGTTTACAAGACTATTTTACACCTGATATTTGCCTGTTGGGGGATTTATCTTCCGTAAAGGTCAAAATCCGGAGATTTCATATGTCCATGGTTGCGTTCTTGGCCAAAAAAATCATTCTTAGGCATTGGAAGGAAAGGACCTGTCCAACTTATCAGGAGTGGCTCAATGAGATTTTAGCAAATATACATACAGAGAAGGCTATTGCTAGCCTTCAAAACAGAGTACATAGGTATAAGGTTATCTGGGATCCCCTTCACACTCTAATTACGGTGGCTATGAAGTAATGTGTAGTCGAGGTTGCCACCTTTCTTACTCTTGGTAAAGGTAGTTAGTGGGTGATAACAGTGTTAGAATGAACTGCTGTGCTGGGGGAAGGGTTAATATGACTTGTCTTATGAATCTTATGTCAAAATGTTCACTACTGCCTCCTGTAATGTGGAAAATGTGGTGAATAAACTTTGAATTAAAAAAAAAAAGAAACTGTGGACCTGGCTTGCATCACCGAGACCTGGCTGGATGATAATTCTGGCCCCATTTTGGAGGCTCTAGTCCCAGCCGGGTACTCGGTGATACACTGCCCGAGATTGGATCATGGGGGGGGGATTGCAGTCTGTTTCAAGATAGCTCCTTGGCACATTTACTCTCATGTGCTGAGGGACAGCATTTTATATGATATTTTAAACTGTTTATGCAATGCAAAATATGTATGCTTTGTAAATTATGTGCAATATAACTTGTTTTAAACTTAGAAGTTATCCTCATATTATCGCAAGGTTTTTGGAGCCCTAGCTGCGATAGGAGAGGAGTCTTGGTCGCCGTGGCAACAGCCCTGACCAAGACTCAGCTGTAAAACCGTTAAGCTTCTTTTTCTTTATTTAAATACTGTTACCCGAGGGGTTATTTCCTTAAAGACACTTTATTTAAACACCTCTAAGCACGTAAATTCAGTCTCTGAAAATGAGTGGTTTTTCAAACAGCGGAAGGCTACTTCTGGGTAGCATACTGTATAAATACAGCCCTGCAGCAAGCAGGGCGAGCACAAGCAGGGCGAGCGCGCGCTTGCTCACATGAAGACGCACGCAAAGACACGGGTATCGCGTGTCACACGTGTCAAGAGTGTAAAGAGTGAGACCTATAAAACAAAACCTCCAAATCTGTAAGTAAAATAAAATTTATATACGTTAAGTTATTGCAAAGTATTATGGCTGACTTAATTGCATTAGAAACTGTATCAGAGGGTACAAAACAACAAGATGTAGCAGATATTATCTCTAAAAATGATATAATAATAACTCTGTATGGGGGAAACAGGTCTCAAATGTAATACATGCCTGATGTATGCTCTATTTACAAATCTCCCTAAATGTCTCTTGTTCATTTGTGATAAATGTATAAATAATAGTGTCCTGAGAGAAGATATAGATGATTTCTATAGGAGGCAGTCAGCAATTGAATGCTGTCAGGAAAATCAAAGCCAGTTGTCAGCAAATATTTGTCAAATTAGTGGAGAAGAAACCTTAGGCACAAATAAATGTGATTATATTCAAAAATCATCCGGAAATGAGGGAATACATGAGAAGAGAAAAAGAAACGAGTCTCTTAATAATAGTTTAAATAGTGAAGTTGATGAACGGACTACAGTCAAAATAGGCCATAAATCTAAACTTAGAAGGAGAGAAATAGATTATAATATTAGTCTTTCAAATAGATTTGACACACTAATCGAACTAGATAATTCCTTTTCTGATATAGAAAGAGGACCTGATGAAATTAATAGTGAAGAAAGGTATGATGCAAATTCAAATTTAGGTGAAAATGAACCTATTGTAAACAGATCTCCAGTATTAGGCCCAAATTCATATAACGCAAATCAAAGTAAAATAGGATATGCTACAATAAGAACACAATCTTTTTCGGGAATTGGGGACACAACAAATGCTGTTGAAAATCCAGACAATGTAAGCAGACAATTTTATGTGCTGGGAGATTCAATAGTCAAATATGCTGATAAAATTGTATGCAGATCAGACAAACATAATATTACATGCTCTTCTTTTAAGGGAGCCGGAATTAAGGAAATAGATAAAATGTGCCCAGATATCCTATCAAATTCAGGACCAAATCCTTTTGTCATTCTACATGCGGGTACAAATGACCTGAAGAAACTTAGTATTGAAGAAATTAAGCAAGATTTTATAAATATTAGTAAAACACTGACAAAATTAAATTGTGAAGTGTGGTTTTCCGAAATTCTCCCAGTTCCTAGGGCAAATTACTACACAGCATGTAAGATTAAAGCCATAAATGAATGGCTAAGGAAATGGACCTTAAAAGAAGGTTATAAAATCATTCCGCACTGGGAAAACTTTGAAAAAAATCAGTCATTGTTTAGTTGGGATGGTTTGCATCTAAGTCACCAGGGCACTTATAAATTGGGCAGGGTATATGAAAAAATCATCTTAGCAAATTTAAACTAATTCCGATGGGGGACGAGGGTTCAAATATAAAGCACCCACATGCTTCCAAATCAAAACATGTCCCAGTTTCAAGGAATAGTAGTACAAATAAGTTAAAAATGTGGCTTATTAATGCTAGAAGCCTAAATAACAAATTAAGTGAACTCAAAATTCGAGTAATACAACAGAAAGTGGACATTATATGTGTAACAGAGACCTGGTGGAATGAGAAAAATAATTGGTCAAACAATATACAAGGATTCCAACTGTATAATATAAATCGTGCAAATAAAAAGGGTGGTGGAGTATGTTGCTATGTGTCTGAGAAAATATCTTGTCAGGAAATTATAGTAAATGAACATATGGAGAATGTACCTGAAGCATTATGGTTAAGTTTAGCTTTTTCCCATGCTACAAAAATAAATTTAGGGATATGTTATAGACCTCCAAACAGTAATAACTTTTTAAATAATAATCTCCTGGATGAGATCAATAAGATATCAAATTTAGGCGATTTTTTGATTTTAGGGGACTTTAACACACCAGGTATTTCTTGGGCAACACTAGAAGGGAGTACAGTATTCGAAAAAGCATTACTTGATACCATAACCACACAAGGATATTACCAACTGGTTCAAGTACCGACTAGAGGACTAAATATATTGGATCTTGTTATTACAAACTCTATAGCTAGGATTTGTAATATTGACATCCTTCCACATTTAGGAAATAGTGATCATAACATAATGGAATGTACTATACATGTTGAAAATTTCCAAACTAGTAAATGTGCTTTAGCCTTTGATTATTAAAAAACTGATTGGAGTAATATTAAAAATGCTTTTGGAAAACTAGCTTGGGGAGAAGCCTTTTGTAAATTAGGAATAAACTCCATGTGGGAGGATTTAAAAAATAAATTAAAATTACTTATAACAAAATTGGTTCCTACTCATAAAACATATAATATTAAGGGATATATTCCTCACTGGTTCACTAAAGACATAAAAAAAAAATATCAGAAAGAAAAATAAAGTCTTCAAAAAATATAAAACTCATACTACGGATATAAATTTCAGCAAATACAAAAAACAGCAACGTCTGCTTAAATCGGTAATAAAGAAAGGTAAAATAAATTTTGAAAATAAATTAGCTGTAAACAAAAATATGAAAGCCTTTTTTGGATATATTAATAATAACAAACAACAAAATAAAAGGATTTCCTCTGTAAGAATAAATGCTAAAACTATAAAAAATAATAAGGAAATAGCAGATAGATTTAATGAGTATTTTGTTACTACGTATCAGGTTCCAAATGTTAAAATAAAAAATGATATAAGTTTAAGAAATCTTGATCCCTTCCATATTTGCCAAGAATCAGTGAAATCTGAATTGTCTAAGATAAAATCATCTTCCTCCTCAGGATCTGATAATATCGACTCTATTGTCTGGAAAAACCTGGCAGACGTCTTGGCAGAGCTCTTGACTTTAATATTCAATAAATCTATTATTACTGGCGAAATTCCCCTTGATTGGAAAAAAGCTATAGTTGTACCCATTCTTAAAAAGGGTGATAAAGCATGTCTATCAAATTATAGGCCCATTAGCTTAACGCCAGTTTGCTGTAAAGTTTTAGAAAGATTGATTAAGATCAGTATTGAAAAAGATTAATTTTAGAAGATATTACCCAGCACGGTTTTAAAAAAGGTCTCTCTTGTAACACAAACTTATTGGCCTTTTATAACTTCATTAGTGTAAATCTGGATAGAGGCAAACCTATGGATGTTATTTATCTGGATATAGGAAAGGCTTTTGATACTGTACCACATCATAAGTTAATAAATAAAATGATTAAACTTGGTATCAATAAAACTATAATAAAGTGGATTGGAAACTGGCTGTCGGATAGAGTTCAGAGAGTATGTATAAATGGTGTACTGTCGGAGGTAGGTGGAGTGGCTGGTGGAGTGCCCCAGGGCTCTGTGCTGGGACCATTACTGTTTGGGTTATATATCAGTGATATGAGTGTTGGTGTAAAATCTTACTTAACAAACGTTGCTGATGATACTAAAATAGGTGAGGTAGTAAAAACTATTGGGGATTTTGAAGAACTAAAAAATAGCTTGAGTTTAGTGGAAAAATGGGGAAATATAAATTATATGAAATTTAATGAACAAAAGTGTTCAGTGATTCATTTTGGAAAAAATAACCCAAGGTTTTCATACTACATAAATAATAAGAAGCTAAAAAGTAGCAAGTTAGAAAAAGATCTAGGTGTTTGGATTGATCCCAAATTGTCTTTTAACATGCACATATCCAAAATGATAGGTAAATGTAATAGCATCATCTACTCAATAAAAAAAGGATTCATTTCAAGAAATAAGGAGTGTTTACTCAAACTTTATAAAGCATATGTACTCCCTATATTGGATTATGGCTCTCTTATATGGAACCCATATTTAAAGAAAGGCATACATAGAGTTGAAAGAGTCCAGAGACTTTTAACCAAATCCATTAAAGGCTTACAAAATATGGCATATGAGGATAGATTGGTGGTGCTAAATCTGTATCCTTTGGAGCTTAGGTGAATCAGAGGTGATTTACTATTTTTGTACCACATCTTGGATGATGTAACATTAATGGAGCAGTGCAGCATTGTTAGGACCCTTAAAACTTTTAACTCAAGATCTCACGATAAACAAGCTTTTGTAAATATTTCTAAAACAAGTAGACATTTAAATTTTTTTGTTTCTAGAGTTTCCCCTATATGGAATGCTCTTCCTAAACAAATAGTAAATGCAATTACCTTTAACTCCTTCAAAAACGAGTTGGATGCACATTTACTTCTACATGGTAAAAATTACCTCATGAAATAAACACACTAGGAGTGGGAGACAATTAAATGGGCCACATCCTACTTTGTCTAAACTTACCAAGTTTCCCAGGTTTACCAAGAACTGAACTTCACGAGTGTACTAGTTGAGGAAGCAGAGTCGTTAGAGTGTATCATAGTAGCAGGTGTAGGTTGTCAAATTGCACTCATCTACCGTCCACCCGGTGATGGGAAGCGATTCCTTCAGGAATTCGCAGACTTCGTCGTCGACATGATGTTGGAGTCACCCAGACTGATGGTTCTGGGCAACTTTAATGCCTGGATCGATGACGAACTCTCGCAATTTGGACAGCACTTCCTCCAGTTAATGACATCTCTGACCTTACACAGTTACCACTGCTACTCATAAATACGGACACTGTCTCAACCTGGTTTTCCTCCTAGGGATCGAGGCCTCCAATTTGGGGGTGGAACCAGTTGTGTGGTCTGATCATTACACCATGGGGTTTAGTTTTAGCACCCCCCCTTGTAGGTCTCCCCCCTGTGGAGATGGTCAGCTACCACCCTTTAAGAGATATAAGTTCTCAGTTCCTATCTGCGGTACTTGACCTATTGTCCCTCTCTGTGGCAAGTAATGATCCAGAGACCCTCGTGTTGGCCTATAATAGGGCCGTCTCAGGGCCATTGGATGTCATTGCTCCAGTCCGAGTTCATCCTTTTTCCCTTTGCCCTCAATCCCCATGGTTTGACAGGGTTTTGAGGGAGATGCGGTGACTAGGACGAAGGCTAGAGCATCACTGGTGGAAATCTGCCCTTGATGCCGACCGCCTTAGATTGATGAACCATTATCAAATCTATCAATCCACAACCACTCGTAAGAAGGCAAAGTTCCTGTTCAGGGAGATTGTGGCAGCTCAGAACCGACCAGCTCAGCTGTTCTGAACTGTGGACAGACTGTGCAACCCAGGCTGTCTTCAGGTTCAGAAAGCGTTTTCGCAAATAGAGTGTGATGACCTTGCTCGACTCTTTGCTGATAAGGTGGCTGACTTCAGGGCAGAGCTCCTACCAGTGCACTCTTTCGGTATTGCTTGTGATCAGCATGAGGTCACTGTCCCTAGGTTTTGCTGGAGATCCTTCAGCCACCTCGACTTCATGGATGTCATGTGGATCATCCAGGGTGTATGCCCTACATGCTGTAGTTCGGACCCTGGACCAACTTCCCTGATTTTGGGTTGTCCTAATGTTATTGGTCCAGTCCTAGCAAGGCTAGTTTGGTACTCCTTGGAATCTGGGGAGTTTCCTAACTCTCTGAAAAAGGTGGTAGTGATACCTCTCTTGAAGAAAGCCACTTTGGACCCAAACTGCCATGCTAACTACAGACCTATCTCTAACCTTCCCTTTTAAGGGAAGGTTATTGAGAAAGTAGTGGCAGCACAAATGAAGGACCTCTTGACCATCCATGACATCTACAAGCCCCTCCAGTCTGGTTTTCGAAAGAGACATAGTACCGAGACAGCGCTGGTTCGGGTGCTCAATGATCTCCTGATGGCTAGAGAGCGGAAGAACCATTCCATCTTAGTTCTTCTGGATCTATCATCAGCATTTGACACCGTGGACCATGGGTTGTTACTTAGCTGCCTGAGGTACATCTGTGGAATAACAGGAACTGTCTTCAGATGGTTTACATCTTTCCTCACTGGAAGAACTCAGAGAGTGGCATCTGGAGTGTTTTCATCAGATCCAGTTTCTCTGTCTTGTGGGGTTCCTCAGGGTTTGGTTTTGTCACCCATGTTGTTCGCGGTGTATATGCTACCCCTCGGAGACATTGTAAGAAGGTATGGGCTGAGGTTTCATTGTTATGCCGATGATACCCAGCTCTACCTTTCTTTTGCACCGGACCAGGATAGAGCTCTCTCAAGCTTTAATAACTGTCTCAAAGAAATCCAGGAGTGGATGGATTCAAGCTGGATGAAGTTGAACTCTGGTAAGACTGAGGTGATGGTTGTGGAACCTGGTCGTTGGACAGGAGGTTTGGGAAGTGGGTCATCCTCTGGACTTGTTCTCGGGGGTGTCCCCCTCCAGACATCTAACCAGGTGCGAAACCTGGAGGTAATTTTTGACGAGGGGTTGACCCTGCATTGGCAGGTGTCGGCTGTTGTCAAATCTTCCTTTTACCATCTAAGGAATATCTCCAGGATTAAACATCTGGTACCGTCCAGAGACCTTCCTACCTTGGTCCATGCCTTTGTGTCCTCACGCTTAGATTACTGCAATTCCCTATACCTAGGGCTTTCTGGGGTGGAAATCCGCCATCTGCAGCTGGTGCAGAATGCAGCAGCCAGGCTTTTGACAGGATCTCCTCAGTCTTGTCATGTTACACCGGTGCTGCACGAACTGCACTGGCTGCCAGTTCAGTGGTGGATCACCTTTAAAGTTGGCTTGCTGACTTTCAAAGCCCTACATGGACTATGCCCAGACTACCTGAAAGAGCTCCTGATTCCCTATTGCCCTGGCAATCGCTCCACTCAGCCGGCGAGGGGTTGCTAGAGGTTTCTAAGGTACATTTGAATTTCTCAGGGGCCAGATCTTTTATGTTCATGGCTCCCACACTATGGAATTCTCTACCTAGTCGGTTATGGGAGTGCATGACTGTGGAGGGCTTTAAATCAGCTTTAAAAACTTACCTGCGGCACCAGGCTTATGGTGATTGATTATTTTATGTAATTATACTTATGGTATTGTCTGATTTTAATGACTGTTTATTTATCTGAACTGTTTGCTTTTGTCTTGTACAGCGTCTTTGTTTTTTGAAAGACACCTTAAAAATAACAATATTATTATTATTATTATTATTATTATTATGGTACAAGAGTATGACATCATGTACGATATTAAAACAGTACAAACCTACACAAGTCAGTCCACTCCATGCACCTCACATCAGTGCATCACTGCCCTAAGTGTGCATCCATATATGCTAGAAGGGCCTGTAGTGCCAAACGCAGCCTGTCCACATGGGCCAGCACTGGGTGTATGTGATCATCCAGACCTCTTGCGAAGTCCTATAGGCACTCCCTCCAGGTGACTGCAGTGCCAACAACAGCCTCAGAATTTGTGCCATGCTGCCTCGCCATCATGTTGCGTTTCCACCACATCCTGGATATCCTCCATTGGGGGTATGGCTACATCCTCTTCTGCTACATTGGTGTCCTTTGGCTCCATGGGCATGCCCTACTGATCAGCCAAGTCAACCATGTTCTGGGCTAACACTGCCTCCTGCATTGCCCAAGCATCACCCCCATTATCCTGGTCCTGTTCCACCTGTGTCTGTTGATTGCCTCCCCTAGTAGGCCATAGTGCTGTGGTCCCTGTCCATGTCAGCAGCCTGTCCCTTGGCAGCAGCAGCAGCCCTGCTACTTGTGCATTTTACATATGCCCATGCCTCCAACCTCTTCAGACTATGCATTGTACATTCTAGGGCATGCCATCAGGGTGTTCATGCCTGTGCACCTCCTGTTGTCCTCCCAGTGGCACCTGCAACAGAGCAGATAGCGCAATATCAGTATGCATGCAGAGGGGCAACACACATTAAGAACCGCATATGTGGCCTGTGACACATGCCACCAATTAACCCATCTGTCATTTATCATTACATGTTCCATGACCTACCTGTACCACTGGGTCCCGGCCTCTGGGCTGGTAGTATAGCCTAGAGGTTAGAGGAATGAGGTGTGAACAAGCTTGATACATCCAGCAGACTATACCTGAGTTTGATTCTCACAACCTCCACTTGCATACTGTGTGACTCTGAGCAAATCACTTAACCACCCAGTGCTCCCAGGTCTCCCCTGAAAACAGGCACTTGTACCTAGTGGGCCTTAACCGGTTACCAAAGACTAAAATAAAAAAAAAATCAATACTATCCACTCTGTTGTGGCTGCAACATGTTTGCCGCCACAACGGCCACATCACCTAGATGCAATGGAGGGTTACAGTGTGCCATTGGCACCAGCACACCTTCACACACACAGCACAACACAGGTGGTGCCCAAAGGCAAGGAAGCTGGCCACATGCAGATGACATTCTTCTGACACACCATTTCTATACAGATTACCATGTGTGGAACACTGTACATGAGGGCCATGCCATGAGCCA